>CM035359.1:2581080-2686080 GCA_020137815.1 Hormiphora californensis
ATGTAACGGCCACCTTTAAGATTACCTTGAACCTCGAAGATTACCTTTTTTTAGACTTTGAAAGACATTTATTTTGGGTTTAATCTAGATTGGTCTCGCGCTAATCTAGGCCCAAATTACCTTGTTTTCTACAGGTAGGAACATCATTGTCCCACTTTCCATCAGCATTACAGGTCCTCTGAGGGCTGCCCCGTAGCAGGTGCTTCTTCTGACAGTTGATGGTCACCGTCTGTCCTGGATCTGTATCGTTCCAACATCCTTGCACTGATCCATCCACGGAAAACCCAGGGCAAACTGAAAAGATAGATAAGCTAAATAATATATCAACTAGAATTAAGCAGCTCTAAATCAGCTGAATAATATTTGCCGAATTTGATAACTGATGGTTATGCACCGTATTTGATACGGTGTCAGTGTTGGGAAATGCGATCATCTTCATTAAATCACTTAAGTGTGTCAGTGAGATGTGAACGAGCGCGCCCAACGTCAGTGTGTCTCCACCCCATTGTTGGTATCTTATTGGGTATTGACTTATTTAGGTGCCGGCAGGCACCTCCGACCCGAAGAAAACAAAAAAAACGAAAAAAAAAATTTTTGCCCCTGCACCAAATCCAAAAAGTGACGGCCCTATATATACAAAGAATAGAAGATTTTCGGGGGGGGGGGGGGGGGGGGGCAAATTTCAGGCAGCGATTGCGGCCACATCGTTTGAGATATCGACCTGAAATTTTGTAGGCATGTTCTAGTAGTATAACTACGTGTCATAACGTGGCCGGATTTTTGATTTTTTAATTAATTAATTAATTATAAGCTATCAAAATTTGCCCCTGCACATTGCCCCTGTACATTTTGATTTTTTGCCCCTGCACGCGTGCCCCTGCACACGGTTTATCTTCCGTTCTGCTTGAAATATTGACTTGAAACTTTGTAGGAATGTTCTTCAATCATAAAAAATGATATTCGAAAAGTGGGAGTATTGAAAATTAATTAATTAATTAGTTATAGGCATGCAAAAATGGACTTTTTTAGGGCCCCCTGCACTTTTTTTGAAAATGTACAGGGGCAAATACCCCTGCACATTTTTTGCAATTTTGATATTCAAACTGTGGCCAAACCGTTTGTTTTTTTGAAATGAAACTTTGTATGCATGTTCTAGTAGTATAACTACGAGTCATAAAAAGGCTGGATTTCTTATTTTTAATTTAACTAATTAATTATAAGTAATTAAAATTTTGCCCCTGCACCATCTTTCCCCTGCACCGCTGATTTCGACCCCCTGCACATTTCCTGAACAAGGCAACTAAAAATGGTATATTTTCTGTTCTGCTATAAATAACGACCTAACATTTTGTAGTAATGTAGTTCATGCATATAGAAAGATCGACAAAAAGTGGGAATAGTCAAAATTAATTATCCAATTAATTATAAGCAATTAAAATTTTGCCCCTGCACATTTTGCCCTTGTACATTTGCGGCAAATGTTGCCCCTGCACATTTTCGGTAAATTTGATATTCGAACTGTGGCCACACCGTTTGATATTTCGAAATGAGACTTTGCATGCATGTTCTAGTGGTATAACTACGAGTCATAAAAGAGCCGGATTTCTGATTTTTTAATTAATTAATTAATTATAAGTAATTAAAACTTTTGCCCCTGCACAATTTTGTTTGCCCCTGCACAATTTTTGCAACTTTGATATTCAAACTGTGGCCACACCGTTTGAAATTTCGAAATGAAACTTTGTATGTATGTTCTAGTAGTATAAATACGAGTCATAACGGAGCCGGATTTTTGATTTTCTAATTAATTAATTAATAATAATCAATTAAAACTTTTGCCCCTGCACAGTTTTGGCAAATTTGATATTCAAACTTTGAGCCTTTGTGAAAGTTTCATACAGATGCTGGCGATAGACTCGATAGAGTTCGATTAATTTACTATGACATCGGTGTTGGTTACCATAGTAACCAGGGAATTCGTTGTAAAATAGTCCTTTCTTGCTATAAACTCGGCATTTAGATCAAATTTGAGCACCTCTAAAACAAATAAGAGCATTAACTTAATTAATGATTAATTAACGTGGTGAGATACAAAATTGATTTTATTCTACTCGCACTAATGCAAGGGCATTTCACAGTTTGGTGCCGTTATTTTTGTCTCTATTTTTAATAGGATTTTGGGATTAGACTGAAAGTATGGGATCATTTGAGAAGTAGTGAAGATTTAAAATATGTTAGCAACTTGCCGGTTCTACAAACTAAACCCCTATAATTCCAACTTCGGGTCGGACGAGGGGAAGCTTGCCTTTTGCGATCATACTATCTCACTTCTCTGACTTACCAGGGTCTGATGGCACCGTCCCGTAGACCGTTACCTCCGCAATATTCATAGTAAGATGTGAGAAATAGACATCATATGACTCTTCCATTTCAGAATCTTCCAACTTAACATAAGATGTTAACTGCGAAGAGTCACAAGGCAGAGTGTAGGTTTGAGAAGTTACGTCCTCTCCATTCGCTGTATTGACCTCTGTTATCTTGCCACAGTCAGCAATCAGTGCCGTACCATCAGCACCGTATAAATACACATGGGTACCAAGTAACCGCTTGATTACACCCCATCTATAGTCAAGCCTGAAAATGATTAGAAAATTAAAGAATTCTCGGCGACTCTGTTTCTGATAGCGCTCCTACTTGTTAATTATGGCAACTCGTGACACCAAAGCAGGTTCTTCCAATTGTAGTTTCAACCATTGTGGTGGTTCTGGTGTTGCATTTTTAAAAACAGTGTGGTAGAACGTATAGGGGTCACCGTCGATAGCTAACTCAGGTTGTTTATCTGGTTCAAAAGTCTTTGCTGTTGCACTGGAAATCGGCAGGAGTTGATCACCCGGAGTTGAAGAAGCTGTGTCCAGTGGATTTAGGAATAACAGAAACACTACTAGCCGAGATATCATCTCTAAAGGAAAGATATATGATTTTGATTTGATTTTAAACTAATTTGCAATATATACACTCTAGTTCTACTCCCCCCAACATGTATCTAATATCTATAACATCACGTTTAAATGTGCTCCGTATTACTTTACATTTAGAGGGATGGAACTTCATTTTATTTGCAGTGCTCCACGATTCTAAATTATCTATATCTAACTGCAGACTGTCGTTTTGACATCTAATTTCCCGCCAAATCTTGAGGTCATCGGCATATAATTTTATTTGGGTATCATCTCCCACACTATCTACAATATCGTTTATAAATAGGACAAATGGTAGGGGACCTAGAATAGAACCCTGGGGTACACCGGATGTTACAGGATCGGAATCCAATATGAGAAAGTGCCATCTACCATTACACGCTGTCTTCGATTTTGGAGATAAATTTTTATAAAATTTAGCAGATTACCGTCTATATCGAATTGGTTAGATATAGATATATTGGTTGAGATAGAGTTTTCCTATTAGGCCAGCTATGTGGACCACTTAGCGCTGAAAGATAGATAGACTCAACTCAGCGAATGAAGCTCTCGGCTCTCCTTTTATTTATAGATTCCCAAACCGTAGCTTTTCAAAAAACAAAAAACAGTGTACAGCGATATGGGGGGAGATAAAATTCAGAGAGCAAATAAAAATGATAAAGCTCTTGTCTCTCCTTTTATTTATAGATTCCCAAACCGTAGCTTTTCAAAAAACAGAGTACAGCGATGAGCTGAACATTTAGAGAGCAAACTCCTTTAAATTTCCCGAAGCTGTATTCAATCTTTGCAATCTTTCTTTTAACAAAGAAAATATTTATTGAGGAATGCAATTAAAAAAAGAAGTTTTTGGGAATGAGATAACGATTAATGTCTTTCTGTATAATAGTCAAAAATAAAAGGAGTAGAGAATCACGTATTACGGTTGCTAATGAGGTATGTGCATTGTACATTGTACATTGTACATTGTACATTGTAAAATTTTGAGATATAATATAATTCTTTAGGTAGCACTGCTTGTACAACTTATAACACCCCCCAGTGTTATAAGTTTTCACTTATAACACCCCCCAGTGTTATAAGTTTTCACTTATAACACCCCCCAGTGATACATGAAAACTTATAACACTGCTGCACTTAGAACTCCTTACTCCACTGTTTCTGTCACACTTAAAAACCGTTAGAAAGATAAGCATTTACGAACTCCCTCTCTCTCTTTCTTTATGTCACACTCTCAAGCCGTTGCAACACCGAGATCAAGATAACAGTCACGAACTCCCAGACCCACACATTCTTTATCTCTCTCTCACTCTCGCTAATCTCCCACTCTCTTTACCTATAGATCTCAGGCGTTATCTTATCTCTGCCTGCTACCTTATCATGAATTCGTTCTATTGTTACGCCCTGAACTGTCTCTCACTCTTGTTTTAAAAATTTTACAATGCAATTTTATTATGCCTATTTTCGTTGTACCTGACGTCAACAATAATGTCCCAGATTCTTACACTTTTAGACCTCGCAGGCTCGGTCAAAAAGTAAAACTACATCACTCGCAGGCTCGTGAGGTAGTTACACTTAGTGGCACTCGCAGGCTCGTGCACTTAAGTACAAGAATCTGCCTCGACCTGTGGTCTCGGATCATTATTGTTGCACTTATAACACTCGACCTTCGGTCTCGTGTTATAAGTTTTCAGGTACAACTTATAGCCATAATAAAATCCTACATTGTACATTGTGCATTGTGCATCCAGCACAGAGGATATTTATCAAAGAGCTACTGATCTCATGACCAATCAGCATCGTCATGCCTCATTAGCAGCCATGATACGTGATTCTCTGCCACTAAGATTTAGTGAGGATCACATGACGTGACTAACTTTTAGAAACATGACACTGTGGAAAGCTAATCGATACCTAGAGATACATAATGATAATATAGATAGAGACAACTTAGAGACTGATATAAGTCTCCCCTCTTTAACCCCCTCTCCTCTCAGGAACGGCTCCCCTCTTTAACCCTCTCAGGAACACTTTCCCTCTTTAACCCCCTCTCCTCTCAGAAACGGCTCCCCTCTTTAACCCCCCTCTCAGGAACACTTTCCCTCTTTGACCCCTTCTCCTCTCAGGAACGGCTCCCATCTTTAACCCTCTCAGGAACACTTTCCCTCTTTAACCCCCTCTCGTCTCAGAAACGGCTCCCATCTTTAACCCCCCTCTCCCCCCTTCACAGGAACGTTTCATCGGTTGACCTCCAAATCCTCCAACACCACGACCTAAAGAGCGAGATGGAAACCCGTCAGACTAACCGAGATGAGTGTGACTCCCTTGGTAACGCCCTTCTGGATGCACATGAGTTTGTGGATGTAGTGAGAGAGAAACTCAGCCAGGTGGAGGGGGTATGGGAGAGTTTGTACAAGGACTGGGAGGAGACTTTAGAGGAACTTGAAATAAGTAAGTTGGGATTGGAGGTGAAATTAGTAAGTTGGAATTGGAGGTGAACTTGAAATTAGTAAGTGCCAATACCCTCTTCCCCATCCCATTACTGACCCGCTATAACACCATCTCCCCTTACCCCCCCCCCCTTACTGTCCCTCTATAACACCCTCTCTTCTCTCTCAGTGCTGGAAATCACTGACCCTCTATAACACCATCTCTTCCACTCTCAGTGCTTGAAGCGCACAAGTTTGCTCGTGACGCCGCTGCAGCTAATATCTGGATAAACAATCAGTCCTCAAACCTCACTGAGCCTCCTGAGACGACCACCCTGGACCACATTGAGGCGTTGTTGAGGAAATTCGAGAACTTTGAAAGAGCAATCCAGGCACAGAGTGAACGATTTGATGCATTCAAGGACAAGATTAAGGTTAGTTACCCATAATGCCAAGATTTCACCTATTCTCCCGATTAATTCTTCCGACAATGACCCTCTCCTCCCACTTCCCATTTTCTTCCAATTCACAATACAGTCGGACCCCGATTTAGTGGCACCCCGATTTAGTGGCAGGACAATCTTCCCCCGATATAGGAAATTAACAGTATATTTGACCCCGATTTAGTGGACACCCCGATTTAGTGGACCCTTTCCCCCGAGGATGCCACTAAATCGGGGTCAGACTGTATATTTTATATCACCATATTCTTCCATCCCCAATATAGTACGAAGAAAAGAACATTGTTGGACGGCGTGAGACAGCAATGAAGGACATTGAGGAAGAGGAAGTTGATAGGGCGAGGGGAGATAAGGTTCTTGCTAATGAAATTGATAGACAATTACAAGGTAAGTTACCCCCTTTTACTAGTAATAAATGATAATTTCCTGGATTTTAGCTCTTGAAACTCAGACACCTCTTCTTTCCTCTTTCCCCCTATATCTCCTTCCTTCTCTCTCCCCCTCTCTCACTTCCCTCCCTCCCTACTCAGGTAAGGCATCCCAATGGAAGAGACGCTCCGAGGCTTGGCGAGACCAAAGCAACTGGCTACTGGAGGCAGAACAAGAAAACCAGAAACCCGTATCTGAGAGCAATGGTGTCAGTCGCGAACAGTCACAGGTAGGAAAAGAGGGGTTTAGGAAAGAGGGGTATTAGAAAAAGAGCGATTTAGCCCCGGAAAAAGGGGTAGTTGTATTGATGTGCTAACTGAAAGAGATGTGAGAGAGAACAGGGATGTTCGTGAGGCTAACATATTGTAGCCTCATAACAGCTAGAAGACAGCCCTACTAATTTTAGAACATTATTATTTGGTAACAACCCACGTCTGAATATATACCACACATGACTCACAGCCAGCTGCTAATCCAACACCCGGAAAGAAGGAGTCAGTTGTGGACATGAGCCCTGTATCACCCCCTCCTCTATCTGACACTGAACAGGAGGCAGCTCCTCCCCCTCCCCCACCTAGAAACAAACCAACCCCAGTCGTTACCTCTACACCAATCAAAGAGAAGGCAAGGGGATATGCTGTACAGTCTTGGTTCCTATAACATGCTGTGTTGAATGATCCTTCTTGGTGCAGTCCATAATGTGGATGCTATCGATTTACATGATGTCGAATGATGATGTGCCCCATAAATGAATGCTGAGATGAATAATGATGATGTGACCCATAAATCAATATACCACCAGTCTCCTTGGTGTATCACATGACGTGAAACCCTCGCCGTATATCTGTCTGGCGGCGTCCGATCCTATTCTTACAGTTGTTTTGGGATTTAGAATGATATATCGGTGCCGCCAGACAGCTTTGTATTCCCTTTGATTGAACCATCGTGATGTTTTGATCATGAAAACCCCTTGAAATTATAATGCTGACATACTATCGGAGTGGCATGATTTATGGCATGAAAATAATGATATGATTGATAAAACAAACAAGTATGCTTTTGAAATGCTTAGTATTTAATTTAGCTAATCACAAGTTGTTGACACGGTGCCATTACAGGAGCCTGAGGACGAGAAAGTTGTTGCTGAGGGAGGTCTGATGAGGAAGACCATTGCCAAGAAAGTGGGAGACACCAAATCACTAGGTAACTATAGCACTTTCCCTCGTCCTTATCCTTATCCCCCTATCTAACTAACTTTTCCCAAACTACCTCCCCTCCCATTTCCCTAACTCCCATCCCCTCTCCTCATATTTTTTAACTCCCAAGTCCCAACCCCTCCCGCTTCCCATCCCCTAACTACCATCCCCTCCCCTCACATTCTCCCTATTCCCATCCCCATAACCCCACCCCCTTCTCCAGATAAGAACTGGGTGAGGGTATACGTTTCCATCAAAAAGGGATCACTGTACTTCTACAAGGATGAGGGTGCCCAAAAAGAGGTACAAATGGGGTCTTAAAGGCCAGGGGCCACTTTAATAATTCCTTGGACTCTCATGATCTCTGAGTGAACTTGGTTTTCACACTTTTATCAGTGTGTATCTTGCCTGGCTAGACTGTGTTTCGGGCGCCCCCGAATCACACAAATGTAAAGGGAGGGTTAGAACATAACAAGGTTTATCCTAACCCATATATAATCCCTGCAGGGCGTATCAATGGGAGCGGAGGAGCCCATTCTGGGCTGTCAATTGGACCAAGATAATAGGCAAATAAAGAAAAACACTTTCAAGTTCACCTCTATCATTGGAACAACTTATCTGTTCCAAGCGCCTACATCGGAGGAAATGGACAGTTGGATGAATAGGATTCGAGAGGTAATGAGAGGGGAGAGGGAAGTGAGATAGATAGAAAGGGAGGAGGGAAGTGAGAGGTAATAAGGGGAGAGGGAGGTAAGATAGAATGGGAAGAGTGGCCAGGTAGTAGGCACGTGCACGTGCATGATCTAAGCGCTCCTACTAAGGCATTGTACTGACTTGTGACAGGGAAAGAGAGCAAGGCAGTATATCGCTCCTACCACTAAAGGTCCCCTCAAACTACTATGTCCCTTGCTGCGCGCGACCGGATTTTAGACGGCCATAGCTCCACCTCCTGATAAGATAGAGACCTGAAATTTGTTTTGTAGGGAGATCATATCGAGTTCTTCGTACAAAACAAATTTCAAGTCTCTATCTCATCAGGGAGTGGAGTTATGACCGTGGGAAATTTCACAAAACCCGAGTGAGGGACATAGTAGTTTGGGGTGTACTTTAACAAGTACTGTCCTCCTTAACAAACTACTAACCCCCCACTAACAGGAACCGACCGAATCAGGAAATACTGGTCCCTGATTGGCTGATAACCAGTCACGTGACCTAAATAACGAGTTCTGATTGGTTGTTTACTTGTTTCGGTCGGTTCCTACTACTCACCCCCACTAATCCCTCTTTAGTCTCCCCCTACTAACCACTAACCCTTCTTCACAGGTGCGTGACAGTGAGGGCCGACAGGTGATAAAGGCCCACTCTCCAGACAAGGGAAAGGAGGGTATATTGGATAACTCCAGTAGTAACCTACTAGCTCCACCTGGCCAACATGATAACACTGCTCACAGCGAGAACATCAGTGAGGTAAACAATTCGGGAAGGGGTCCTGGGGTTGGTAACGCAATTACCCCTACATTGCGGGCACGCTAAAACGTGCCTTACTATGTCCTGGGGTCGGTCCGGGTGGGGTATGGTGGGGGGGGGGGGGTAGTGACAAAACTCTACACTGGAACAAACTACTAAATTTTAGTTACTAGAGCAAATGAAGCTCTCGGCTCTCCTTTTATTTATAGATTCCCAAACCGTAGCTTTTCAAAAAACAAAAAACAGAGTACAGCGATATGGGGGGAGCTAAAATTCAGAGAGCAAATAAAAATGATAAAGCTCTTGTCTCTCCTTTTATTTATAGATTCCCAAACCGTAGCTTTTCAAAAAACAGAGTACAGCGATGAGCTGAAAATTTAGAGAGCAAACTCCTTATTTCCCGAAGCTGTGTTCAATCTTTGCAATCTTTCTATTAACAAAGAAAACATTTTTACGACGAAAGCTGTAAAGCTGTTATTCACACACTTCCACTGGAAGTTATAAAAGTGTGAATAACGAACGGCCACTTCGACGTTCATCTCCAACTTATAATAGAGATGACTGACAAACTTTAGAAATTTTATCTTGTTTTTGCAATGCTCTTCTTAAATTTGATACATCGGTTGACAGAACAGAAAACTCAAATTGACCGAGCATCGACAGACTGAGCGAAAAGACGTCTGCACCTTTGCTTCAGAGCATCTTTGCTCTCCTCTAAACAGAAAACAGACGTCTTTCTGAACAGACAAACAGACGTCTTTCTGAACAGACAAACAGACATCTTTCTAACAGAGAAACAGACGTCTTTCTGAACAGACAAACAGACATCTTTATAAACAGACAAACAGACGTCTTTCTAACAGAAAAACAGACGTCTTTCTAACAGAAAAACAGACGTCTTTCTAACAGACAAACAGACGTCTTTCTAACAGAAAAACAGACATCTTTCTAAACAGACAAACAGACATCTTTCTAACAGAAACTAACTGATGACGCTGCTTTTTACAGACTCTAACACAGATAACCCCGTATCAGGCCGGATCCGATTTGAAGAACCGAACTCTGGACAAATCTCTGTACAAAAAGGGAAAGAAGCGGGAGAAAGTCAGTAAAAAACCAAGTATCTTCAGAAGGAAAAAGTAAATCTAAGAAAAATGGAGAGAGAGAGAGAGTTTTATCATTTTTGACGAGGATATAAACAAGTATTTTATCACATTTTTTATTTCGTTCAATGTTTAGTATATTGATCATATATATCTTTCCATATTGGGAGAGAACAAAAAGATAGAGACTCATCAGAAAGACACTCCTAGTAGTAGTAACATAGTGTAGATTAGAGAAGTAGTGTTTTAGAGACAGAGGGGTTTAGATTGATTTGAATCTTACATTATCACTTTTTTGTTGCTTGACAACTGAAAATGTAAAGTATTTATATCGTTATCATTTACTCGGGTAGAGTAGTGTGTGTGTCAAGTTATCAAATATTATACAACACCCTTTTTTCGTTCATCCTATTTTTGTCAGATCTGTGGCCCCCTGATACATTATTGTTCCATGTGCATTTGTACATATCTTTTTTTTCTGAAATAGGTCACATGGTAATATAAGGGCACAATGAGTTGTGTTATACATTTTTTGCTGAAGTGAGTTGTTGCCTAATAATTGATATGTACGGTATCATGCAGAATCATTCGGTAAAATATCCGTGTTTTAATTTGTTTCAAATTGGGTATTATCTCGAGACATGAGACTTGTAATTGTGTGTACCCAGCTGTACTCATCATGTTTCATCTTGATATGGGCTGGAACTAAAGCAAGATAAACAATAACGAACGGCTCGAGAATCGGTCATGGTTTCACTTCACTTTCTGGCAATCTGGCGGCAACCAATCGGGTGTTCTGTAGAAACGCCCAAAAGTTCCCAAGGGCACCGCGCGCCAAAATCAGGGTCCTTGTCAAACGCCGGATGCGTCGCGCGTTCCAATTACGTGATTTAGGGCTCTCCCTGAGGCAGACATTCAGTTTTGGGTTTTTGTTCTAATTCTCTTCCCTTCCCCAGGTTGAAGAACATAGCCAAGTTCTGTCATTGAGCATGCTCGCAGAGACTGCTGTTAAACAGACCTGTTCCACAGAGATCAGCGCTGTTAAACAGACCTGTTCCACAGAGATCAGCGCTGTTAAACAGACCTGTTCCACAGAGATCAGCGCTGTTAAACAGACCTGTTCCACAGAGAGCAGCGCTGTTAAACAGACCTGTTCCACAGAGATCAGCGCTGTTAAACAGACCTGTTTCTCAAATACAGACAGTACAACAGTACAGAGAGGCTTCTCAGACAAAACCTCTTTGGTTACAGAAAGTGCAAGGGTCGTTAATACTAGTCGTCATAAAATAAGTCATACTGCAAGTACCAATGTTACCAGCGTAGAGAGAGAAACCAGTAGCGTCAAGTCTGCTGTGTACAATCGATCCGTACAGAGCCTTGAGTCTCTAAGAGATACCAGTATTTCTCCAGTTGCCCTTGAGTCTCTAAGAGATACCAGTATTTCTCCAGTGGCCCCTGAATCTCTGAGAGAGACCCGCATTTCTCCAATAATCCCTGAATCTCTGATAGATACCAGCATTTCTCCAACAATCCCTGAATCTCTGCGAGATACCAGTATTTCTCCAATAATCCCTGAATCTCTGAGAGAGACCAGTATTTCTCCACCCCTCAGTGGATCCGTCTCCCCACCCCTTCGTCAGACTAGCACACCTGTTTCAGACTCAGGATACTGCTCCACATGGGCAAACCAAACTGCAAAAGAACCAGTAAAAAGTGGTCCTGATTTTCCAACTAGAGCTCCCAACACCGAATCTGCGGGTGAGGCTAACGGTCCTGATGGAGATCTGCCATACCGTGTGTCAACTGAGTCTCGTGTCTCGCCTGACGTGTACTCAAAATCTCCAATGCTACAAGAAACACCGCGTTCTCTTGTCTCACCTGTGGGGCGATCAGACAGCTCAGAATCTTCCTCGTCATCTCATGTGACAAGGAGTGAGAGGAGGAAGTTTTCTAAAAAGTGGGCATGGCTAAGTGAGGATGACGGGGAGGACCAGGATTCTGGCAGCGAGGAGTTAAACTCAATAAAATCTAGAATGAAGTTTCTACAGGACAGGTCATCGACCTCTCCTCCTTCTCCTTCATCGCGATCTCCTGAAAAATCTTCGGTTGATCAGACAGAACAACCTGTGCCACAACGCCGAGGTTCCCTACGAGTCCTCGAAATGGCGAGGAAATTTGAAGTCAAGAAAGAGGAGAAACCAGTGATAAAAGTAGGGTCAACAAAGAGATGTATAGCAGATAGGTTCACAGCGAAGATAAAATTTATGAAGGAGCAGGAGAATCAAAAAGTGTCGTCACTGGTGGAGCCCTCTATTGACAGAGTAGTAACACCAACTTCGGGTACCCCTTGGGCAACAGGAGAGGGAAAAGTATTAACATCAGAACTAACTGAACAACCGACTGAGAATCGAATATTATCGTCTAGTCCTCTGAAACAATCACCCCCTAAAGTGGCCCCGAAACAACCACCCCCTAAAGTGGCCCCGAAACCTGCAATCCGGAGTAAACCCTTTCTCCGGTTTGAGGACATTATCCCCCCACCACCACCACCAGAGGACTGTGATGAAACATCAGACGGAAATAAGGGGTTACTCTCAGGCAAAATGCCACTGACAGCGATTATTGAAACTAGCAAAGAAGAAGTTGAAACATCTAACGGGACAGATGAAAAAGAAGAAAAGATGGAACAGAGTTTATGGACGTCAATAAAACATGTTGCGTCACCCGTTGTTGGGAGGGTGCCTGACAGTAACTCACCACCACGACCACCAAGATCAGACATTCAAGTTCCACAAACAGACATTCCAATTCCAAAATCAGATATTCCAGTACCACAATCAGACAATCCATCACACTGTTCAACAGAGAACCCCAGCGAAGAACTTCCAGAGATACCAACAGAAGACGATGTTAATGAACTCTCTAACTCCGAAGGATCAGATCTTGAACTAAACCTGGCCGACTGCCAATCCTGTTCCACAGAATCAGAGGAATCCGAACACGATCTCAGACTACAGTTTCGACAGAGCATCACTCTGACCGACAAAACAGAGCCCAAAAGATCTGACGCTTCTGAGTTTCTAGTTGATCCTCTGGAGAAGGCTTTAGAAGCCATAGAAAGAAGGAGGTCATCAGCACTTTTAGAATCTACTGAGGGAGTTGAAGCGGTTGATGTGACTGAGGAGAGTCTGATTGTGAAGCAAACCATTGTGGACTTGGATGAATGTATCTCGCCGGATCCTCCAATCCTAGCACACAGAGCTTTCTCCCCTGTCACAACCCTCCCGGCACACAGAGATTACTCCCCCGCCGCAACCCTCCCGGCACACAGAACTTTCTCCCCTGCCGCAACCCAGATCCCACTACTAGAAAATGAAGAGTCTCTAGAAACTGTTGGTCTGAAACAGGATGGCTGCAAGACAACACGATTTGTATTTGTTAATGCTGCCGTCTCAACTCCAACCACTGAACCACTATTGGCTACGGAAGATATAATCACAGTTGAAGTCGAGACGGCTCCATTGGGTACAGAAGATTTCATAGTCCAGACGGATCTCGATGAGTTAGTTGAAGTCCAAACGGATCACCATGAGTTAGTTGAAGTCCAGACGGATCACTATGAGTTAGAATGGGACTGTTACTCTGTTGACTCTATCAACTCACAGCAGGATCAGATCTCTGTCATGTCAGTAGTCTCCTACTTTGGTAGTGAGGTTGATCTTTGTACTGCTGTGGAGGAACAACTGGAGGTTGATCTTTGTACTGCTGTCGAGGAAGCACTGGAGGAAGAAGTGTTTTGCTACGAGCTGAAACAAGATCATGAGGACCAACACGGCAAGTTTAGCATTCACGAAGGGGAACACGTGTTTGGTGACCAAGATGTCCTCTCCACAGCTGAAGAGATCCATGTTCTGGTTAGGGAAACTGTGGGGGTCAACTGTGGCGACAATGAGTTTCCACTGGGAGATAACGGTGAGGCAGATCGAGAGGTGTCACCTGAAGAAGATCACATATCACTGATCCGTGATCAGCTGTCACCTGCTGAAGATCACATATCACTGGACTGTGATCAGCTGTCACCTGCTGAAGATCACATATCATTGTACCGTGATCAGCTGTTACCTGAAGAAGATTACATAGATCGTGAAGTGTCGTGTGAGGTGTCATGCGAGGACAATGTGAGTCCTATTTTAGAAGATCGAAACTGTTTGTCAAAACACAATAGCTCAGCCGAATCCTCTAACTGTTTGTCAAAGGAGGACAGCTCAGGGGAATCGACTAACACCACACCACTATCCGCACCAAACATTTCTGTGGGTGAACACTGGAACAACAGAGACATTGCAGATGAAAAGTTTTCCAAAGAAGTGTCTCCCATCAGACAAACTTCTCTTGAGAGCTCCCTACTATCTTCCTCTAGCCAGGAGTCTGTAGAGTCTTCAAGACAACTGTCTGTAGAGTCATCTAGAAACGTGTCTCTGGAGTCTTCTAGACAGCCCTCACAGTCATCGTCTAGACAGGTGTCTCTGGAGTCTGCTGAATTTGACAATGACGGCTCCCTCCGCAAAGATGACATCATCACTAGTGACGTCATCACGTCTAGTGAGGGGGATGTGGTGAAGAAGTCTAAAGAGCATGGACCACGGTTGTACCATTATCTAGTAGATGAGGATGCGACTAGTTATCAAATCACCTCATTCAGCGCTACATCAGATTCAATGGGATCAGTGGAAGATCTCCTGCAGAGGAAGATCAGTTCAGAACTAACTCACATCACACCCAGATCTGATACTGAGGAGAAACAAGGAGAGGAATTAGAAAGCATGCATTTAGCGGATGGTGAAGAAGAAGAAGATGAGGAAGATGAAGAAGATGAGGAAGAAGAAGATGATGAGAAGTCAGAGGATGTGAGCTCTACAGAGGTCCTAATGAGCATTATCAGTAAAACCATGCCATCCAAAGAGCCCAGTGATGAATCCTCAACTCCCAAGGGTCACTCAGGTGATATGGAGTTTGAGAGGTTGTATCTGGAGACAGCTACAGCACTAGAGATGCTGAGTGCGGCAGAAGAAGGAGAAGCGTTCTCAGAATCGTTCCGTGAAGCAACCCTGAGTTATAGCGAGAAATATCACAGGCTTAGTTTTAGTGATGAACGGCAAGAAGTCCGGCCCCTCAACCCTTCCCCGCCTAGCAAGTCTCTATTCACTGACTCTAAGCAAGGAACAGTTTATTACCCCATGATGATGATGATGAAATTACCAGAACCAGACTATCTCTTGTCATGTCCTCATCCTCATCCTCCTCGTCGCATCACGTCTCAACACGGGTTATAGGCTGTTCAGAGTACAAATCCCAGATTGGGTGTTCTCTAACCCAGCACGTTTCTCACATTCTGAACAGTGACGATATTTTAGTCAATAAGACCAGTAGCTCTCGATCTAGTGAGGAGGGGGAGTCACCTGAACTTCAACCCTGCAATGATGATGGAGATTCAGATAGTGATAGCTCCGTCTCTGAAGCCTCGACAATTGAATCAGACGATGGAGAGGAGGAGGAAGGAGACCAGAGTCGACCTGGTTCCTTTATCAGACCAGTCTACAAGCATCAAAGCTCCAAACTTGTCTCCCTGGACGGGGGAGAGTTGCATCAGGTGAGGGTGAAAGTAGACACACGAAATGAGGAGAGTGTGAGACTATTCGAGGGGCTGCGGAAGGGCCCCGTCACTAACAATGTGGATGATTCACCGACCCCAGACCCCAGGATCTCCCAAATGTCAGTTAGTGACGTCACATTCCTGGACGCGGAAGATCTCGAGAAACTTACCAGATAACTTGTTGAGTAAGGGGTTAACAGATAACAGCTTCCAACCAAAACAACGAGCAGCAGATCAGTACGATTTCCTGGAACTGAGCCCAAAACTCCACCTTCACAGATCTCCCTCCTCTGTGTCAGGTTCATATGATCCGGTGGCAGTAACACCCGGCACCACACCCACCAACATCACCCACCACGTGAAGGTGATCCATAGTTGCAGTGTAGGGCAATAGTGAAGATGGGGATTACGAGTGTTTGAGGATGTTGGGGTCTCCTGAGATGAGTGGAATTAAACCACCACCAAGGGTTGAATCTCTCAAGAAGGGGTCTACCGCTGGAGGGGTTACTAAAATAACACCGGCCCAGATTGAAGTTACTAAGTTCTCGAGGAAGGTGTCCTACCAGCCATTAGGACCACTTGTGGTTGATCAAAGTGTGGATATATCCTCTATTCAGCAATTTAATAGGGATTTAATTGCCAAAGAGCCAGAGGCTAGGGCGGCAAAGTCGGGTAAATCGTGGAAAAAGGGATCATTTAAAGATCTGATCAAAAAGATGAAAGCACCCAAGAGTTCATCTCCAGAATTCTTTGAAGATGACATAGATCGGCCAGAGTTGGATATCTCTGGACCTATAATGGTGTCATCTAGTGTCCGGACCAACTCAGAACATCTAGTCACTGATGCAGCCCGGTCTGGATCCTACAGTATCTCCACTCAAAAGGTGGTACTAAACGACACTCTATCTGAGGTATCAGAATGCCCAGAGTTCAGCAGTACCTATAATATTGATAAGGTGGACCGGGTTAACGGATTCTTTCTGCCAAACTCCGCCCAAAAACAGGTGAAGTTCATGGATGAAAGCGAGTTGGCGTATACCAGCCAGCAGAGGTTGGTGTTCAGGAAGTCAGACCCCGCCGCACCTGATCCCTTCTCCCTGCCCCTACATACTCAGGGAGGGGGTCGAGATAGGGTCCATAGTGGAACTAGGAGTGGAATTGAGAAACTAGCAAAGGCAATCAAGTGGCCAAAGAAGAGAAATTAAACTTCTTCTTTTACTTCTTCAGAGTGTCTGGGTTTTGGGAAGACACTAAACTGTTAAAAGTCCCTGCTTTCTAGTGTCTAATGTTTGAATGAGCTGTGAATTTGCAAATTGTGTATTTTGTCATGATGTTGGGTAACAACAAGTATTTTGTATAGGGACAGGATCCCTGTTTCACTGTCCATGTTGTGATATTGTACGTTCACATTATGATATTATATGATATTATTATTATGATATTATAGTTTGTACACTTTGGTAAAACGAGAGTTTTTATTCTTCTTGCCCATGGTGGGTTTGGGAGAGTTTTGTGATACTTCCTAAAGAGGAAAATATTAGAAAACTATTGAACGGTAAAATAGACCCTTGAGGCCAGTTAGACCCAATTTGAATTATACTGAATTAGGTCACCTTACCGACCTCATTTCCCGGTGAAAAGTTGTAACTGGGGTGAATTTAATCAAATTATGCTCAATTAGGACACTTTCCCGACCTCTGCGGGATTGGAAAAGTTGCTTACGTGATTCAGCGTATCAAAATTAGTCGGGTACAGCGGTTTTCGCTTTGATATGAATAAGTTTCAGTTTTTACTGTCCGATCTTGCCTCTTGGTCAAATGATTAAGTTGGGTCAGTCTGTGCGCTCCCTAAGTGCAATACTAATAAACCTGGTGTCTGTAAATCATAAAGTTTTGTATAGTTACCATGGTAACAACACACAGTTCACTTGTATAGTTACCATGGTAAGTGGTAACAACACAACGCTATAAAAAGCCTAGCTTGTCTTTTCCCCAGTCAGTACACGGCATAGCTATCATCCCTGTGGTTAAGCTTAACTTCAAGGTCGCCAGATGTCTAATATATGCTGTATTTCACCATAGTTAAACACAAATTTCTTCTAAAAAAGAGAGATAAATGAAAGAGACAAATGACCAACACACTTCTATCTGTGTGTGTTGTGGTCGATTGTTGATTTTCCCAGTCGCCAGATGTCTAATAGTAGTATGCTGTATTTCACAAAAGTTAAACACGAAATTCCTCCTTTTCCTGTCAGGCCAATGCTCTGACCACAGTTCTCGCGCGCTCCGACACGAGAATGGGTCAGGCCAATGCTCTGACAGTCCTTTTCGGAGTTCCCCAATTTCTCCTAGATGAATGACCAATACACAGCTAACTGTGTGTGTTGTGGTCGTTTGTTGATTTTCCCAGTCACGCAGCTAACGACTCCGTCGACTCCAACTATCATTCCTGTGGTTAGATTAGCTTCAAGGTCACGCCAGGATTTGCTCCATTCTGCTCGTAAAAGAGGTTTTTACGTAGCACACGATGACAGACATTTGTTGTGGCAGGCAGCTGATTGTGTAATAAACTTTGTAAATAGACACCCAGTATTATTCTAACGTCAAATGGAGACTCGCTCAGTCGGGCTGGGTTAGTAATAATAATAATGTTGTTGGATTCACAGCGAATCTCCATATTTTGTCGAATAAAAAGATGACCAGTTTTCAATTTCATGTTTGGGTCAGCACACACCAACGTTAAAATTAAAATTAAATTTTGACGTTTTTGGTCATAACTCTGCTATTTCTTGGCAAAATTGCTTCATTTTGGGCTTGTTGGAAAGAGGACATCGAGCCCGTTCTGAACAGCCCAAGAAACCAAAAACGTCAAATTTTAACTTAAATTTTAACGTTGGTGTGTGCTGACCCTATCATGTTTCCACCTGCAGCTATGTTTTGTATTCTCCTTTTCTTTGTGTTATTGAGGGATACTGCACTGGGTGGTAAGATCGTTCTGATAAACCCAACTTCGAGAAGTTCGAGCAGTGGTAGGGACGCCTCAGCTGCTATTGATGGTGATTTGGCAACAGAGTACCATTCTCTGACATCAGATGTTGAGGAATGGATAAAGTTTGATTTGCAGGACCCGTCAAGTATATCAACTGTTACCATGGTGGGAAGGTAAGATTATAACCTCGATTTACCAGACTTCTCGTGGTTTGTTTATTTAGTAAATCGAGGTTCCGGTAAATCGAGAGATCTAGTAAACCAAAAGTTAAAGACATTTTAAATTTAGAACATTTTGCAAATCAAATTTTTCATCCCTTTAGGGCAAACTATGGTACCTATGGATACCGTATTCAGGGGACCCAAGTCCGAATCTATAGTGAACAAAAAGGAGCTTGGACCACTTGTGGAACTGTTGATGAGGTCCATTTATCCAACCCAGAGTACACCATTACCTGCCCCACTGACATCATAGCAACCAAATTGTGGTTGTATGATGACACTGTGGCAACGAATGGGGCTAATTATAATGATGACGGAGTGATCATGGTTATAAAGGAGGTTACCGTTTATGGACGTGGACTTTCAATGGGTAAATTTAAAACTATTATTATGTTTAATTGAAACATAAAAACAAGGAAATTTCACATAGCAAAAAATTATGAGAGTTAAATTTTATGCCCAAACTTTTAGCAAGTGACAATTTCTCTTATAGTTATAATAACAGATTGTTACTTGCTAAATCTACAAATCAACCTTACCTAAGATATTATCAACATTTTGAACACCAAACGTTGAAAACGTTGTTCTACATGTAATATGTGTAATATATCTTTACACGGGGGATTACGGATCCCAATTTAAAAAGAAGCCCAGGTTTTCCCCCTCGAAAATTGCTCGGTGTGTTATGCATTATGAATTACGAAACTAAACTGTTATAATTGTCAAAAATCCCTGATTTCTAGTGCCTAAAGTTTGAACTAGCTGTAATTGTGGAAATTGTCTATTTTGTATGGGGACAGGATCCCTGTTTCTCTGTCCATATTGTGATAATGTGTCCATATTGTGATATAGTTTGTACAATTTGGTAAAACGAGAGTTTTTCTTCTTCTTGCCTGGGCTTGGGAGTGTTTTATTATACTTCCCGAAGAAGAAGATAGTTTGGCAACTGAGCTCAGCTGAGGTTGGTATATGTCAGCCAAGTGGATTCAACCCAATTCTCTCAACTCTCACACACCCAACTCTCTCACACACAATCTCCCTTACATTTTACTGTTGTTTCAATGTTTCAAATAGCCTATTATTGATGTTTTCTATGCATCTTTCACCTAAAATGCAAGGGTAATCCTTATTTCTGATGGATTTGGATCCCCTTGCTGTAGAAAACAGGGTTCACGACTCGTTGAGCAACAGCTGTGAAGGTAAGATCAATAAACCTGGTGTCTGTAAATCATAGAGTTGTGTATAGTTGCCATGGTAACTATACACAGTTCACTATGTTACCTTGGTAACAACACACTGGTGATGACGTAATACCAGTGCAGCTCCTCTCTCACACACACACACACACTTCATCCAAGATCTTATTAAATGAGCTGTGTCCAATCTCATGATACTATCGGTAGAGAGTCTGCTAGATATCGTATAGATCACTCCATAGTTGCTGTAATAAAAGTCTACCCTGGAGATTTTGTGTCTCTATAACTTTGTTGAGTTACCTCTCCTACCCCTTACTATAACTCTGATTTGTTTTAGTCTTACTATCTGTTATTATGTTAAGTAACTAAGTTTTGTTGTTGCAGCGAAAACCGTAAAACATCAATCGATCTGACAAAGATACAAATTACAAAAACTACCAGCCTTTGCAATGTCAATTAGTTTCTACAGCACAGACACCTTATCGGCTACATCAGTCTTAAAAAAGTCACTCTCTGAACATATTTTGTATTGTCCACTTTTCATTTCATTTAAGACAGCTATCTCCTACCTCCCCTTCCACCGCTATGTCCGCCTCCACTATGTCCTCCTCCACCTCCACCACCTCTACTATGCCCTCCTCCTCCTGCGGGTGAGTTGTGAGAGGAGTGTTGTCTAGGAGACCTGACTGCTGGTGTAGTAACCACTATTGGTCGAACTGGTGGTGTAGTAACCACTACAGCAGCTGGTGGAGGTCTAACCACGACTGCAGCTGGTCGGGCAACTATCACAGGTGCTGGGGGTCTCACCACAGGTCTAATCACAGGGGGAGGGACCACTATGGGTCTTGGTCTCGATATGATGAGGGGTGGTGGAGAGTGGATAGGGGGTGGTGGAGGGACTGATATTACAACTGAGCTGGTTGTTTGGGGTGGTGGTGGGGGTTGTTTCCGATGGAATAGAGGTCTGCCTGTTATCAGTCGAACTCGTTCTGAGCCCCGCACATCTGTGATGTAGAGACAGCGACAACACAGAATCGATAGGAAGATTAGAATTCCAAATATTAGAACACCAAGAACGATCCAGTACTCCGCATCCATTGCTAGTTACTATACGTCATAGGGGAGTATAATAAAAGTCGGTAAATCCGAAGCAAGGCTAAGAAAAAGTAGAAAAATACTGGGACAGTAAATTCTAAGACAGTAAATACTAGGACAGCAAATTTTCAAATAGCAAATATGTACTAGGACAGCAAATTCTAAGAAGATCAAGAAATGAAGTTAAAAGCTAGGATGAGCTATGATGAGAAAACCGTTATTTCTAAATTCCGAGAAATACAAACTAAACTACTTGGCAAGTGGTCTGACGTGAGTTTACATTAAATATATAGCCTACATAAACAAACACGTCACAGAGAGAGAGAGAGAGAGAGAGAGAGTGCCATCAGATGTCACAGACTGCAGTCCCTGCTTGTTGAGATCAAGACATTTTGATTTCCTATCAATATATAGCCATCTAGATCAGAGAGAGGAAAGGGGCCATCTAGATCTATAGTATAGCTGTACAACAGACAGAATCACCTAGCTATTCCTAGAATCGTACGAGGGACAGAAAGAGAGGGAAAGAGAGATAGAGACTAGAGAGGGACAGAAAGAGATAGAGACTATAGAGGGACAGAAAGAGAGGGAAAGAGAGAGCTATGGATTGCCATGTACTGCTCTCTCCTAGACAGATCATCGCGAGTAGAATATACTATTTATACAGACATTGAAGGAAGGGTAGAAAATTACTATTAGAAACAGGAACAGAGAGTACAGATAGGCTCAGACCTGTAGGTAAATTTGACGGTAGGGTAAAGAAAGTACTGCAGAAGGGATTATTTCAAACCCTTTTTTTTTCGGAGAAACAGAGTTGAGCAAGGCAAAGAAAAATGGGTCAAGGGAAAACTCCTTCAGAAAGGTCGAAAGGATGTGGGTGGGCGGTACATTTGAACTCGCAAAGAAAGGATGGGATGTAGGAGACAATATTCTTGAAACTATATAGTGAACCAGTAAGGATTGAATCGTTAAGATACCCCTTTCCTCTCTGGTCCACTTCCTCGGGGCCACTTCATTGGAATGACAAATTAGTCAACTCAACAATGGGCAAATTACCGCTAGATATATTGTTAAATACCCACCACATCATGTGTTCAACAACACGAGAACTATTCATCCCAGCCTAGCTTTTATTTGAATATTGTGTACAGTGGTGTACAGAGAACTATAATATCAAACAAAACATACATATCTTAGCATGCTGAACATGCCAGTAATTTAAAAGAAATGAATCTAATATATTGGTCTAGACAAGGTTGCTGTGAAAGAACGGTACCAGATAGAGCAAGAATATCCAAGAAAGATACTGAAACCAACCGTTGTCTCTCATGGCACTGTAAGCCTTCATTGTCCACATTGGATGACCAGCTAGTACATCTAAAGAGCGAAAGCAATAATAATTTGCAAGAGAGATTACCACCACTAGTAATGTATAATATCAAAACTACACCAAGCGTGTCAAGACCGTGTGTACAACAGGTCTGCACTTCAGCAGCAGTAATATGGCATACTCATGGTGCTTTATAATTATAGTTCATTATATAGAAGGGTACATATGCGTGTCACAGTGTCATAAAGGATCCAGGATATAAAATATGTGAGTGTTCGTGAGAATATAATATATGTTACATAAAAAGGAGACACAATGGAACATCAAACATTGTGTCCTGTATATAGAATAGTTGCAGTTGCAACTCCATGGAGTTGGAGAGGTGTATTATAATAGTCCAACTCCATACTGAAACACGCATAGAACACTGTTGGAGTTACATACTGAAACTTCCCCCACACGAGACAAAGAGAGGATCATGGATTACTGCAAATGGTTGTGAAGAATGGGAAATAAAACAGTACACACTATGTACAATTCTCTATTATAGAGAACCATTTGCCTGGCTAGACTGTGTTTCGGGCGCCCCGTAAAGGTAGGGTTAGAACATAACAAAGAACCAACACGTGTTACTGAGATTCCGATTTGGCTGATTAAATGTCCTCGGTATCTCGGTATTTTCCTGCATCATCTTTCCTGAATGTGATTATACGTTTCCTGTTATATCTTCTTTTCTCGCTGCGCCTACACCAATCATGCATCTATTTAAAGGGGGATCTACTTATCATCTATGAATTTCAATTGGATAATTGTGGTATGGATGAAGGGCGTGATACCTTGCATTCTAATGACATGGGCGTGTGCTGATGGGAGAGAGAGCTTGATTACATTGGGTCGAGCTAGAGTACGACAATCTTTATTCTCTTCTCTTAATTCTCTCTCTCACTCTCTCTTTGGCAACACCCATGACATGCAGCTTGTTGCCTCGACGGGGGGCTCTTTAGTGTTAATAATGTGTACTTGTTGATACTAGACTTTTCTCTATCGAGAATTTTTAGGTACTAATTTAGGTATTTGGGACTCAGCAGTAGTGTCCACTTGTCTATCGTGTCTCTCGAGCTATACATTCTTTCTGCAAGTGTCTATCTTCTATCGTTTCTCTCTCCCTATCTTTTCTGCAAGTATCTCCTCTTCTTAATTAGCTCTACATTTCCTGTATCCTATAACTGGGTGTTTCGCTAGTATACACACACAGCTGGTGTAAAGTGTAGGAAACAGGTGCAGTGCTGATCCTTGTATCTCGAGGCAGCTCTTCATCTCTCTCGGTATCTAACAATTCAATTCTCTGTATCTTGGATGATTGGTTTCGTTGCTGGTCAAGACTCAAGAACGTTCTCGACTTGAGACATTTGATATGTTTTCAAAACTCCAGTGGTCATGTTTTAAACAGCGGACCTGTTTAACTTGAAAACTGGTGAAACGGCTGTCTGTAATCAAATAGATCTGTGAAAGTGAAACATATATTCGAGTAGTTGGTAGTTCGGCTGGTAAAATTTACTTGAAATCAGTTCATATCTTCACTCATATAAACTAAACTAATTTCATTTTGCTGATATGATCTCAATATCAAAGACTAAGACTATGTATTACATAGTCTTAGTCTTTGATATATAGTATGTAATTACACATCATGAGGGTCCCTCCGTTTATTACTTCTACTTCCATCTCAAAAGATAGATCTGTCCTTTGACCACATGCAAGTCAATTTCTGGCAAAGTTCCAACATCTGTTGTGCTTCATCGCTCCTTCTACAATAGTTCTATAACGAGCTCAAATAATTAAAACTCGACTCTACTGTCCTTTTGTGTGTACAGTTTGCATTCTTGAAACGATTTGCATTCGATCGAAATCTAAGCGTTTGTCGAACTAAAATTCTTGCATAACTTTTAGTTTTGTTTGTGACGTTCCATCATTGTCTTTATCGCCATAACATCTCACGGCTGATCTAACACAAAGGTTCTGTCTGCTTCACACTCTATTCAATTCATCGGTTTCATTTCCTTCTACAACACACAGTGAATGCATGAGCTATACGACCAGCCACATGTACACATTGTACTACCACTGTTATCAGGTTAACACGTGATATAGTTAGTACCAACATTGCACCGTAGGCATGAATAGATTCCTTGTTCTGTTCTTCTTTTGTACCTCTGACCTCAACCTCCTTCATTCAGCTCTAAGGCTTTGAACAGTCACCATTTCCTCCACTTCACTGAGTCTGAACAAGGGCAGCTCGTCTACTTGTTATGAGCATTGAGCGGTTACAGCTGTTTCAATGGACTAGTATCTAGTGCTCTGCTTGTTATAAATCACCTTCTTTCACCTTCCATATCTTTCTATATTTATCTTTTTCTCTCTCACTCTCTCTTTCTTTCTCTGTCTTTCTGTTCTACCCTTTCCTCTCTCTTCCTCTCTCTCAATATCGATCTTTCATTCAGCGGCTCCATATTGAAGATTTCTAGACACGCTGTCTGACTCTGAATGCGGCATCAGTAGTTGTTTCAAGTCTTGTTATGTTGCTTTGAAAAAACATACTACCGCATCAGTGTCATCTCATATTAATTATAGCCTCTGTTCTTTGTATAGATCTTACACAGATCCTACAAGACTTCACAAGAGTTCACACAGTAATCTGCCCAAATGACCACATCATATTGTGTACTCGAATGCTTTTGTTAACAGTAAAGGCTGGGATACTGCATATATCGCACTCGAATGGGATAGCTATCACTTGACACTCGTTACCAGACACCAGTTTGATACAATTCACAGCTACCTGAGTCGTGACTGTTTTCCTGAACAGATCTCAAACCACACCTCACATAGCATCTAGACTTGGCACAAAACTCACCGACCTTGTTTGAATGTTTGATAGAGACTGATGTGTCTTGTTTTCTCTCTCACACACACACAACATATAGATCTGTGCCTTGTTTCCTCAAACAATGGCACACACCAATTGTTTTCCACCCTTTTTCCCGCCCCGGCCCAAAATTTATTCCTTTTTTCTTTTCCCCTTTTGGGGTTCGAAAAAAATTTTTTCCCACTTTAATAAATTTGAAAAAAACCCAATTTAAAATTTCCCCCCTTTTTTCTTTCTATTCCCAAACTTTTTTCCCACCTTCCCCTTGGGGGGGGGGCCCTTTTTTTTTTTTTCCCTTTTAAAAAGGTTTTTAAAATTTTTCCCCTTTAAAAAATTTTTCCCTTCTACTCCAAAATTTTATTTTTTTTTTCCCCCTTTCCCCGCCTTTTTTCCTAATTCCTTTTTTCCCCCCCTTTTTTTCGACTTTTTCAGCGGCCCATTTTGTTTCTCCCCGGGGTTCTGAAGGGTTTTTTTTTTTTCAATTTTTTGCTTTGAAAAAACATCCCCCAAAACCCAAGGGTCTATTTTTTTTTTTAAATTCTTCCAAAACCCCCGTCCTTCACCTAATCCCTCCCAAAAATTTTTCTTGCTTTTTTACGTGGGGGAAATCCTTTTCCCTCAAGGGGGCTACCCAAATTTTAAAAATTTTGATAAATTAAAACCCCGGGGGTTTTTTCCAAAGTTAAAAAAAAAAGAAGAGGAAAAACTACCCCTTTTTTGAATTTTGTGGCCCCCCTTTTTCCCCCCCTTTTTTTAAACCCCCCCCCTTTTCTTGCCCCTTTTTTCCCTAACAAGGCCCAACAATTTTTTCCCCCCCCCCCCCAAAATTTTTTTTCAAAAAACCCTAAAAAAAACCCCCTTTAGTAAATTCCTTTAAATTTTAAATTTTGGGGTTTTTTAAATTAAAGAAGATAAAACTAAACCAAAAAAAAAAAAAAATTTTTTTATATATTATTCCAGCGCCCGGGAATTTGGGGGAAAAAAAAAAAAAATTTTTTTGGGGCTGAATTTTTTTAAAATAAAAAACTTTTTTTCTTTTTTTGGTTTGTATTGAATTCCCAATTTTGCTGATTTTCCCTTTTTAAATTATTAATTTTAAAAACCCCCTTTTTTTGGAAATTTCCTTTTACTCAACAACAAAATTTTATTTCCTTTCATCTAAAAAGGGGGTTTTTCTTAAAATGGTTTTTTTTCCCCCCCCCCATTGGCCCCTTCTTTTCTCTAACCGGGAAAACGGTCAAGTTCCCCACAGCATTTAAAACCCCCCCCCCAAAAAAAAAGGGGGTCGCAAATACCTTTTTTTTTCCCCCCAAAAACCCCTTTTTCCTTTTTAAAAAATCAAACCATTTTTTTATTTTTTGGGGACTTTGGGACTTAGTTTTAAAAACTTTATCTTTTTTCCCCCTTTTCCCCTTTTGTGTTTTTCCCCCCTTCTTTTTTTTTTTTTCCCCCCCAAAAACCCCTTTTTTTTAAAAAAGAAAAACCCCCCCCCCGGGCCCGGGCGGGGGTGAAAATTTGAAAAATTTTAGAGAAAAAAAAGGGGAAAGAAAGTTCAAAAAACCCCCCATTTGGGAAAAAGAGGAAGAAAAGAGAGTCGGGTTAAAAACGGGGTTTTTTTTTTTGGCCCCCCCCCAAAATTTGGGAAAATCAAGGAATTCCAAATATTAAAAACCCCCCTTTATTTTTGGCCAAAAAGCCCTCTTTTGGAGGCCCCCAAAAAGGGGGCGGAGTTCCCCGGAAAAGCCAGGAAGAGAAATTGCCCGGAATTTTCCAGCGAGAAAAAAGGGAAACAGATCTTAGACAAGAAGAATTTTTTTAAAAAAGGTTTTGTCTCAAACCTTTTCTTCTTCTCCGAACTATTTTAAAAAAAATCTTTTAAATCCTTTTTAAATCTTTTCCCATTTTCATACCCCCCCCGCCCCCCCTTCCCCATCTTCCTTGTTTCCCCCTTTGCTTTCCCCCATTAAGGGTCCTTCTTTTTTTTCCCTGAATTAAAAATTTTTTCCCCAGGGGGGCCCTTTTTTTCTTTGAACCCCTTTTAAAAAAAATCTTGTTCTCCCTCCTTTTCCCCGGGGGGGCCTTTCAAAAACCTGCTCCACTTTTGTTCCCCTTCCCCCCCCCCCCTTTTCCTACTTTCCTTCTTCCCTTTTTCCTTTTCTTCTTTCCCCCTATTTTTTCGGAGTTCCCCCCTTAAAAAAAAGGGGGAAAAATCTTTTTCCCAATTTTTCCCTTTTCCCCCAAACTTTTACCAAACTTTGCCCCAAAAAAAAAAATCCAATTGGGGTTTTATTTTTTTCTTTTTGGGTTTTTTATTTTTTGGGTTTAAAAAGGGTTTTTTTTCCCTTTCTTGAAATTTTTTTGGGGGGAAAATTTTGGGAATTCCCCCCCCTTTTTTTTTGTTCCAGGGGAAGCCTTTAAAAATTTTTGGGGGGAAAAAAAAAAAAAGGGGGGGGAAAAAGGGGGAAAGGGGAAAGGGCGGGTTTTTTCTGCCCCCCCCCGGGGGGCCCCCCTACCCCTCTCTCTTCCCCCCCCGCCCCCTTTTTTTCGCCCCCCAGGGTTTTTCCACTTTTTTTTCTTTTTTTTTAGAGGGGGGTTTCCCCTTTTTTAAAATTGGAATTTTAAACCCCCCCCCCCTTTTTAAGTTAAGGGCCTCATTTCTTTTCCCCTTTTTTACCTGCTTTAACGAAAATAAAATTTTTTTCTTCATTTTCTTAAAACGTAACAAGTTTCTTGATTAACTATCTGATGGAGTGCCGAGAAAAATGTGATTCGAATTCCTTGCCGCATGATTTGAAAAACTTTTCTTACTTCCGTTTGTTCTATTCGGTCTCAGGAGGAATCTCGTTTCTCTATCTCTTGTGGTGTGCGACCACAAGTCACAAGATTCTTAACTCTCTCCCTCTCTCTCTCTCTCTCTCTCTCTCTTCTCTCTCTCCTCTCTCTCCCTCTCTATCTCTCGCTATCTCTCTCCCCTCTCTCCCCTCTTTCTTCTCTCCATTGACGTAAAGGAGGTAGATTTGTTGTACTAGCTAGTCCGTGTATTTCCTTCTGAGAGGTCGAATTGTATCTAGATCTTGGAATTGATCTTTAATTAATGTTTGATGATTTTTTAACTTGCTGGCAAGTTAATAAAGAATGAAGCAGAGATTTTTTCCCTGCCCGGGTGAATGCCGAAGGCATTCACCCGGATGCCTTTACTTTGTAAAAAGGCATAGCAGGGTTAGAATTCGAAAACGACATTTTGGTATACTAACTAATCGGTAGAGGGACATTTTTTGGTCACACTTTCGTTGCGAGGGCAACGGTGTAGCAACTAGAGCCGCGTGCACAGTGACGAGCTACTCCTTCATCAAACACCTCATTGACACAGTTTGATGGACGTGTGTGCGCGCGCCACTCAACAAACCATGAAATGCTCTGCCGCGCGTTTCGCGTGTTACATACACATTTTCATCTTGCGAGTCGAGTGTGAGATGTTAGATAAGTAGTTAAGTTGGAATGTCAAAAGCTGGTTAGCAAGTGTCATGTGATTGGGAGTTAGCTAACTCTAAGCTATGTGAGAAGTATACTGACAGCTAGATCGTATGCATCTCACATTACATTATGACCAAGCCTTGATCCTGTTGGCAGTGACAATGTCACTGACATGTGAAACGGTAGGGCAGGGAAACACAGCATTATGAATACATAATGCAATAATTCTTGTTTAACTACAATATCCCACCAGTAATATTCAGTGAAATGGAAATATTAATTTCTTTAGACCCAACTTTTAGGCAGAAATTCCGGAATCCGGAGTATATCTATCTATGGATCACATGAAGTAGCTCATTGTTGTATCTCTCCATAGATCAAGTAGTTCACTGTTGATGGTAGTAGTATCTTGGCAGTATGTGTGTTTTTAAATGACTGAGACTGTTCAAATCGACATAGCGTCAAAAGTTGTGAATATTTTGCTCTGAAATTTTAGGACAAGGTAGATGGCTACCTGCCATTTATTGTACTCGAATTTCAGCAAAATCGGTCGTTCCTGAATGAACCTGTAGCCCAAAAATCTCCTCTAACTTTGAGCGATCAGATCTCTGCAACCTAATGAGGTAGAGAGCTCAAACTTTCACAATATGTTCATTAGACAATTTACTAACTTTTGGCTGCTTGGTTTGGCGATATCTTTTTTAGTTCCTTCGCAGGAACACGGCAAAGTGGTGTAAGTCGGCCTAATTGGGAGCATTTTTGCACTCAGGTATCACGTATCACGTGTCTTACTGTGGGTAATCAGCCCCCAGCCATGTGTTACACCGATTCTGTAATTGGTTCTGAGTGTGGTAAAGTGTGGCGCTTCGTCAGCAGACGTGATCATAGTGTCCGAAATCGGTCACAAGCTGAAATCCAGACAAACTTTTCTAACTCTCTTCCTTTACATTCTGCTGTCTCTCTCTCTTTCTTGTTACAAGGTCACGTGATTAGATGTGGAACATCTCGACATGATAACAACGTTTGGTTACGAAGTCACCCCTATTATTGCATATAGGGGTGACAATACCGCTTACCTAAAAATGAGAATTTACAGGACCTTCTCATGAAAAGTTATCGAAAACTTGTATAAAACCTATCTAAAACGTATGGTGTGTGTGTGTGTGTGTGTGTTCAGTACCTCCCGTCGTTCCACCCCATGCTGAGGTTATTGATGACCCCTCAGCCGGCCCGTTACTGACCTCACTCCTTGCCAGATGACCCCCACACGCAGGGTCACTGTCGGTATGATTCCACTTAGATTCCACTGGTTTCCCAGCAGTCTCTTTATGGTACCGCAAAAGGAGCATGCGAGTCTGTGTCGGATTTGGCACGGAGAAATCTTTCCCCGCAGACATGTGATGGGACTTACCGTCCAATTGGTTGGTCTTTGGTTACCACTGTCACGACAACTGTGGAAGTAGGTGATTTGCCGGATATCATTGATTACCTATCAAGGGATTAAATGCTTATCTTTACACCAAGGGTCTTGTAGTCTAAGCTAGCTAGTAATGTATTCACAAGTACGACCCAAGGGTCCGGTCAGGCGATGTTGCCATCGCCGGGTGGCCAGGTTATAGATTAGTTGTTGTAAAACAACGTCTATGGTTGTCCCTGAGTGCATTTGACCAGTATCAGTTCACTCAAGGCTTCGCGTAATTAATGCGAGGGGTCTCAGTGTATGCGTGTTTGCTATTTGAATAAGGGTACCATTGTTTAAGTGTCCCAAACTGTAATGGGCTTTTCCCTGGCTATTACAGGGTCTTTCAGATTTGTAGGTTTGTCACTTGCCTAGTTTTGGGGTGTGCGTGTCTGAGGCTCGGTGATTTGTTGTAGGTGTGGAGATCACGCATGTGCGGAGCTTGGGATAGTTCTGTTTTAGTCTTTTTGGATCTGTCATAATGTTGTATAGGGTCTCCTTGGTGTTATTGGAACATGTTACAGTTGGTGACCAGCTTTATGAATTTCTTTAGGTCAAGAGTCGACTGTGTGGAGTAGATGTTGTGCTCGATGTTATTGTAATCTGTCTTGTGTCTTAGTTCGTCCAGGTTTGGGCAGTGGAGTAGGATATGCTCTGATGTTTCTTTCTTGTTGCAGAGTTTGCATAGGGGGCTTATTTTATTGTCCCTGTGTGCTAGAGAGCATCCTAGGTTGTTTTGGTTTGAGATTGCTAGTGTGAGGCTTCTTAGCGTGGGTTTGTTTGTTATTGTAAGTTTTGGGTAAACATTCAAGAGTTTTTGGAGGATAGTTGTGGTCCATGCATTGTAGTTTGATTTTTCTAGGTCGTTTAGGGTTAATTTATCTGTGTGTTGTTTTAGTCGGTGTAGGATTTGTGTCTTCGTAAGTGGTAGGGTGTTTGGGCAGTTTTCGCTATTGTTTGTTGCCTCTTTGGCTAGTAGATCAGCTCTTTCGTTGCCTTCGATGCCTATGTGTGATAAAACGTATGGTACTAGTTTGTATAGTAACCAGGACCTGAATTCTACAGAAAGTAACGACCGGTAGCGATTCCAGCACATGTTTAACAACAGAGGTGTGTCGCATAACTCCTTATATGGGCATAAAATTCCAATCTTGTGGAATTTATTCTGACTCGACTATAGCTTAGTTATCAATGAATCCACCTCTAATACCTTTGGAATGGCATTTTGCACATTTCTGAAGCTTTTTGTAGCCAAATTCCAGCATCTTCATAGTTTTCCAAAAACAAAAACAGTGTTAATGGCCAAAATATCGAAAAATTCCGGTATGTAATGGTAGCTCAGACAATTTCCTCGGTATGTTCAAAAAATTAGAGCTTTCTGTTTTGTAGTTTGGACACAGGAATTTTTTTCCCGCCGTACAAGCGATATTATTACCCCTCCGTGAGCTAGCGCAGAGGGGGAATTTCATTACCAATAACAACGTATAGTGTCACCGATTCGCTCTCTCTATCTGCTGAGTATAACTCTCTCGTCATGACGAAGAAGATGTGACTCTCTTCCTTTCTCTCTATTTCTCTCGCTATCTCTTTCTCTCTCTCTCCCTCTCTCTTGTCATGACGAAGCGCCACGCTCTACCACACTCAGCACCACAGCTAGTCACGTGACCTTGTCAACGATTTCAGACACTATGATCACGTCTGCTGACGAAGTGCCACACTTAACCACACTCAGAACCAATTACAGAATTGGTGTAACACATGGCTGGGGGCTGATTACCCCCAGTAAGACACGTGATACGTGATACCTGAGTGCAAAAATGCTCCCAATTAGGCCGACTTACACCACTTTGCCGTGTTCCTGCGAAGGAACTAAAAAAGATATCGCCAAACCAAGCAGCCAAAAGTTAGTAAATTGTCTAATGAACATATTGTGAAAGTTTGAGCTCTCTACCTCATTAGGTTGCAGAGATCTGATCGCTCAAAGTTAGAGGAGGTTTTTGGGCTACAGGTTCATTCAGGAACGACCGATTTTGCTGAAATTCGAGTACAATAAATGGCAGGTAGCCATCTACCTTGTCCTAAAATTTCAGAGCAAAATATTCACAACTTTTCACGCTATGTCGATTTGAACAGTCTCAGTCATTTAAAAACACACAGTAGTATCGCATGGTAGTATTGCCGTGCATGCGAGGGACATTTAGTGAGGAATGCCGTTTAAATCATACTTCATCCCTCCACTATAATATCTACTACTTGATATACTTGTGGTGTGATAGAGGCCCTCTACCAACAATTAGGCTCATTATAGATCAATGATAGATGGGAAGTTGGTAGTATTGATAGACAGCTGTTCATCTTGCAGAGCTTAATTCTCGCTGGTGTTCCTCTCACAGACACACAATTTCTTTCACTGCTTGCAGTGCAGGTCCCAGAAAGAGAGAGAGAGAGAGAGAGAGGGGAGGGAGAGAGAGAGAGAGAGAGAGAGAGAGAGAGAGATGAGTGAGATCGAGAGGAGAGAGAGAGGAGAGCCTCTATATATCTCGCTCTTCTCTCTCTCTCTCGCTCTCTCTACTCTCGCTCTCTCTCTCTCTCGCTATCTCTCCCTCTTCTCCTTTCATGCTCTCTCTCTCTCTCTCCTTTCCTCTCTCTCGTCTTCTCATCGCTCTCTCTCTCTCTCTCGCTCTCATCTCTCTCTCTCGCCTCTTCTCTCTCTTGATGTAGCACTGTATACAATTTAGAAGCTTGACATATTCGGTACACGCTGCCGTGTAACAGACATTAGCCCATCTCTTATGATCTCAAGAATCTTACTTTGCATCTCTCTCTCCCTCTCTGCCTCTCTTTCTCTCTATCTCTCCATCTTACTCTCCCTCTCTCACTACTATCAACTATAACGACATGGATCGGATAGCTCTTATCAGTACACAGCCGGAAGCAATGAAGCATTCAGTTTCTTTAGCGTGCTGTTTATTATAGTTCAGTTAACCATGTTCAGTGAAACCGAAGCTGTGGGTTGGTTTTGATTTGAAATTCAAACTAATCGGTCTATAACAATTATACAGGGACACATGCTGCGTTATGTTGGCCATACTTAAACAGAAGTTATTTTCTTCGTTGATTTACTCATTTATCTATTGCTATTGTTCATTTCTTTTATTATTTACATATTCCTTTGCGTGTCCCGCTCTCTCCCTCTCCATCACAGCAGAACACGGACCTCATGCATAGTCACTCTCAACAAGCAAACTACACAGAGTCCTCCCTCTCTCTATATGACCTTTCTCTCTCTCTCTTCCTGGTCGTTCTATCTCTCTATTTCTCTCTCTCTCTATTTCTCCTCTCTCTCTCTCTGATCCTCACTTTTCCAATGTATTCCAATGTTCCTTTCCTTTGATCTTAATGTTGTCGAGGTAGTCACCATCTTTTTACTCGTTTGTGGTAAGTCGAAAACATTGAATAATGATCTGATACTACTTGCATATCACAGACTATGTCAAACATACTATGCTAAGATAAAAACAGTGTTTACTGTTCAAGTTCAAACTTCCCACGATAGTGACGTCATTGTTACGTCACACGCAAAGTTCTACTTTTGGTTGTACATACATATTATTAGGATCATGACCTCATATATTGTCATGTGGGAGGAGTGAGTTTTGAGAGATGCGTGGGTGTGGATGAACAATGAACATGTGTGTTCTCAAGCACGAATGCTGCATGTTTTTTACCGGAACAAATATATTGCTATTCTTCCGTTTTAACCGCGGTAGTTCCTTCTCTCATCTCTGTGTCGTGTCTGGTTCATTTACTTTTCTGTGTGGTTTACTTTGATTCCTTCTCTGTTATTCTCTGTGTGGTTTAGTGTTTGCTCTGTGTGGTAAACAGTTTTTGCTTCAATTTCATGGCAAACACTTTCGTCTTTCAGTCTCAAAGCAATTTTCTCTAGAGATGGTCTGAAATGATGGTCTGTTTAAAAACTTTCAAAATCTTATCTTGAGTTAGAAACAAAGCTAATGCATCGTTAACAACTTCCTGCAGTGCAAGTCTCCTGTCATTACATTAACCTCTATAATTCTACTAAGTTCTATAATTTATTTATAGCATGGCTCCGTGTACCTGGAGCGTGTAATTATTCCATATAAGGTGCTCTGAGAGTTTCAATCAATCTCAGCGACAAGGAGACATTATATTGTTCGAGGGTTGCTTTGTCATCATAAGTAGAGGCTCTGCCACCAATCTCGCTCCGTTCTTGTAAATACTGGTTTCTCACTTCTCCCGGTTTCTAATCGCTGTTCCAGAATCTCAAACTATCTTGTACCTAATTGTTTTATTTCTCATATATGACTAGTTCATGTGAACTGGTTCCTGTGTATACCCCTCCCACACACACACACGGCTCCAATTCGTCTACCTCCCCCTCACACACGGCTCCAATTCGTCTACCTCACCCTCCTCTGCTGTATACTCTCTCTCTACAGTATACTCTCTCTCACACTACTCTGTGGTCATTGTGCCTGAAGGAAGAGTCAATAAGAGTATTGAATTTGAGAAGTCACACATAATGTGAGAGTGTGACATGCAGAATGCAGCTTGATATTCTCATACCTCTCTTTTTGTGAGGAAGCAACCTCTCTGTCCGCTTATAAGAGATTGACAGATAGAGAGGAAGATACACTGGGTTTTAGTTTTGTTGATCGTGATATGATCGTATCTCCGCAGATCTAGATCGTCACTCGATAGATAATTGTCCTAGCTTTTCTTGCCTAGCTCTTTTGTTTTTCACATGTTAAGGATTTACAGGAGACCTCTTTAACAAGCATTAGAGAAGCGTGTGAGTGACATGGAATCGAGAGAGAGAGAGAGAGAGAGAGAGAGAGAGAGAGAGAGAGAGAGAGAGAGCTTGTTATATTACGGATTACTAAACATGAGAGAGAGACCTAAAGAAGTAGAGAGAGAGCCAGATGATAGGACAAACAGGAAGTGTTTACTAGTGAGAAGGAGCTTTGTTAAGATAGTTCTCACAAATCAGCTGTGGTGTGCAACAAAAATAGCTCAACTTGATTCACGACATAATCTTCGTAATGTCTCACTTTTCTTCCATTGTTTCCTACCAACCTCATTCTATCCGATGTAGATAATAGGATAACCGATGACTTTTATTCCATTCGATGATAATTGGATGACTTGCTCAGAAACCATGCTTCCAATTCTGAAGTGGCGAGAGTTTAGGCGAGATTGAGATATGGGAGGGAGAGAGATGGAGAGAGAGAGAGAGATAGAGAGAGAAGAATGAGATGTGTAGTACCCCGGCCCCCTGCGATGTTTAATGTTAGATCTAAGCTCCACAGCTTTGATCAGGATGTTTATAAGTGCAGTTACCATAGCAACTGACCGGGGGGGGGGGGGGACTCACATCTGTACAATAGAGTCATTTGACAGCAGCTATAGGTAGACACACCTTTCATTGACAGCTGCCTTTATTGAGAGTATAGAACCTCGTGGAAGGGGGCCTTTATTGGGAGCTTTCAACTTTGAAGTAGAACGGAGAACATCTACTCTCACTCAGTCTCTCTCTCTCTCTCTTCAATGGAGGTATCCAGTCCTTTTCTTTGCTTTAGACCAACGACTTGAACCCCTGTTCAAGACAGTAAATTCACCAGAATTCCAAATAGTTATGCGGCTAATTCCCCCTCGCAATGTTTCATTTTGCCTAGGAGACTAAACTATTGAATCATTTAGATCTAATTCCCTGCCTACCCAGTTGTATCTAGCCCTAAGTCCCTAAAGCTGTACCCAATGGGTGCTGTACAGGGAGAATTAAGAACATTAGCTCCATAATAGGGGACCACTGTCATGCTAGAATCTTGTAGTTTTATAAAAGCAAATCCTTTCTCATTCTCTAATTCTTTCCAGCTACTAACTACCGGCTGCACTGTAATTTATCCTCAATAACAATCTCCTGAATTTCTCTCTAAATCTTTACTAACAGAGAACGTAGAATTTATTGCGATAACCCTCAATCCTTTCCTATAATACTCGCTCATTCCTTTCCTATAATACTCGCTCATTCCTCTTGCATTAGTTGCTATTAGTGGATTGCACATGTTACATACACATGCATGTTTTGCTCTTTCTAACGAATTGTATCGTGTACCGTGTAATTATAAATCTAGTTCAGCATGTGGAGCATGCGCATCTCGCCTTCCCTGTTAGTTTGATCTATTACCCTGCCCACTAACACCATCGACCATCCGGATTTCGGATCATAAATCATAATTCTGTATTCCCTCTAACACCATCTTTCCTTCTTCCATAACTTGTCCTAACCGGCACTAACCCCCTCTTTCTTTTCTACTAATGTGCTAATCTTCCTTCTTTCTACAGGATGGTTGAGAGTTCGTGAGATGACAAAGGGAAGTATTGACGAGACTCTGAGCAGTCTCAATCTGTACATAAAACATGGTATCCTTCAACTACAGGACACTTGGGAGGTGAGTGAACACCGGTGCAGGGATAGACCGTGACAGAAAGGCAGGGAGTGAGAGAGACATGGGATTAGGGACACAATCAGATAGATGGATATCTAGACAGAGAGACAGACATGACAGACATGAGTACATCACAGACGTAGCAACAAAAAGGGGGGGGGGGCAACGCTCATTTTTTATATATTTTTATATATTTTATATACCTTTTTTTTGGAAAAAAAAAACATAATTTTTTATATATATATAAAATATATAAAAATATATAAAAATACATATGAATATATAAAAATATATAAAAATATATAAAAAATATATAAAAATATATAAAAAATTGTGCCGAAAGTGTGAAAACAGAAAGCTGTTTTTCGCCATAGCGGGATCAAATATCATTCAATTGATCTCAAACTTGGTCAGCATCTTCATCTAGATAATCCTGATGATTTTCCGTCATCAATGTGACGTTTGTAACATCGTGACGTCGCGTCAATAACGTCATGACGTCAAAATGACGTCAAAAATGATTTGTTTTTTTAGTTTCGCGATCCCAACCTCTCTTCACCAGTTCTAGTACATCTGCACGGATCAACATACAAAAAATAATTGAAATCACACCAAAACTGGTAGATATTATTAGGCCGGAACCTCTCTTCACCAGTTCTACTTTTGACAGTGCATAATTCACTTTTGAACACATTCTCAATTATGTAAAACAGCTATCACCCTCTCAAACACTTAAATTAACTCTATGAAACATATTCAAGTGAACAATAGATGGAAATAATCCCCTTTTTTGAAAGTAAAAGGGGTGAAAAAAGGGTTTATTTTATATATTTTTATATATTTTTATATATTTTTATATATTATTTATATAACTTTATATATTTTTATATATTTTTATATATTTTTATATATTTTTATATATATATAAAAAATTCCAAAATTAAGGAAATATATAAAAAATTCGGTGGCCCCCCCCCCACAAAAAGTCAGATAGTAAAAACAGAAGGGTAATAAGAAGTTTACCAATTTTCCAGGAGATAGGATTGGAGAGGGAGGATCAGGCTCAGAAGTGTGATAGCATCGTCTCCTCTCTCAGGAGTGTCCTTGATAGCATCGTTATTGGTAAGATCTCGCGAGGGGGGGGGGGGGGTGAATCTTCAGTTGGTCTGAAATTAGTGCAAAGTTTCAATTCTTGACCCCTTCGTTCCAATCGTAAGGGTGGAGACAGTACGAAAAGTTCAAATCAGCAGTCTGAAACATTTAGTCAATAATTCATCAAAAAAGTAACGACCTTTGATTATTACCAGGTGAGAACGCCTACAAAGAGTGTCTAGATGAGGAATGCTTGGAGTTATCCCAGCGGTGTAATGAGTCCTTCAAACTTCTTGGAATGCCTACCTTCAACCCTGGTTCTCTCACTGTGCCCCTTCTAACAAGGAAGAATTTCCTGATCAAAAAGAGCGAGGAGCTGAAAGAGGAGGTGGCGGTGAAAACAGCTCAGGTGTGATTCACTAACTAATTATATAATTTAGTAATGAATTTCAACAGAATTTAGTAATTAATAGAAATCACACTAACATCACACTAACTAGTGTTTCTCCAATGGGGGATTGGAACTTCTAACTTACTAAAACCCTCTCTCTCTCCCACAGATAGAGAAGCTGGAGGAGAGGAAGACTCAGTGTATTCAGAGGTTGGGATTACAGCCAGATCACTATCCCACCATCCAGTCAGATAATATCACACGAATCATATCGCTCCTGGAAATACAGGTAGGGGTTAGGGTACACTAGGGACGATACAGACATGGGGGGGGGGGGGATACTGGGGTAAACTTGCAGTTACGGGGAAGTACTGTGGCAGTTGTGCGACGGGGGTAGGATCAGGATATAGGAAAGAGTAGAAATATCTTTGTTCTAATGAGAAAGAGAGCAACTGACAGACAAGTGAATGCAAACTGTGACTTGTGAGACGTTTACTTCTGACTTCAAGGCTACCCTGTACGTTATATTGTCAGCTATGTCAGTGGGACATACTTTACAACCCTTCAATTTAATAGTTTCAGTTTTCCCATGCCCACTTCACATTGTGAACCGTGAAATGTGAGAAAGTGAGCTTCATTAGATCACTGCAGCAGCTCACAAAGTCAGACCCGCTATGTAACCCTATCTCCTCCAGCAACCATCAATGAAGCATCTCCTTTCACCATACCATTCGTTTTGATCGGGCCTTTCTTTCGTGTGGCACCTACTTGACAGTGTCAACTTTTGCCATTCTTTCTTGAGGTACAGTCGGACCAGTTTTGCCCGGTAAATCTGGGTCCGACTGTACTTTGACAGTGTCAACTTTACTGCTGTCTGCTGTCTACCGAATAAATTGAATTGAACGGGGAAATAATGCCATGTACCCCACACACATAATGTCATTGGTTAGCCCCGAGCTCACCCGGGGCACATGATAAGGCTAGCACTAGTATACCCACGTGTGCTAATTATGCGAGGATATATTATAATTTGTTATAGTCCCGATGCAGTTTTATATTTGAGGATCTATGCCTTGATCAAACAAAAAACGCACTATCCTTCCTTTATTTCTCGCGGTCTCTGCCTCTCTCTCTCTCTTCCTCCATCTATCTATTTCTCCCCTGTTTCTCTCGCTCTTTCTAGCACTATTTCCACACGGCGTAGAACACCGTCGGTACACCTGACGTGTGACAAAACACTACCAAGGAAAGTACCAAACGTAATACAGAGAGTGAGAGTGTGAGAGAGAGAGAGAGAGAGAGAGAGAGAGAGAGAAAAGAGAGAGATAGAGAAAGATAGATAGAGAGAGAGAGAGAGAGAGAGAGAGAGAGAGATAGAGAGATCTCTACGCTCTCTCTCTCTCTCTCTCCACTCTCCGCCTCCTCGCTCTCTCGCTCTCTCTCTCCTCTCTCTCTCTCTCCTCTCTCCCTCTCTCTCTCTCTCTCTCTCTCTTCCCCCTCGTCGCTCTCTCTCTCTCGGCTCTCTCCTCTTACCCCGTGCCAAAGAACTAACATGCGCCCTATCTAATGCAGCACACCTAAATAAACACCCCATTGTTATGGCAGTTACCACATAGTTACTCAAATCATGGTGTTTACGATGTACGTTATACGCGTGTGTCTGCAGTTTGACCATGATCTCTGTAACAGTAGTTTACAAGTTGACCATGATCTCTGTGACAGTAGTTTACATAGTTTAGTAGTTTACACTGACCAGATCGGTAACAACTACCGTTATTTAATAATTGACAGACATCATGATCTCTCGGCCTTACTTCCTTAATTCGTTCATTACCACTTTATTATAGTAATCGTAGCAGTATTACTGACGATAGTACAATAATCGCAGTTGCTGAAGATTACGAAAGCTTTACTTGAACTGTAATTCTTAGCAGTTAAAATATGATATATTAGTGTGCTGCAGCTTTAGTCTAGTAATTCTATATGCACTGCATTCACCCCCTACGGATTTGGTTCAAGAATTTGTCTCCGGAAATTCCTGTATGTTTTGTGAATCTACCTTTGAGGGTTTCACACGGAATTTTCCAGTTTAAACACCTCCGTGCACCCCAGTTAAAACATCATTTACAATACTCTATCTATCAGCATTTTGTAACTCAAATATGATACAGACTTCTTGACTTGCTGACTTCAAACTTGCTGTGTTGCCTAACAAGTATCACTTCTTGTAGAACTTTTTTGTTGAGTAACAAAAACTTTTTGTTTGACTCACTCCATGGTCTCAAGATCTCAAGAAGATGGTTTCATCATCAAATAAGACACGACACACCGCCTCTCTGTGCTGTCTGTGTGTACTATGGAGCCGAAGAAGAAGGAGTATGAAGAATGGCATGATCATGTCCCCTACAACTAGTTCCACAGGACCTGTCAGTGCACTGCATACTGGGAGTGAGATGGGCAGTACTAGTGTCAGTGTCCAGGACTTCCCAAGGTTACTCAGCCTCAGCAGGAATAGTAAGGTGAGTTTGATCAGTATAATAGGAACAGAGGCCAGATCAGCGGGGCTGGGGACTGTCTGGCACTGCTAACCACAGCCTCGATTTGAATTTATATATTTTAGAGTGAAAACCAGGTCTGTGGCGCCACCAGACAGAGGTCGGCGGTCGCACCAGACAGTCTGACAACCACAAACTTTTTAGCGTGTGTTTTGGTATTTTAAACATCAAACATTCTGTAATAAGAGACCAGAATGGCAAATTAAAAGGTAGGTATGCACAAAACAAAATAGAGAGAGAAAGATAGAGAGATAGAGAAAACATATATTTTCACTAGACGAGTCATTGTTCATGTGTGTTTTGCGGATGTATTCTTATTATTGAATTATATTATGGGCTGCATTTGTTGTGCTGCTTTATATTCCCTGCTGCTTATCAGTCTTTGTGTCCTAATTTTACTGCATTTTATCTTTCCTCTCTCCTTGTGCCCTTGAAACAGCATACAGACCTCCGATACAACATGGTTACCATGGTTACGAGTGATTCTAATCAGAAGCACAATAGGATTCTATATTGTCAGTTTGAGAGAGCGCCGTCAACAAGTGTACAAAGAATGCATTGTAATTTGTGGAAATTTGTACAATGTGTGCTCACATTCGCTCTAATGGAATCACGTGCATTACTAGATAGATCTGTCAACTTGCACTTGACGTTATATCTAGTACGTATTAGTAGAGTCGATAACTACATCGACCTCTCCCAATTTTTCCAGTTTTTGTCACATCTGTTTGGAGCCTCGACACGACCCCTAAACAGGTGTTACTTTTTCACAAACTGTTTTCATCTTGGTGTAATCAGCATTTGAAATGTTGCTGATCATAACAAAAACCTAACTATTTTTTTTCAACTTGGGGTAAAACCATGGGTGTCAAAAGTTAGCTCTAGGTCCCCTGAGTAACCATCCGGAGACTCTAAGAGATATTTCAAGCCGTTCTCCTGTAATCATTAATCCCGGTAGAGCACATATTTGAGTATGGACGTACGTGCAATTGCCTACAACCTCAACTTTAATGTATAACGTTAATGTGCGTCTCTCTCTTTTCTCCCCCTTCAGAAAGAGTTATCTCGCGCGGCGCAACCGCACGTGCGGTTTTTCCAGAGAGAGTGAGAGACATACAATAACATGTAAACAGCCTGCCAGCGCTCACGTACGTCCGCATTGTATTTTTTTCTCCGCCGGGATTAATGATTACGGGAGAACGGCTTGAAATATCTCTTAGAGTCTCCGGATGGTTATTCAGGGGACCTAGAGCTAACTTTTGACACCCATGGTTTTACCCCAAGTTGAAAAAAAATAGTTAGGTTTTTGTTATGATCAGCAACATTTCAAATGCTGATTACACCAAGATGAAAACAGTTTGTGAAAAAGTAACACCTGTTTAGGGGTCGTGTCGAGGCTCCAAACAGATGTGACAAAAACTGGAACAATTGGGAGAGGTCGATGTAGTTATCGACTCTACTATATAGTGTGTGTGGTTATTTCTAGTACGCAGTGTGTGTGTATGTTTCACGCCTTTCAATTTATTCGGTATTCCACAGTATTATTATCCGATCTAAATATAATGATTTTTCTAATTAGAAACAGCACCCAAACAATTAGTCTGAGTAGGGGCGGTGTCTAATTTCAATGTGTATAGACTATAGTCTGTCATTGGAACTGGGATCAGTCTGTCATTGGAACTGGGATCACGATACGGCTTCTCATTACTCAAATCTGTTATACTGAAGTACTAGCTTCACATTGTATTTTGTTCTGTAGATTGCACTCCTTCTTATATCCTGATCTGTCCTGCCGCCTGCATCTTTGTTCTCATTATGAATTATGATGATAACTCGTAGCTGTCAACTGATTTCAATTTCTGAAGCCCCTTTGTAGTCAGAAAGTCGCTAAATAACCTTGTTTCTAGCCTATCCTGAGGCCTCAGAGTTATATTTACAGATATCACTCTCAGTAAAGTGAAATATCGCTCTTTCTCTCTGCTACCTTTCCAAGTCTCCCGGCTGCCCTCTCCTCCCAGGCCGCTCTGTATCTCTGTGCTGTAGCAGGCACTTCCTTTTCCTATTCATTTGTAGCACACCACTTTATCAGTATCATGTTACCGTGTCGTATATAATAGAGCTCTTGCGTTGATTCCCTTTGACATTGCCTTTCCAACGTCCTGTCGCTGCATTTCTCCTCGTTCTAAATCATTTCTCTCTCTCTCGTTCTAAATAATTTCTCTCTCTCTCATTCTAAATCATTTCTCTCTCATTCTCGCCACACCTCACCTCTTTCTCACTCACTCTATCCCTGCTCTGTGCATATGACATTTATTAGCCCTGTGTGTGAGCATGTGTGTGTGTGTGTATGCTTCCCTTTTGTCTCCCTTCATCTCACTCACACCTCTCTCTCTCCCCCTACATCCCTCTCTCTCTCCATCTCCCTCTCTCACATCTCACTTTCATTCTTAAATCCCCACACCCAGTGACCGTTGCAGTCTGCTTGTCCTTTCTTCATTGCAATTGAATTGTACACCATCCTTTCTTCATTGCAATTTAATTGTACAGTTGCCAATATCAAAACCCGTTATAATGCTAATTCATTTTTAATTAATTTTTAAATTGTATTCCTTTGTTCCCCAGCTGAAGTAAGCTGTTTGCCATGATTGGGTTTAGGATACGGTATAACTCCGCTACTTCGTCCTACCATAGACTACCTCTAAAACCGGTAAACCTTTCCTTTTAACCCTAAACCGGTAAACATTACATTAACCTGGGTATTTAGGCCGCGTTTATGAGGTTTTTACATGATGTTGACATTTTCAATTCTCAATTGAAGCCCTGTCAATTGAGTATATCACACACATCCTATATGGGCGTGTCATGTGTTGACCAATGTCACCTACTACTGACCAGAGAGAGAGAGAGATTGGGAGGGAGAGAGAGAGAGAGAGATTAATTAGAATATTAAACAAACATTCACAAGTAACAGTGTCTACCATTCATTAGACCTCATGTGATACACTGTGTGAGATTTAGTAACTAACAAGGAAGACAAACCCAGACAAAATTATCTTGAATTGTTGTTACTATTTGTTGCACGTAAACGGGGCAAAAAGGGAGGGGTAAGGGGGTCCAATATACTACCAAGTACATTTTCTAATACTCCTCTACTCTATCCTGTTCTAACACTCCCCTAATCTACCCTGTTCTAACACTCCTCTTTATCAATTATAATCTATCATGTTCTAACACTCCTCTTTATAATCTATCATGTTCTAACACTCCTCTTTATAATCTATCATGTTCTAACACTCCTCTTTATAATCTATCATGTTCTAACACTCCTCTTTATATGAGGCATAAACTCTGGCCACTGGCGCGTTATTTCAGATAACTTTCTCCCAGCGCGCCGCTGGGAGAAGTTAGCTGGAGTTTATCCGCCACTGGCGGATAAACTGGTTTAAATCACGACGACGATCCCGAGGCGGAGCCGAGGGAGAGGCGGAGGGGTTTAAACCTATAACGTGCCAGTGGTCAGAGTTTATGGGTTATATACCCTGCTTTAGTTGTTTATTTCAAGTATTACACACCAACAAGAGAGAGAACACTAATCAAAACACACAAAGACAACTGAGAAATAGTTAAAAACACGTCACAATTGAGTGTACACTGTTTGGTAACAGTTACTAAGCAGTTGCTAAGGAAAGAGAGTGCAAGAAATAGCCTGATAAGGGGCATGTCACAAATAACACAGAGAAAGAGATAGTGAGACAAAAGGGGAGATAAAGAGAGAGTAATTGACGGAATGTGTCCTTTCTTTCTCTCCAATGTAGTGTGTAAGTGTTGCACATAGTGTTCCCTCTGTATTTTAGTAAGAACTGATCATTTACACACACTTTGAATGTTCAAAATAAATAACCTGCCAGTGGGAAATAATCTGCCGCTGGACTGGCTGTTTATTGAGAGCGCGCTAGTGGGACTGGCGGGTTATTTAAGTTAGCAGGGTATATAATCTATCATATTCTAACACTCCTCTAATCTATCATATTCTAACACTCCTCTAATCTATCCTGTTCTAACACTCCTCTAATCTATCATGTTCTAACACTCCTCTTTATAATCTATCATGTTCTAACACTCCTCTTTATAATCTATCATGTTCTAACACTCCTCTTTATAATCTATCATGTTCTAACACTCCTCTTTATAATCTATCATGTTCTAACACTCCTCTTTATAATCTATCATGTTCTAACACTCCTCTTTATAATCTATCATGTTCTAACACTCCTCTTTATAATCTATCATGTTCTAACACTCCTCTTTATAATCTATCATGTTCTAACACTCCTCTTTATAATCTATCATGTTCTAACACTCCTCTTTATAATCTATCATGTTCTAACACTCCTCTTTATAATCTATCATGTTCTAACACTCCTCTTTATAATCTATCATGTTCTAACACTCCTCTCCTTCAGATAAAAGAGTTCGAGGAGGATATGGAGAGGAGAGGCAAGGTACTGAAGGACCAGCTGGCTGAGTTAGTTGAACTACTAGCAGCTCTTGAAATGGACCGGAACTGTCTGATAGAGGAGGGTCTAACTGGTGATGATGTGGATACCATGTTGCTGTCTGATGAGAGCATCCAGAGGAGGAGTGATATGATCAACCAGTACAGGTAAGGAGGGGTGATATGATCAACACGTATAGGTAAGGAGGGGTGATATGATCAACACGTATAGGTAAGGAGGGGTGATATGATCAACCAGTACAGGTAAGGAGACGTGATATGATCAACACGTATAGGAGAAGGGGTACTTAGAGGGGTTATTGAGAGAAATAAAAAACAAAATATCATTATATTTTGGAACTCTCATCTCTCAGCTCTACTGCCTCTAATCACCCCATCATAATCCTTCATCAGGAGTGAAGTTCAGCAGAATGTGACCCGAGTCCTACAATTGAGGGATCACATTACGAGGTTACATCGCCTTCTACACCGTGACACTGAAATCGATGACCAAACTTTCGCCCTCTTTGACTCTCCAAAACCATCATCTATTGAGGCGCTACAGAGTAAGTTTTATCATGAATGTCGTGTTGTCCTAAAATGGGTTGGTGAGTTGTAGCCATAATTTCTTGTGTTGGATTCTATTCAGAACAGCCCAAGCTTTTTAAATCTCCCTTTCAATACCTAGTTTATTGACCGAAATAAGTTTTAACATGTCTCTGAGCCAGTCCAGCTGCACGCCTTCTAAACATAGTCTACAGAAAAGCTCTCACAAAAATATGTCTAATAATCCTACCTCTCTCTTCAGACTCTCTTAACCTAACAATGCTAATCTCTCTTCAGAAAAGCTGAAAGAGCTAGAAGTGTTCAAGCAGAGTAGGTTAGATACCTACATTCAGTGTCTGAGACAGGAAATAGCTGCTTTCCAGGGGCTCTGCTTTCAAACAAAATGCGAGGTAAAATTCGTCATAATTATCGAGAGTGCGCTTATAATTCATTCCATTCTCAATTTAATGATCGTGCTAGCCGATTAATCCCATTAATTGATAAACGGAGTATTGTACCTAAATACATGCTCCCCCCCCCCAAATACACGTGTTAACATTTCTAACACGTGTTCCTTCAGGTGTCATCGTCCTCTGAGGACGTTAGTAAGACAAGTGATAGGGGATCCAGGGACACTATTAACATGCCTGACATAACAGTGGAGGAAATCGCTCACAGGTATAATAGTAACTCTAGTAAATTTCTCACTTAGAGCATGTAGCATGTAGCATCTGTTGTAGCAGATTGTACTATGAACTACTCTGAAAGCTACAACATGAGCCGATTAATGTGTCCATGTATGATTGTACAAAGCTAGACGTGTAGCATTGTATTCATTGTGTAGCATGTTGTATTGTATTTAGACCGGTAGCACCTACTACCCTGAACCTGAAGAGCAGAAGGGAGACATTGGATAAGACCTTCAAGATTTCGGATACAATGGATAAGACCATCACCCCGACTGATGCATTTGGTGATGGATTTGGCAGACTTTCCCTGACCTCAACCCCAACTGAAGTTGGCAGACCTTCCCTGACCTCAACTCCAAATAAGGAGTGTCCCCCGAGGTAGTCATATAGGGTTGTTCAGGAGGTTACTAAATGATTTACAATGTTCTACCAATCTGGATTTGGTTATATCACTCCCAACTACAATCTCTATATCTCCGATCTAGTCATGAGGATGAACAACAGAGATCGCCTCTACAAAAACTTGGACGAATGTTTAACTTTAAAAAGAAGAAGAAACCGGCTTTAGTGGCTTTTGAAAACATACCCCGGCGGGGCACTAAACCAACTCAGCAAACTAAGCCTAGCAAAACAACACAATCAACTACAAAGATACCACAACAAACCGCCAAGATACCGACCAGGAATCGGTACTGTGATCATTGAAGGAGTTTTAATATCTTTCTCTCATGTGTCATTGCCCCGAGGCATCCTTTTATGTTGTTTTAAGCTGATTTGTTAACGCTGTTTTGTTATGAAAAGTATTGGTTGTTTACTAAAAGTAACCAAATTAAAGTAACGACCTAGCATTTTTAACATGGAGCTGTTCAAACACAAAGCCCTAACATCATCTCATTTTAGCTGTGGTGATTTAAACACAATAATTCCTCTATTAATTTTAGTTTCCCTAATCCATTTTCTTGTTTTAGTTGCGGAGATAAGAAGTTGAAGCAATGGGAGGAACAGGACGATCAAGAGAACAGGAACACACTAAACCAGACTTACACCCTGCAAAACGACCTGCTGAAACCCGCTAAAACACCCGATATGTAAGTATTTGAAAAAAGATCGTTCCCTTTCTATAGTTTGGTGTTCACAATGCACCAAAGGGTAAGACAATTTGCTGATTGGTACAATGGGCACACTATCTAAACTATTAATGCAAACTACTATTTTACTTATATCGCGTCCCACACAGAGATACCAAGGTGGCAGGTGCTGCAGCTTTTTTATAGACTCCCGTGACCCCCCCCCCTTTTTATATACCCCCAGTACCCCTAATTTACCCCACCCAGAGATACGGAGGTGCTCCAGCTGGAGGAAGAGTTGGACCGGTGGGAGTCATTTTACAATAGTAACAGTGAACTATTCGAACTTATCCGACGGTGGAACAATCTTAACGAGAGGTAAAGTTAGTGATTTGCTTGTGAGTGCTACGTCAAAGTTTGACTCGGTAGATTTCAAATCATTTTCTCGTTTACTACATACATAAAGTTCCATTATACTAGGACTAGGCCGATGCCCGATAACGCTTCTCGCTCTTTCCCCTTTAGATTCACAGTCCACTAAATTCCATCTACTCGCTCCTTTCAGATACACCGAGTTGCAGCAACCCTCACCGGACAAATACAACAACAGGGGTGGGGCGCTACTTCAGGCACAGAAAGAAAGCACTAAAATAGCGAAGGAGCTCCCTAAGATCGAGCAGAAGGTTCTGGCGGACATGGACAAGATTTTAGGAGAGGTAAATGTGTATTGTGCTTGTTTGATTGATATTAGGGGAGGTAAATGTGTCCTAGGAGGAATGAATCTTCAATCTTCATTCTCTTATGTTATCTCATTCTTTATCCCTCTCTTTTCCCAGTCATTCTCAAAGTATTATAATACCCGTTTATCCAGAAAATCACCCTAACATTCCCTGTCTCCTCAGGAGATAAAGATAAACGGTATGGATCTCGAGGACTACTTTGCAGACAACAGAGCCACTACGACACTCTCCCGCAGCAGCTCAGTGCGACACTCCAAGAAGTCAATCACAACACCCCGGTCCACCCCAACACCCCGAACTCCCTCGATGCGTCAGAAGAAAGCCAGCAGCGAATCAAACAATAAGAGAACGCCAGAACCATCACCACGGAACACTGTTGTAGTGACTCCAAAACCTAAGACAAATCAGATTTCTAGTAGGAGGGACAGTTTGAAGAAAAATGACGCTTTTGAAAGGAGTGAGAGCAGGAGAAAGTCGATGAGAAAGAGGACATCAATTGACGCGTTAGATCAGATTGGTAAAAAGTGAACACGTGTGTTACCATGGTTACTAATGTTAATATATGATGTGGGAACACGTGTGTTAATGTATGATGTGTAAATTTGTTGTGTCTTGAGCCATGTTACAAACATGTTGTAACATGTCAGAGAAAGTGTGCAGGGAGAGAGACCTGTCAGTTTTTAACTTGTTAATACAATCACATTGCTTACATGGATTTGTTTCAATAAATCAATTTGTTTTATATTTGTAACGAGTCAATCTCTATCCCACAACTCACTCACAATTGGTCGCATTGCACAGTGCACACAACTTGCTTGATTGACTATCTCTCTCAGCCCCTCTCAGCGACTCATCACGCCCCATATTTCAGTTTTCCAATGTTGACGATAAAATGAAAATGAATGAAATGACCAGTAAAATAAAATCTTATCAAAGAAAAGTTACAATCTCAAACCCATTCCTCTCCTTACCACAAGATTACAGATTCTGGCGCCGCGTACCCCAGATCTGAGCACACTGTTGAGAATCAAATGGGGGTCTGGCACCGCTAGACACCACATTACAAAGTCAATACAGTTACAACCCATACCTCTGCATATAAACCAGTTGCAGTTACCACAACATTACAATACAGTTACAACCCCAGTACAGCTGAAGTGGGTGTCCCAGTCCGTGACCAAGTCAGGCTCTTCTCCGAAACCTTCCTATTCAGCGCCACCACCCTCCTACTTGATCCCCTCTCTATCAGCATCAACAGGGAACTTGTCACCACGCTGGCACCCATTAGACATGCCACCAACCACACATAGGTTCCCGTCCTGACATCACCAACAGGATCCAAAATGATGTGTGGTACTACACCGGGTGTAATAGTACTTGCGAGACAGTTACACAGGAAAAACGGGGCGGAATTCCGTTGGTTTACTTGGATCTTGGATGTCATCCAGTTTAGGAGAGTGTTTTGGAAGAATGCCAGAGTTATCCCCATCAGTGCCATGGTCACTATAATCCCAGTGTAGCTCTTGTCCTGGGTGATGACCAGGGAGGTTATTGCTACAGCCAGGGTGAGGTTACACAGAAGCATCAGCTTTGTGATCTTTGTGAAAATCATGGCAATAGGGACTGCTAGAATCCGGAATACTAGGGACGACAGGAAAATGGCTTGGAGGGCTACATAAGATGCATACTCGTCCAGACCGGAATGGATGGCAAATGGTAGAATGAATACTTCGAGTGAGTTCCGTCCTGCCATAAAGAGGAATGAAGTGAGACCGAGAAGGACCCCTGATACAACTGGGTAGTTGAATTTAGCCGGTAGACAATGTTCCCCTAGTCGATCATCTAGATATTTCTCCAGGCTGACTCCAGAGCACAATCTAGTGATGACTAATGCAAGGAAGAGTCCATGAAGTGTCAACCCAATAGCCACAACAATTCCAGCAACTAATGCTAGAATATTGGCGTCCGGAAATAGATCTTTGCAGATTTTACCGACTACTGGCATAACCGCAGCACCAAGAGAGAAAATACAATAGTAGACATTGGTGAATTTGGGTGCTTGGAGACCATTCACGACTCCATTGAAAAATGCGATGTTGGTTTCAATGAAAGCGAGTGAAGATCCTGCGATGAACCAGTTCACTCCTAATGACATCCATGATGTACACAGTGGGGTGATTCCAATACCGATTAGCAATACAACGACACCAATAGCATGAACTGTGATACAATGGTGAGGGGGGAGTGATGCCATGAACCGTAGCACTACCAAATGTCCAATGAATTTCCCGCATCTCAGGGCTGTCATTAGATACCCGAACACTTCCATGTCTGCATCTATGTGAGTTGTGATCTCGTAGATTAGAGTACCAGGAAGGACCCAGAACATTCCAAATACGATGAGTGATGAGAATGTTGTGAGGGTGAGGGTAGTTGGAGAGTGGATGATCGTGGAAAACTTCGACATCGTGCCATCAAAATCTGGGTGGGGTTTATATTTCAGTGATTTTAGGTAAGAACATAAACGGAGTGCTTGCTAGTCAACAATTTGATTATTATTATTATTAAAACTGTTTACAATAATTTGACACAGTCAATTTGAAAATAACAATTCCTGTGTTTCACGATGAGATTTGAAAGCCCGGGTGACTCTGAGTTCTGACTCTGATTCAAATACCGAATCAAGATCTAAAGATGGCACGTTGATAATTTCATGATCAAAATAGAAAGTTAAGGAAAGCATAGGCAGATCAATTTCGCAGGAAGGCGGAAGCGTACGGTGGCAGATTCCGGCCAAGTGTTTTTTCAATCAAGTGAAATATTTTTGTTTGAAGTTTTATAAAAATTTTATTTCAAAATAAAAATAAACATGTCGTTAAAATTATTGGCCGGAATCTGCCACGCGGGTGGCAGATTCCGGCCAAGATTCTCAAAAAACCTTGGCCAGAATCTGCCACACACGTGGCAGATTCTGGCCAACCAACTAAAACTTGTTTATATCAAAGCGAAAAGCACTGTACCCGACTAATTTTGATACGCTGAATCACGTAAGATACTTTTCCAATCCCTCAGAGGTCGGAAAAGTGTCATAATTGACCATAATTGGGTCTAATTGATCCCACTTACAACTTTTTACCTTAAAACGATAGACGCTTATGTGAAGGCACTTTTCCGACTAATTTTGATACGCTGAATCACGTAAGCAACTTTTCCAAGTCCTCCGAGGTCGGGAAAATGCCTTAATTGGGTATAATTGGGTCTAATTAGCCTTAATTGCTCAATTAGGGCACTTTGCCGATCTCTGAGGACTTGGAAAAGTTGCTTACGTGATTCAGCGTATCAAAATTAGTCGGAAAAGTGCCTTCACATAAGCGTCTATCGTTTTAAGGTGTAAAGTTGTAAGTGGGGTCAATTAGACCCAATTATGGTCAATTATGACACGTTCCCGACCTCTGAGGGATTGGAAAAGTATCTTACGTGATTCAGCGTATCAAAATTAGTCGGGTACAGTGGTTTTCGCTTTGATATAAACAAGTTTTAGTTGGTTGGCCAGAATCTGCCACGTGTGTGGCAGATTCTGGCCAAGGTTTTTTGAGAATCTTGGCCGGAATCTGCCACCCGCGTGGCAGATTCCGGCCAATAATTTTAACGACATGTTTATTTTTATTTTGAAATAAAATTTTTATAAAACTTCAAACAAAAATATTTCACTTGATTGAAAAAACTCTTGGCCGGAATCTGCCACCGTAGAAGCGACCGAAAGTTTGGTTCGGTTCGGTTCGGTCACCGAACTTCGTTTTTTTAGCGGTGGAAAAAAAATAGCCGAACCACTGAATTTTTCTTCGAAAACCAACCGAGGATAACTGCAAACGCAGGGAAAACCTGCAATTCTATCATCTGGTACTCGGCACGTGGTCGCTAATTACATTTTGGGAGTCACGTGACAAAAGAAACGCGATCGTGAGGCGGAAGCGAACCGTCTTGAAAAAGTTCGTTGCCGCGTGTCGCATTTAACAGTAACGCGCTAAATTAAAGCAGAGATAACCGCCATGTAGAGCCGCGCGCGGAATCTTTACTTGGAAAAGTTTTGAAAAGTTTTTTTTTGCCGCGGTTCCACAAATTTTCGTTTTTTTATCGCGAAATTTGAAAATTTAATTTTAAAGTTTTCTCTTTTCGGTTTTTGACCCTTTTTGAAGAGATTAGAGATGGAATCTCATTAACAGCGTTGAGTGCTCTAATGAATTACTATTAGTACGCGTCAATCAGGCGAAAAATAACTTATATTTTGCGGTCGGCGAGTTGAGGCTTTGGATTTTAATTTAATGTGAGCTGTGAATGTGAGTTGTGAATGTGAGTTGTGAATGTGAGTTGTGAATAAATGCTGACATATGTTTTAGGGATGCGTCTGTAGAAATGGCGGACGAACAGTCTCCAAAACCAAAGCTTGACTTGAAAGCTGCAACAAACAAAGTCAACGCCGAGGCCCTTCGACAGTATCACATAGAAGCAGCAGGTGGGAACCAATTCAATTTTTATACTTTTTAGCTGCTTGTGTCATTATTAACTCCTTGACCCATCCAGAGGAGAAGAAAAGACTAGCTGAGGCGGAGGCTGCTAAGGCAGCTGCAGAAGGTACCGCAGTTGAAGGTGCCGGTGCCGAAGGTGGCGCTGATGCCGGTGCAGAAGGTGGCGCTGATGCCGGTGCCACTGCTGAAGATCCAGCATCAGGAGCAGCAATAGAAGAAGGAACTGCAGAGAGGGTACCAACTCCACCTAAAACACCTAAACCATCTACATCCAGACCTGCTTCTTCCCGTTCTGTAAAATCACCAGTTGCACCAGCAGGGGATGGAGGAGATGGAGAGACAGGTACCCGATCACAAAATCACAAACTCATATCCCATCACAAAATCATTATGTGTGCTTTTTATTCAATGTACCAAAGTTTCACAAATTTGTTTGGCTATCGATTTCCTTTCGAATGGGACCAGTTTGAGCTTAATTGGATCACCACAAGAATCACAGTGATCCGTTTTCTAAGCCTAGGGTAAGTCATGTGATCCCCATCAAATTATGACGTGTTAGCAAGAGAGCTTACATTTTAACGGATGCTGTATCGGTACACCATCCTCATTAGCAGACGTGATACGTGATACTCGACCGTTACACCTGCTTATTGGCACTTAGTAATGACGCTATCGTCTCATTAGGTGTCAGATGACCAAACCTAGGGTTAGATAACTAGAGACTGTGTCTCTTGTGGTGGTCCAATTGAGCTCAAATTAGTCGCGTTTGAAAGGAAATCGATACCCAAAGGCGACTGTGAAATTCCGGTTCCAAAAAGCATTCCTGTTTTCAAGTTCATTCAGGATTCATTCCAGTCGGAAAAATGAATTTTAAGATAGAGAGCTTAAATTCCGGCTAACATCAAAATTGATCGATGCATGTTATTTTCTTGCTACAAAAGTTTGCTTTTTTGTGCATGTGTTCTGTGTTTTCTTCTGCGTCAATAATTTTATTTGTTGTCTTTCAATCTGCATGGATTATTCTCGGAACTTCTCAGTTTACGCATGGAATGACTGAATATTAACCGACCACAGTATCACCAGCAGAGAGAATGCCAGATGAGAAGTCGATTAAAAATGACGAGAGTATGGGAGAGGGTGGAGATGACACAGCGACAGCAGCAGGAGATGGGGAGCAGGCTGCTACTACTGGTGATGTAGAGGGAGCTGGCACTGATGAGAAAACTACAGAAGATACCACCACGGCTGGTGATGGAGCTGCTGGGAATGAGGCAACAGTAGAAGAGACTGGTGCAGATACAACGGGAACTGAAGATGCAGCTATTACTGGTGGTGGTGATGCTGGTGTCACAGAGGGAGAGGGAGCTGAGGCAGCTGCTGATGATGGGGCAGCCACTGAGGGAGCTGCCAATACTGACGATGCTGCTGCAAAGGGAACTGATGGTGGTGAAGGTGATGGTAGTAAGAGCGCTGCTACAGCTGGTACGTGTTGCTGAAATATTCCATTCCCACCAAGCACAAAACCATATTTTGAAATAACTTGAAAATATTAATAACATAATGCCTTGGAATGTTTCACCACCCACTTTTATATTCGAACTATAATCCATAATTATAATAATATCATTCAGTTCGGGATGTGAATCAGACAAATAACGCTAAATAACTATTCAGGTGAACCTACTGATGCGCCTGTCGTTGCTAAACCGGGTGATGATGGTTTTGAGATAAAGGAAACATCCCAAAGTGGGGATACCAGTGGTCTTGGAGCTGGAGGGGAGGGTGGTGAAAAGGGTGAGGAGAGGAAGAAAAGCCCGATTGGTGAGTCATGCTAGTTAGAATCATATTGTTTTTTACAATACTTATGCCTAACTGGTTGGATCAATCGGAATGTATGGATATTCACAAAGCTTCTACAGGGTGTCCCATATATTCTGTGGGTCGGTTGGCGAGCTGTCACGCAAAAACGGTGATAGTTGTGTGAAAACAGACTACGGGAGTGTGCTGGATTAATTCCTTCCTAACTGATGGCTTTGTTTTGAAATTAAATTTCAAAAGTTCATTTTTCATGAATGAACATTCCTGTCATTCATTCGTGAATTCTGAAATATTGTTTACCTTGAGTAAAAAACTTTTCTTTGGCTCGAAATTATCTTTCCAATGAGCACCATAAAAATCAAATTGAAGCACCGGGTCGCATGGCAGGTGAGAAAATGCAAATGCATGATTTTGGCCATTCCTGCGACTTTCAATCAGCTGTATCACCGCTACTTTTTGTTCAATCCTTTTAAAAGTTTGGGTGAACATCGGTGAAGATAAGATCTTTGCTCACAAGAAAAATCAAGGTCAAAACTCAAAGTTCATTTTTCATTTTTGGTAGTTCATTCCACTCATTCAGGAACAAACATCCCTAAAGTGACGAAAAGGTTTGGGTTTTGTTTGGCCCATGTCCTGAAACGACAGAGAGGTGTAAAAAAGTGTTTCTGGGCTAGTTAGTGGGTGTCCATGTGATCATTATGATATCTGACACCTTTGCTGAGCCATAATTAAGAGATTTTCTCAAATTCAAACATGGGATACGAGTATTCTGCGATTGGTATCGTGCACCAATAACAAGAGATCCCATAGCACCTCAAAAATTATGATTAGCTAAATGAGATGAGTTGATTTACGATTGAAAAGATTAAAACCAATGTAAAGTCGGACTAAACGAACATTTTCAAGCGTGAATCAACTCATTTCATTTAGCTAATCATAATTTCTGAGGTGCTATGGGATCTCTTGTTATTGGTGTACGATACCAATTGCAGAATACTCGTATCCCATGTTTGATTTTGAGAAAATCTCTTAATTATGGCTCAGCAAAGGTGTCAGATATCATAATGATCACATGGACACCCACTAACTAGCCCGGAAACACGTTTTTACACCTCTCTGTCGTTTCAGGACATGGGCCAAACAAAACCCAAACCTTTTCGTCACTTTAGGGATGTTTGTTCCTGAATGAGTGGAATGAACTACCAAAAATGAAAAATGAACTTTGAGTTTTGACCTTGATTTTTCTTGTGAGCAAAGATCTTATCTTCACCGATGTTCACCCAAACTTTTAAAAGGATTGAACAAAAAGTAGCGGTGATACAGCTGATTGAAAGTCGCAGGAATGGCCAAAATCATGCATTTGCATTTTCTCACCTGCCATGCGACTCGGTGCTTCAATTTGATTTTATGGTGCTCATTGGAAAGATAATTTCGAGCCAAAGAAAAGTTTTTTACTCAAGGTAAACAATATTTCAGAATTCACGAATGAATGACAGGAATGTTCATTCATGAAAAATGAACTTTTGAAATTTAATTTCAAAACAAAGCCATCAGTTAGGAAGGAATTAATCCAGCACACTCCCGTAGTCTGTTTTCACACAACTATCACCGTTTTTGCGTGACAGCTCGCCAACCGACCCACAGAATATATGGGACACCCTGTAGAAACTTCTAATTGTTCCAACTGAACCCCCTCTCTCTCTTCCACAGAGGAGAAATACAGTGAAATCCTTGACTATAATGAGGACGAAGACCAGGATACTGGACCACCGGCCGATTTTTATTACAATTTGGAGGACCTTCATGCGAAGGCTGTCACCTCCACAGGGGAGGGATCAACTCCTGGAAACTTCTTGAAACTGTTCCACTCCTTCGGATATGAGTGTCTCAAAAGGTATATTCATTCATGATATTGTACAAGTTTCCAATTGGAAAGAGCGGGAGAGATATTATAGAGGGAGGAATCTATCGCCTAGATATAAACCAAACCCTCCTGCTTACAGAGCTAATATCAAACTCTTCCCTACAGAGCTAATTTACACGTGCTAGACGAGCAACATGTGGTGTTTGCAGCTGGTAACTATGTTCAGATCCTGAATTTGGAGACTAAGGCCCTAACCTATCTCCCAACTATTGGGGGCCGTGGTATTGGCTCCATTGCGGTACGTATCTAGCTGATTATAGTTGCCTAGTTCCCTAGCAACGTAACAAATTGGTTACGTTAGTTTTTTATTTTGAGACAATACTTGTAAAATCATGACCACATTTGGCTTCTTATCCCCCAGGTTCACCCAACTCGAAAATACTTTGCGGTTGGAGAAAAGGGATACGAACCTGATATCCTCATCTTCGAATACCCTTCCCTGAAACTGTACCGAATCTGTAGATTAGGCACAGAGACGGCCTATGCCTACCTCAGTTTCTCTCCCAAAGGTAGGTTTGAGTTGCTCGACCCTCTCTCTCCAAATGTAAAGGAGGGGGGGGGTTAAATACGGTTGAATACTTGAACAATTCCTTGCCAGAAGAGGCATCTAGAAAATCTTTATGACAATGTTATGAAACAATTGTAGTGAGGAATTTAGTTCTGCCGGCTCGATAATATAGCTGCACTCAGGAACCGACCGAATCAGGAAATACTGGTCCCTGATTGGCTGATAACCAGTCACATGACCTAAATAACGAGTTATGATTGGTTGTTTACTTGTTTCGGTCGGTTTCTGGTATAACTGCATGCACTTTTCAACCAATGTTAATTCCAGGTGATAAATTGGCCTCTCTTGGTTCCACACCCGACTACATGCTTACCATTTGGGACTGGAAGAGAGAGAAAATTATCCTTCGATCTAAGGCTCACGGACAGGTCAGTTTTTATCATAATATATGACGTCACAACTCACAGGTTAGTATACTGAATACTCTCAAAACATTTTCTTCTCTCAACTATGCTTAGAAAACCTAAATGATCTAACCCATTATTTATTGCAGGACGTGTTCAGAGTTTCATTCTCTACTGAGATAGAGGGCCATCTGACGACCAGTGGTCTGGGCCACATTAAATTCTGGAAAATGGCCGCCACCTTCACAGGCCTTAAGCTCCAGGGAGAACTAGGGAAATTCGGCCGAACTGCCATCAGTGATATTGAAGGTTAGCTCCCCAAACTCTCCGAGCAGTGAATCCTACATCTGTAGTGCCTCCACAATTCAAATATTATTTCACACCCCTCTCTCTCTCTCTCTCTCTCTCTCTCTCTCTCTCTCTCTCTCTCTCTCTCTCCCTCCCTCACCCTCTCTCTCTCTCTCTCTCTCTCTCTCTCTCTCTCTCTCTCTCTCTCTCTCTCTCTCACTCCCTCTCTCTCTCACTCCCTCTCTCTCTCTCTCTCCACCAGGCTACGTTGAACTGCCCGATGGAAAGGTCCTCTCTGGTTCTGAGTGGGGTAACATGTTGCTGTGGGACGGTGATCTGATCAAGTGTGAGCTGACCCAACCTGAGAACAACCACTGTCACAAGAGTCAGGTTCAGGAGATCTTCCTGGATGAGGGAGAGCTCATTACCGCTGGACACGATGGTCATGTCAAGGTATGGGGAAACATTTTTAAATCATTTTTATCAACTTTACTTTGAGAATAGGGGGGGGGGGTTCCAACCTATTTTTTGTATGTTTGTACGGAAAAAAACAAGGTTTTCCTCAAACAAAAAAAATACAAAAAAATACAAAAACCAGAATAAAGAGATCTGAGCAAGACCGAGATCTGCCCGTGTGTGTGTGAGATTCCCCTATATAACCGTTGTACGGAGGGCGTGTGTGTGTGTTGATCACCAGAAGGAGATATCAAAATTACTTCCCAAAATACAAAAAAGTACAAAAAAATACAAAAAAATACAAAAAAATAAAACGGGGTATAAATGATTAAACAAAGCTTTTCTGATCATTGAAACTTTAGTTTATGATCATAATTGTGTCATAAATTCCTATTCAACTGTGGTTTCATACAAAATTAGCAACTTTTTCTTATAATCGGAAGATAAACACATGTATTAATCATGTTTTAATTGTTCTTTATCAAAACACAAGGAAATATTCTATTCAAAATTTTCGAAATCCGAATCAATGATGTTTACTTTTTCGAATTTCTAATAAAAGATAATAAATACACGACAAACGTTCCTAGGTGGTACATTAGCACAAAAGGAACCCGTCCATGAACTTTTACTAGGCACCCACCTCCATTATTATTAATTTGTTGTACTTTTTTGTACTGTTTGTATGAAAAATCGAAATTTCTAAGAGAGAAAATCTTTCCAAATCGAAATTTCTATCCAAGAAAGTATTATCGAATCGCAATCTCTAAGCGAGAGAAATTTTCCCCAATCGCATTTTCTTACCGAGAATTTTTTTTCGAATCGTATTTTCTAAGCGAGAAATTTCCCCGAATCGCAATTTCTTACCGAGAAAATTTTCTCGAATCGTATTTTTTAAGCGAGAAATTTCCTTGCCTAGCTAGACTGTGTTTCGCGCGCCCCGCTCGCGAAACACAGTCTAGGTTATTTGTATACCGACCTATTCCGTATACTGTATTGTGGGGACTCACGTGCGCGTGATGAGTGCTGAAAAGTGTGTACTGCGCTCTCACTCGCACTCTAACTACTGTCTCTCACTTTGAGTGAGAGAGAGCTGATCAGTGATCACGTACACGAGCTGATCACGTGACCTAGATTGTACAAAAACACATAACCCTTCTTTACAAATGTAAAGAAGGGTTAGAACATAACAAGAAATTTCCCCGAATCGCAATTTCTTAGCGAGAAAATTTTCTCTAATCGTATTTTCTAAGCGAGACATTTCCCCGAATCGTAATTTCTTACCGAGAAAATTTTCTCGAATCGTATTTTCTAAGCGAGACATTTCCCAGAATCGCAATTTCTTACCGAGAATATTTTCTCGAATCGTATTTTCTAAGCGAGAAATTTCCCCGAATCGCAATTTCTTAACGAGAAAATTTTCTTGAATCGTATTTTCTAAGCGAGAAATTTCCTCGAATCGGAATTTCTTACCGAGAAAATTTTCTCGAATCGTATTTTCTAAGCGAGAAATTTCCCCGAATCGCAATTTCTTACCGAAAAAATTTCTCGAATCGTATTTTCTAAGCGAAAAATTTCCCCGAATCGCAATTTCTTACCGATAATATTTTCTCGTATCGTATTTTCTAAGCGAGAAATTTCCCCGAATCGCAATTTCTTACGAGAAATTTCCTTGAATCGCAATTTCTTACCGAGAAAATTTTCTCGAATCGTATTTTCTAAGCGAAAAATTTCCCCGAATCGCAATTTCTTACCGATAATATTTTCTCGTATCGTATTTTCTAAGCGAGAAATTTCCCCGAATCGCAATTTCTTACCGAGAAAATTTTCTTGAATCGTATTTTCTAAGCGAGAAATTTCCTTAAATCGCAATTTCTTACCGAGAAAATTTTCTCGAATCGTATTTTCTAAGCGAGAAATTTCCCCGAATCGCAATTTCTTACCGAAAAAATTTCTCGAATCGTATTTTCTAAGCGAAAAATTTCTCCGAATCGCAATTTCTCACCGAGAAAATTATCTCGAATCGTATTTTCTAAGCGAGAAATTTCCCCGAATCGCAATTTCTTACCGAAAAAATTTCTCGAATCGTATTTTCTAAGCGAAAAATTTCCCCGAATCGCAATTTCTTACCGATAATATTTTCTCGTATCGTATTTTCTAAGCGAGAAATTTCCCCGAATCGCAATTTCTTACGAGAAATTTCCTTGAATCGCAATTTCTTACCGAGAAAATTTTCTCGAATCGTATTTTCTAAGCGAAAAATTTCCCCGAATCGCAATTTCTTACCGATAATATTTTCTCGTATCGTATTTTCTAAGCGAGAAATTTCCCCGAATCGCAATTTCTTACCGAGAAAATTTTCTTGAATCGTATTTTCTAAGCGAGAAATTTCCTTAAATCGCAATTTCTTACCGAAAAAATTTCTCGAATCGTATTTTCTAAGCGAAAAATTTCCCCGAATCGCAATTTCTCACCGAGAAAATTATCTCGAATCGTATTTTCTAAGCGAGAAATTTCCCCGAATCGCAATTTCTTACCGAAAAAATTTCTCGAATCGTATTTTCTAAGCGAAAAATTTCCCTGAATCGCAATTTCTTACCGATAATATTTTCTCGAATCGTATTTTCTAAGCGAAAAATTTCCCCGAATCGCAATTTCTTACCGAGAAAATTATCCCGAATCGAAATTAGTATGTACCGAGAAAGTGATCTCCAACTGAGAAAATTTTTTCGTAATCGTAATCTGAATCAATGATTTTGCTTATTCGAATTTCAAAAACGTGTACTTTTACACACTTTTTTAGTACTTTTAGCAGGAAAATGGATGACAATAGAACTAAAAACGTTCATAGGTGGTACATAAACATAAACGGAACCCAGCTATGTATTATTTATACTTTTATCAGGCACCCACATCCTTCATTATTTTTTTGTATTTTTTTGTATTGTTTGTATGAAAAAAAACGGGAATTTCGGATACTTTTATGTATGGTCCGTACAAAAAAGTACAAAAAAATACAAAAAAATAGGTTGGAACCCCCCCCCCCCCCCCCCCCCCCCCCCCCCCGAATAGGGCAATCATCTCTCTACGACTCTGCTAAGTGTGTAAGTTTTATAAGAAATATATAGAATCTAAATTTGGTTCATCCGACCCTAATAATCCATTTCTCTGCCAGATCTGGGACTTTGAGACTATTGACGGAGCGGATGTACTAGAAGAAGATGCCTCTTTCCCTATGGAGCCCATGTCAGATATGTTTGTGGGAGATGGAGTGAAAGTGATCAGCATGTGCAAGACTGTGTCCGAGAACAACAATGATACCAACTCAATGTGGCTTGCTCAGGTACGGTGTCCGATTGTGCACCTTCCAAAAACATATTTGGGATCCTAATTTAATATTGCCATATTCAAGGTCATGAACATGGCATATTTGCCAATATTGTGATTTGTGTCTCAGCGGTTACACTCTGGGAGTATAAACGTAACGCGCGCGACCCTTCAACTGGATGACATGGCGCGCAGCTCTGAGACATTTGATGTGTTACCATGACAACTTGCTGTACTACAAGACCAGCCTTTCTCAGGCTGTTTTGAACCGATTTTCGACACCAACCTTGATCTACCGAACCCTCACAGAGCCACAAAACACCGAATAACTTTTTCAGGATGCTACTGGTGGAATATGGAAGTTGGATATATCCGTGTCGCTAACGAAACGAGCACCCGATCTTATTCAATCGTACCACGCCGGAAAAGTCCGCGGTGTCGTTTCCTGTCCCTACACCCATATGGTGGCAAGTATTGGCGAGGATGGATCTGTACGGGTATCCGATTACCTAAGAAAGAAAACATTGACAAGCAAAAAGTTCAAATCAGGTAATAACTATCAACCTCCCCTGATCACATGTTTGGTATTGGTCGAGTAAAGTCGTCCCTGCTGGTCAAGATCTTACATTGGTATAATATTGTTTTGATCCATTCCTCAGGCGGTAGCTCAATATTGTGGCCTGGCAGAACTGTTGACAATAAGATGACGACACTGATTGGAGGTTTTAGTGACGGTGTCCTACGAATCATGAGTATCGACCATGCCGAGCAGGTACTAAGATTTCAGTTACAATGAATTTAGTTAATATTTCATCCCTATTTCTTGTCAGAATTCTCACTCCCATTATCACCAGGAGTACCAATATGATTTTAAGTTGGTTCTACAACATGTCTTCAAGCCCCACACTGGCGAGGTGTCCGCAATGATTGTTGATGATGAGGGGAGCACGCTAGTGACAACATCTGCCGAGGATAAGACAGTGTTCTTCTTTGATATCAAATCCAGTTATATGCCTGTTGGGTTTATCAAGTTAGAGGCTGCACCTACTACCATGGCGTGGAGCAATGAATCGGTATGTTTATACTGGGGGAGGGGCGGGGGACTGGGGGAGCAATGAATCGGTATGTTTATACTGGGGGAGGGGCGGGGGGGGGGGGGCAATGAATTGGTATGTTTATACTTGGGAGGTGGTTAGCTTAGGGGGGGGGGGAGTTTAAGATGGTGTAGGGACGAGGGTAACACATTCCATTCACACACTGCACTTCACACACATCATTCACACACTTCACCCATATTTCAGGTCATATCAGGCAGAAAAGACGGTGACCAAGTGGTAAATTCTCAATCTCTCTCTCTCTCTCGCTAAAACATATTTAGATTTCACCCTGATAACCAACTCTCAGAAAGTGCTAACCTCCTTGTACTCTCAGAAACGTGTTCTGATTGGTTTGGAGACTGGTGTGGTTCTCGAGGTAGAGATCCCAGATCCTGGGGAGGTGGACAACTCTGTCACTTACGAAATTACTGGCACCAAAATCAACAGATACACGTTCAAGAGTGTCAAATACAAACTAGCGGTAAGGAATTCCTAATTGGTTAATTCTGGAACGACTTGGGAGTATTACTGTTAGAAAGTTTATTGAAACATAGGATATTCTGTGTTCGTTGGTAATGTCTACAATTTTTCAGTGCCCTATTTTATTTACTGGCTGTCCCAAAAACTACAAAACTGATATATATATTTCTAATATATTACTTCTCTCGCCAGAAAGCAGCTCACGAGAAGGTAAAGATGAAGAGAGAGGAGGAACAGAAAACCAAACTAGAGAAAATCAAGGTCGATCTCGGAGAGGAGGCGTACTTAGAAGAAAAGAAGGCGATAGAAGAAGCAAATGCGGCCTTGGAGGAGCCTGTATTTGAAGCTCCCATTCTGCCATCCAAGATTCTGAAACTGTACCCCCTCAAGGATAAATTCTATCTCAGCATGGTTCGTGAAATCTACCATTTTTTTCTGTTTCCCCGACAGCTGGAAAACTCTGTCTCCTTTTTCTACAACCCCCATAATAATAATGACAATATCTCCTCTCCGGACATAATACGAAGTTACCCCTGCCTTGCTAGCGCACGAAGTTTATTCCCCCCTCCTAGGATGGTGACGATGCTGGTTTTCTGTACGAGTGTACCTTCAACGATCCACTCGCAGACCTCCCTCCCTCTCAACCCATTAGGGGCGAATGGGTTCGGTTGCTCGGGGAACCCTTAAGGGTGATTGATCTCCAAACAGATACAACTGTACACGAGATAAACATTATGTAAGTCGAGATCTCTCCAATCGCACTTTGTTTCTCAATCAAACGAAAAGAAAATCCTTCTCCCACTAAAGGTCAACCAAAACTACTACAGCCCTTGCTGCGCACGACTAACATCACTCTCTCTTCAGGATAGATGACAGTAACGTTATGATGGGTATGGGTGACGGTACAGTCCGGATCCATAAGAAACTACCTGGGGATGGTCTTAATGTTGGACCTCCCTTCACCCTTCCAGCTCATAGTGAGAATATTGTGGGCGCTATTACCACATCCCATGATACAAGGTACGTGGTGAGAGCAGTTGAGATTGTTAAATTGAGGAGCAGGGAGGATTGAAAAACATAGAGTTCCATTAGTTAAGACTCTCCATGATTTCCCGGTTCCCCTGTTATTATCAGGTGGAAATTTCCCCTACCTTCACTGAGACACCCTCATCGCCCCTATAAACCAATATTTCCCCCTCAGATTCCTGTTGTCCGGTGGAGATGATGGAAATTTCTTTGTTTATCGTGTTAATCACGTGGGTGTGGAACTATCACTTCCAACCCCCTCCGATAACCTCCTCAAAGTCAAGGGCAAGGAGGACGCTCTGGCACCTCCAGCTGATGATATCGATGATTTGAAGGCATATAGGTAAATGATAGCCCGGGACGCTTGTCAGCGTTGTGACTAACAGTTAGCGAGTTACTTGGGCACACTGTGTCCCCTCTATCTCCCCATGATCGCGCTTTCCAGCACACATAACAGTTTGGTCCGTGTGGCTGGTTTGCTTGATATTATATGTTTATTTCGGTGCAATGCCACTGCCAGCGGCAGTTTGAATGAATGAATGAATGAATGAATGAATGAATGAATGACAAAACTTCACACAAAACTTCTCTATCTCTCCATAGCATTGAGGAAGCAAAGCAAAAACGAGAGTACGAGAAAATGTTGAAGACGGCAGAGGACAAGAAAGTGAAAGTCAGGAAAACTATTGCCACGCTAAGGAGCAAGTTCAAGAAACTTCGAGTAAAGAATAAGGAACTTCCGGGACATCTTGGCCTTTCCGCAAAGGTACGTGGATATAGTTGTTGAATACTTATTCAATAGTACTTAAATAAAACATATAATATCTGAGTTAATGGAGTCATGTGGTCAGATGGGGGAATGGGGGGGGGGGGGGTGATGAATTGTGAATACACATTGTATGGCACACTATCAATGTGAGTAGTTTTGTGAATTTGTCTGTCAGATGAACATGTCCAAGTTATGATTCAGTTCAACTCGTTTGAAACATTACAGGAACCGACTGGACCAAGTAAACAACCAATCAGAGCTCGTTATTTAGGTCGAGTGACTGGTTATCAGCCAATCAGGGACCAGTATTTCCTGATTCGGTCGGTTCCTGAAACATAACATACATATATTTTCAACTCACTTTTATCATCGAGTTTTGCGGTTCCAAAAGCATAAATCTGCCTCAAATGTATACAGGTCTGCTGTCCAGCAGGAACATTTTGTGTTATTTGTATCGTACTACCTTTCAATGCAGTTTCACAATCCACAATGAACCTGGATAATCGGGTTTGTGAAAGGGTTGAAATGAATGGTAGAAAATTATAAGCGATCGCTTATATACAGGGAAGATTTTTTATGAATCGATTCATAAAAAATCTTCCCTGTATATTGGGTATTTTGTAAATTTCCCGATTGAAAAAAGAGATCTAATCGGTTATTAAACTACGAAAAATTACTTGAATAAATCGTATCAATTTGAAACTTTGGGAATGTATTCATATTCATATGATACCTGCTGGGATTGCTGTCGTTGTTCAACATTGTCCCACAGTAGACCCCATCAACCCTGACCACAGCACCCTCCATCCGAACCTTTAGATAAGGGTTCTCCCAATGAGACCTAACAACCTCAAATCCTCGTATCATCGCCTCATAACACGTCTTGATGCTCAGTATCTCCGTTATGCCCTTATAGTTGCACATTGTGTTTGCAGCGGTCGTGTTATCTCCGTCAATAGCGTGATCGGCAACCAGCGACCAATATGCCATGGAAGGGGGTACAAACTCTGATGAACAGAGAGGGACGAGGTCTCCGTGCAGAGATCTTGGAGATGCGAGGGGTAGTAGTAGAAGGAAAGGAAACATAAACATCTCTTATGGGAAACAATATTTAGTAGCCGGGGGGGGGGGGGGGGGGGTAGCGATACTATACAGTCGGACCCCGATTTACCGGGATGCTCGGGGAAAAGATTTTTGCCCGGTAAATCGGGGTGCCCGGTATATCGGGGTGATATACCGCTAATTTCCTACCTTGGGGGAAGTTTATCCTCCCGGTAAATCGGGGTTCCGGTAAATCGGGGCCCGGTAAATCGTGGTCCGACTGTAGTAATTTTGAATAACACAATATGTAAAAACCACAAAGGCTGACCTAAGACCTTCTCCACCCTCAAAACCCCATTCTCCACACGCTCAAAACCCATTCCCCCAGGACTTTGAGATGGATCCCCTAATGGAGTCCATTATTGCTGGTGAGGTTACGGAAAAGAAGGACCTACTGAAGAGGCAGTTAGCATGGGATTCTGAGAAAGCGAGGTTACAGTTAGCTAAATTGAGGAAGAGGTTCAAAGATGTTGTTGCAACGGATCGGGTGGTTCTCCATGCCATCGAAACTGACCACACCGTGAGTATTAATTAATTAACTAGTTAACTAATTAACCAATTTATAAATTAATTAATTAACATAATCAATTAATTAATTAATTAACATAATCTATTAACTAATTACAGGTAAGCACATTCCGTTGTGCCAAGCCCTCGGATGCCATGCAGAAGGCCCTGGATGAATTTAGAATGAAAATGGCTGCGGATATGTCTGGAGCCACCCGACAAGATATCAGAAGAGTCTCAACTCTCGCCAGACAGGTAATTAGGGGTAATTAGGGATAATTATACTGTTTTCAATATCGCTCAACAAAACAACCAGTGTTTTGTTAGCAATTGAATGCTAAATTTTAGCCAAAATTAACCAATGATCCAATTGTAGGGTACTGCGACTGACCTGAGTGGGAAATCGGTAATTTCTTGTGTTATGAAAATCATGTTCTATACCTTTAAACACGGCCGTCGGTCTTAGCTATTAGTAGATTATATGCATCTTAAAGATTTGTGAAACACCTTCTTCTTTATTTGTTATCTTTCTCTGGGTTTATTTGCTCGCCCATACCCCCGTTACTAGATGAAAAGGATACAAGCAGTGCATAGACATTTCCTTTTATCCAGAAAACTGATCTTTTATAAAACACCGCGGGGGGTCTTTTTACTGGCAATAGGTCAGAAGTACTTTCTTTTAGACATACGCATCTTTCACAAAAACGCTAGATTTCTTTAATAGAATTCTTTTCTTTATTAATGTACAACAATTCTCTAAACCCCTTCCTTGAACACTCAGAAGTCTCTCTTTAATTCTCCCTCTTTCACCCCAATACCACACTAAACTAACTCTGAACCCCCAGTCCTCATCTTTTTTACCCCAATACCACACTAAACTAACGCTGAACCCCCAGTCCTCATCTCTTTTACCCCAATACCACACTAAACTAACTCTGAACCCCCAGTCCTCCTCTCTTTTACCCCAATACCACACTAAACTAACTCTGAACCCCCAGTCCTCATCTCTTTTACCCCAATACCACACGCTAAACTAACTCTGAACCTCCAGTCCTCATCTCTTTTACCCCAATACCACACTAAACTAACTCTGAACCCCCAGTCCTCCTCTCTTTTACCCCAATACCACACTAAACTAACGCTGAACCCCCAGTCCTCATCTCTTTTACCCCAATACCACACTAAACTAACTCTGAACCCCCAGTCCTCCTCTCTTTTACCCCAATACCACACTAAACTAACTCTGAACCCCCAGTCCTCATCTCTTTTACCCCAATACCACACGCTAAACTAACTCTGAACCCCCAGTCCTCATCTCTTTCACCCCAATACCACACTAAACTAACTCTGAACCCCCAGTCCTCCTCTCTTTTACCCCAATACCACACTAAACTAACTCTGAACCCCCAGTCCTCCTCTCTTTTACCCCAATACCACACTAAACTAACTCTGAACCCCCAGTCCTCCTCTCTTTTACCCCAATACCACACTAAACTAACTCTGAACCCCCAGTCCTCCTCTCTTTTACCCCAATACCACACTAAACTAACTCTGAACCCCCAGTCCTCCTCTCAGGGGATGAGCTTCATGAGGAAACAAACCGAACTCGATCTACACAGTGCGACAGCCGGAGGGGCTGGTGGTGCTGGGGCCGGTGGGGCAACCCAGAAACACACTAAGAAGTTGAAGGACGCCAAAGCGAATAAGAGCCTTGCCAAGGCAGAGGAAAGGAAGAACAGGAGACTGCGAAGGGAGCAAGGGGTTAGTTATACATGAACTGAGTTCATTGAACTCCAGAAAGCAGGAACCGACCGAATCATGAAATACTGGTCCCTGATTGGTTGATAACCAGTCACGTGACCTAAATAACGAGAGCTGATTGGTTGTTTACTTGGTCCGGTCGGTTCCTGCCAGAAAGCTAATGTGTAGTTTCAAAATTCTTACCAATATAATATTCTTTAATTAACCCTCTCTCTCCTTATAGTGGAAGAATCTGTATTCGAGGAAACCGTCAGAGAACTACGAAGATCCTAAAATGTTGGAAGCAATTGAAGATGCTAAGAACAACATGGGAGATTTCAACCTGAAGACTGCAACGAATTACAAAGTCCCTGAGAGTCAGAGGAGGGGAACAACTTTCAAACGAGGACAACTCCTCGAACTACGCAGAATGGTAGAATTTGCTAGTTTATTGTTTACTATAACAGTGCCACTAAATTTCTGTTCCCCATGCCAATCACATGCCTGGTAAATCGAGAGTGTGCAGTCATCTCAATCATAAATTATCTAGTTCCTTCTAACTAATTAATCAGTTAAGTTAATTGATACAATTATTTCTCTCCACAGATGTATACAACTAAGATGGAGTTCAACTCTCGGCTACTTTCTCTGCGAGACAAGAAGGAAGCCATGATATCCGAGGCGGATGAGTGGGATAAGAGGCTCGATGAAATCCAGAACATGCTTCCTGATGCTAAGATTCTCGAGAAACCTTCTGTTCCTGTCCTGCTGGAGGAAGAAAAGCCCGAGAGGTAGGACTTGTTATGTTTTATCCCTTCTTTACATTTGTAAAGGAGGGGCGCGGGAAACAGGGTCGAGCAAGGCAAGGTAGGACTGGAACTTTCTATACTTTAGTTTCATACCATGGACCCACCTTTACTAATACATTCTTTACCTTTACAGAAAGGCAGAATACACATCAGATTCGCTACGAGAGTTTAAGAAAGAACATGATGAGGCTCAGAAGCGAGGTGCTGCTGATGAGGGAGGTTTCGGTGGTTTTGGAGGTTTTGGAGGGGGTGGTGATGCGCCCACTGCTGGGCAACCTGCCAAACAACCTGAATCCAAGGTGAGTTCTAGGCCGCAAAGTTATTGATTGGTGAGTTCTAAGCCGCAAAGTTATTCAAGGAGAAGGTTCTAAACTATTAAAACTCCCTCTCCTAGAATCTAGCTGTGCATGGAAATCAATTTATACAACTCATTTTCCTTTAATAAAGTTTACTAACCCTAACTTCCAAGCCCATCCCGGATCAGGTAGCACCAAAAACAGCCGCAGCTCCATCCACAACCGCGACAGAAACTGTTGAGGAGGTGACTGAGGTACCCTCTGGGCCGCAGGAGACCACCCTTGAATCAGAGAACGTGAATCTTGAACAAATAATGTAGGTGTTGTGGGTGTTGTGGTGCTACTAGATTTGAAGGGGGATCCCGCAAATTTTTCCGACCCGATTTGAATCAGTATAAATATAAGTTCGTTCTCTCCCCCTCCCTTCAAATGAAAACAACTCGGAAATTTTTTTAGGGTCATACACGAGCAACAGTGTCTAATCGAGCAAATGCACGAGGCGTACAAAGCGTTCGATGCCCAACTGTTGGCGCTCAGGGCCGACAAAATTGAGAAGGAGGTTCAGGTGAGTCAGACAGACAGACAGACAGACAGACAGACAGACAGACAGACAGACAGACAGACAGACAGACAGACAGACAGACAGACAGACAGACAGACAGACAGACAGACAGACAGACAGACAGACAGACAGACAAGAAAGATAAAAATCGAAGCAAACGCAGAAAGACGTGTGTTGATCTACCCGAGCTAACGCACGTCGCACGTGTTCCAAATGGCGAATTCCAATCTAATCGCCCTAACTGCAATAATGCTATTGAACGTTCGAAGTCTTGGAGCCACTTCCTGCTAGACTTTCGTGCGACAATTTCTGCTGCAGTTTCCCCTAACAGACTCTTACACTAATGTCTCAAACAGCTAGAATGCTACAGACTTCTAAAGATAGACTTCTATAAAAGATAGACACTGTAAGTAGCAGTGCTACAGACTGAGAGACTGCTACAGACAGACAGACCAACAGTAATACAGAAATCGTTCCATCACATCCATCTCTATCTCCTTTACAGCTGAAGAATGGCGATCTGCGTGTTATTATGCTCTTCGAGGAGCTGTTGCTGCTGAAAGAGTTTGAGAAGAGAGAGAACTTCCTTCAGGAAAACCTAAGCTCTAAACTAAACGATCGGGATGAGATGACCGAAAAGGTATGAATCTTTTTCCCTCTTCCTAACCTCCTAGATTAAGATCTGAAATCTCAATCATATTCAAACTAACAATCTTCGGATCACTGCACGATACTAGTGACGGCTCTCTCGTGCTGTAATACAGCCGGTGATCAATAACCTGTCGTACAGGCCTGGTCATGTGTGTGGGTGTTTGTGTGTGTATGAAGTGAGTGGGTGATGTCTACAGCAGTTCAGTGCATAATTAATATATTATCCTTCATATTCAAACTGAACGAAAGGAGCTCAATTCATCTCACATCGCCTCCTGAGAGACTTACAAAGCTCACATCCCCTCCCGAGAGATTTACAAAGCTCACATCCCCCTCCCTTACAATTATCTCTCCTCTCTAGATTGAGGAGTTGGAAGACAGGTTGGCGAACAAGAAACTCTTCATGGCAGAGATGCAGGATAGTGAGCGGTTGTTGTACGAGAGTTTTACTGAACAACTTGGAGAAAATAACAAGTTTGCTGAGTTCCTCACCAAGGTGTTCAAGAAGAAGATAAAGAGGGTGAAGAAGACAGCTGAGGCAGAGGAAGGTAGGATTCCCTTGTCTTAAAATAATTACAGTTCCCCCTCTCTATTTCTGTTTTTGAAGAACAGCAGTTTCACAGTTTAACCGCCTCTATTTCTGAAGAGCAGCAGTTTCACACAGTTCATCCCTCCCCTCTGCAGATTCAGATGCCTCTGATAGTGACGATGATTTCGATAGTAGTAGCGAGGAAGAAGATGATGAGGATGAGGATGCAGTTCATCTAGACCTGAATGTCTGCCCACCCGGCTGCAGGTAATTAGTTAATTAGTTAATTAGTTAATTAGTTAATTATTTAGTTGATTGTTGAGTGTGCCCGGCTACATTAACTTTACCAACCAACCAATCTCTCCTTCCCCAGCCAAGAGCTGTATGACGCTACAATTGTGATGCGAGAAAAGAAGCTAGATCTCGAGGAGGGAATTCAGGAGGAGAAGAAGATGATAGATAGTTTGAAGAAGGAGGTGGACGCGCTGGTCAAGAAGAACAAGGTCATCAACCATGGGGTGAAGATGGCCAAGAACGATCTGGAGGCGTTCCACATCGAGAAACAGAAGAAGATGAACGAGTTGGATATTGTTGTTACTCTCAACCTACACCAGGTAACGATTCAGATAGTAAAACTGCAAAATAACGTAATGATCTTCTTTTTATCAATTATCATGGAAAAGTTCGAACGTTATACACAATAAATGAATGTCAATAAGGAAATTCACGCGTCCCGGGCTCCACCAGCATGGAGAAGAAGGTCTACTCTAACAGGTGGTACCCCTGGAGTAAAAATAAATATTAAAATTGTTGTTAATTAAAATTCTAAGCAGTTCTCATATCAATCCTCAACCCTTCACTGCATGCTGGTTCAGGTCGATCAAGCCAATGATCTGACCACGGTTCTCGTACGCTCCGCGAAATGAGAACACGGTCAGGCCAATGCTCTGGCAGTGCTGGTTCAAGTAAATAACCATTAACACAAGATCTCCCCTTGTTTAGATTCAGTACATGCAGAATGGAGGTCTACCATCAGATCTCACATCATGTCTGGTATTCCACTCCGGAGGCGTCAACCAGCTCGCCAGCAGAATTAAAGGTCTTCAACAGGAGAAGGCACAACAGATACGAAAATTCAAGTTAGTTGTCACCGCGTAACTGGGAGTGGGACTTGTAGTAGTAGTACCTCAGTGGCCGAAGCAATCCTTAAGGAGCCGAAGAATTGATTCATTTGGGATTAGGACCCTAGAATCGCTAGGTCTAAACACTTGATCATTCATTTAATATTGCAAGATGGCTAACCACATTCCTCCCCTAACAGAGAGTTGAAGAGATCTCACATCCATCTAATCAAGGGTAAGAAGGCGATGGAGGGGAAGTTGGTTGCGCTTGAGGAGAAATACCACGCCATGATGCTGTTGAAGTTTGGACGAGAAGTGGATCTGACAAAACTGGAGAACATATCAACTAACAGGTATAGTTTCATTATCAGACCGACCCCAAAGAACCGCGTCAAACTCCGAAATAGAACATCCTTTCGTCGTAGCCAAACGTCCATCTGTCCCACTATAACACTCGCCCCAAAACTCGACAACACCAACCTACACACCTCCAACTTCTAACAAATCTCTATTTTTTCCCTGCACGTGTGCTAAAAAGATCATAAAGGGTTTAGAAATCTCGGATTTGAAATAGTAACTCGAGCGTGGTCAAAATCGCGTGTGTCACGGAGACAGCCTGACAACCGCGATGCTGACAATTTTGAAAAGTTCGTCCGCAAAGTTATTTCATTACGGATTGTGGTTTTATTCAAAGCTGTGCGCGGCGCTTACTAAAAGAGGTGTTGCTGAAGGGGTGAGGGTAGAGTAAAACAGCTGTGTAAATACAGGACGCATGCATCTCACATTGTGACCAAGCCTTTATATTGTGATAGTGTGATACTGATCCTGTCGACGGAGGGCAGGGAAACATCGCATTATGAATACATAATGCAATAATTCTTGTTGATTACTGATTTCCCTGCAGGATCGCAGAAGAACTGAAAGAAACGATTGCCAAGAAAGACACCAAATACACCCGGAAGCTAAGTGAGTGGGATGTCCAGATTAACCAAGCTAAACAGACGCTGCTCAATGCGACACGGGAACACACTGGGAGACTGGATACTCTGAACGAACTGACTAAGGAGAAGCAGGACCTGGAGGGTCAGCTGGATGGAAAACAGAAGGATCTGGGTGGAGAATATTCAGGACAGAGGAAGGCAGATTTGAAGGAGAGACAGAGACTCATTCAGGTAACTAGAGTTGGATCTTTTTAATAACTATCTGACAGGCCAATGCTCTGACAGACTATCTCTCTAATCTGAATAGTGCATGATATCAATGATATCGAAATTTAACTAGCTAGATTTTGAGATAACAATAATTTCGGTTGGTTTATAACAACCTCATCATTTTCAGTTGGTGCAGCTTCAAGCCCAGGAAGTTGACGCTCTCAAAGAGGAAATCGGAATTTTGTCTCGAAAGGACGGTCACATTTTACCACCAACACAGACGGCTGTTCGACCCCTTCCACCTATCGGCACTGCTTAATTGATTGATAAAGACTGAGAAACTGTTTATTTGATTGCCCCTATTCGCTGCTGTGTGAACTGCACCCTCAAATTTGAAACTGAGAGAAAGAAGAGTCATGGATTTTATTCCTTTACCACTCAAGTGTGAAAAGTACGATTTGTACAAAGTGTAAATACAATGATATTTGGTTGCTTGCCATCAGTAGATCTGAGAGATTTCAATTTGAAGAGGCAGCGGTGGCCCTTGCCCGCGCAGACCCGATATCTGCACGTGCAGAATACAGAGCGCGCCGTCCTACACTCTCCTTATGTCACCGCCGCCTCCGCTTATGAAAAACAAGAGTTGTGAACAGTTTTTGGGCTAATATCAAGTATCGATATTGTATCCTGTTTTTACTAATATGTTTTGTAGATGAAAATCAGTGTGTTTGTTAATTGTTGCAACTTGGAAAGGGGTCATTCAAGGAGCAAAAGTCCGAAATATCAATTGAATGACCCCTTCGGAGGCGGAAATCTCAAAAGGCGGATACTTAACATGGGTCAAAGTTCAAAGAATATATCAACAATCAAACCATATTCAATATTATAGTCTAGAACGCATAACTCAATCTGTAACACAGATAAAAAGGGTAAAAATAATGTCCTCTTTCTGATTCTTCCTCTCTAAAGTCCTTCACTCCCTTTTCTACCTTCATCACTGTCGTTGTATCATTCCATCTCTCTTGATATATCATTTCATGCAGTGCGTGCTTGAAGTTGAGACTTTGAGTACACCTCGGGGCATCTCTTTTGTTAGCTAAGTCATATCACATTATCTCTAGTACCAATCCTGAAAGGCATGAAATCAGTTTTAGTTGACTCGCACTACTTTAAAACCATGGTACAAGATTGTAGGAAAAGGAATGGGTCTAGTTCACCCTGATCGGCTCACATGTTTGTCCCGGTAGTCCCCCGGCCTCAGACCCCCACAATTTGTCCCTGGGGCCCCGCCCCGACTCAAATGTTTGTCCCCATGTGGTCCCCCACCCCGCCCCTCACTCACATATTTGTCCCCATGTCGTCCCCCACCCCTCATTCACATATTTGTCCCCATGTGGTCCCCCACCCCTCCCCTCACTCACATATTTGTCCCCATGTGGTCCCAAACTACCCTACCCCTTACCCCTCCCCTCACTCACATGTTTATCCCTGTGGTCCAATGTCTGGTTGTGTCTGCCCAATGTCTGAGAAGCTGTCCCCACATCAGACTGGACTCTTCTCTTTGGTTTCCCAAGGGTGCTGGTAGCCTTCTGCAGGGGTGGCTGAAACAAGCAGTAATTTGTATATTTCCCATAATTCTAATTAGTGTACTTAGTTCTATCAGTCAGGGTTCACGATTCGAGTAAATAATTCAGTCAGGATTTTGTAAAATTAAGAAAATCAAAAAAACAACATAATCAATATCAGAATGGTGGTCATATGTCATAATTTGGTCAAATTCAACGTCTTGTTAATTAATTGGAGTCCTCTTCTTGGAGTGATCGGTCCAGTAAAAACACCACGCTCTGTTTCTGTAGCTGTTGTGTCGTCTTCACAGTCTTCATGATCATCACAATCATCTTTAAATTAACTATTTACAATTGGATCTAATGTCCGTCATTCGTCAAAATCGCTGTAAAGATTGTCAAAGGTCAGTTTGTTTCAAATGATAGGCATCTCACTAACTGCTTCTGACACGCTCTGCGAGCGGAGCGAGGCGATTGATTGTACAGCCCTGGGAGGGGGTAAATCACATTGTTTGGGACCTAGTTCAACTCACCCTATTTCGCTGTGCGGCAGTAAGAGTTGCTTGTTGCATTATCGTAGCCTCCTTTACATCGTGTTCAAATGTATTGTTACTCAAAACTATCGGATTTACAATCTGAAATGTGTTTGTGAAGTGATATTACTAATTAATAACTCTCCTGGCGACCTTTTATGTGATTTTGATTTGAATGCAAGATAATAAGAGTGGGTATGTGACTCACCTGTGGTAAGTTATCTAGTGTAGTGTCAGGCATTGTTATCACCGATTGAAGGTGCTTATCTTCATAGTTATTGTTCCTGAAACATATGGATATTAGTTTCACTTTCACTTTCACCTTTACTTTCAAATTCAAATTTCACTTTCACTTTTGTTTCCACATCCCACGACCCAAAATCTGAGATTGTGGAACGTGGAACGAAATTGAATCATTGCACTTACTCATATCCCTCGGGACTACCCAGGCTCCTATCATCAAATATACTCCTATCCTTCTTCCTCCTTCCATGCACAAATACCACAACAATTAGAATAACTACAATGATGATAAACGCCACCAGCACAATGAGAGCCACTATAATACCAGTCGATAGTCCTTCTTCTACCACCGCTTCTGTATTGGGAGAAAGAGGTGTTAGAGAGGTGTTAGAGGGGTGTTAGAGATGTGTTAGAGAGGTGTTAGAGAGATGTGTTAGAGAGGTGTTAGATAGAGGTGTTAGAGATGTGTTAGAGATGTGTTAGAGAGATGTGTTAGAGAGGTGTGTTAGAGAGATGTGTTAGAGAGATGTGTTAGAGAGGTGTGTTAGAGGGAGGTGTTAGAACATGTATTGGGAGAGAGGTGTACGTTAGAGAGGGGTGTTAGAGAGATGTGTTAGAGAGGTGTTAGAGAGGTGTTAGAGAGATGTGTTAGAACATGTATTGGGAGAGAGGTGTGTGTGTTAGAGAGAGGTGTTAGAGATGTGTTATAACATGTAAGATTCATGGTACACGTGCAGGGTGGATGGGAAATGGAAGACTCACGGCCAATGTTAAGGGTGTAGGTTTTCCTGTACTTTTCTGTTTCACTTTTTATCAGCTCACATGCGTAAACACCTGTAATATTGGAGTTTTGTAAAGTTGGAAGATCAACTTAGAAATACTGATAGTGAAAGTGAAAAAAGAAACTAAAACAGTGAAATTGAAACTAAAAGGAGATCATATAGTGAAACTGAGAGCAGACCTAAAGTGAAAGTGAAACTAAAAGGAGAACCTATAGTGAAAGTGAAACTAAAAAGAGAACCTATAGTGAAAGTGAAACTAAGACACCCACCGTTATCTGCAGTTTCCTCGATATCAACAATGGAAAGCACCGAATTCTTGGTTGTGTACGTCTCATTCGTTGCATAGGTGATCCGGTTATTTTGGGTTATCACTGATGAAAGAGGTTGTTTGCTAATAAACATGATTACTAGCAAGTTAGGGAAGCAGCTCTACAAGTGGTAGGTTGGTAGGGAAGACAGGGGAGCTGGGGAGAAACTTAGAAACTTGACAACTTGTGTTCAACACCTAACAAACCAATAACCACCTAGTCGCATCGAATTCGGCCGAAACAAACCAACCACTAACCTAAGTTATCTTTCATCCACTGGATCTGACCCTCAGTAAAGGTAGTGAGACATGTCAGCTGAACAGACTCCCCCTTTTCTTCAGTACCAGCTGAAAGAAGAATGTGGTTTGATTTTGCGAAGTATCTGCAGAATATCTGAAATTTTGCAGAATCTCGGTGCATGGAACTAGGGGGTTAGGGGCGGGAACTAAGTGTCAGTTTAGAATTCATAGTTTGTGAAACAAAAATCAACTCAATATATCCATCCAGGGTCTTCAAATGAATTGGAATTCTAACCTATCCAGTAAATTATTGTTGACTTACTGAGATGTAGACTCATCGTGTTAGGGTTCATCTGAAGGGAGTATGAGAGTTTCTCAGTTCCTGAACTCAGAGCGTTCTTGCTGGCACACTGGATATTTCGGTTGTGGTAGAGGGGTAGGAACATGAACTCAATCACACTGGGAGGGAAAGAAGTTGAATTAGGGAAAAATATTGAAAATAACCCTGGGCGGTCGAGTCGATCGTTGCGGTACAAATTCAGGAAAACAGAGAAAACCTCAGTACCTCTTTTTCTGGTAATCATTTAGTTTTGTGTTGGTTATTGTAAAGTCTGCTCCATCCCCGGCAATGGTGCCTGAAGCATCAGACCACATCCAGGTAGCTTCATCTGGCTCTGGGTTACCGTACACCATACAAGTTAACACCATCTGGGGGGGGGGGGTAACATGTTAATATGCTATCTGGGGGAGGTAACATGTGTTAACATACCATCTGGACCCAGATGGGAGAGGGATAAATTAACTTTAGCATGTTTAACCAATTAACTGTCAGGCCAATGCTCTGACAGTGTTATCATATTAATATTACCTGTGTTCCAACATCCTGAAAGATGTTAGTGGATCCATCACCCCCAGACCGGAGTTTAGCACTAAAGTTAACCACAATCTCCCAGCTTTTATCCTTGGCTGTGTCAGCACCGTCCCATGTCTACAGTGGGGGAGAGATTATAGTCATAGAGAGGACAACAAATAGGCTTTGCTCTGACGTATAATAGAGGTTACCATGGTTTAAAGTTAACACAGTAACCATGGTTAACACAGTTACCTTGGTTACCATGGTTAACATGGTTACAAGATAACTCCCAGGTTACTATGGAGACCTACCTGTGATGTTTCACATTTGAAGATTCCAATATCAGTGAAGGTGACTGTAGGGATCCTATACTCGCTGACTGTCTGTATGTTCAGATCAGATCTTTCGTAGTTAACTGTGTTTTCTACTGAGTGGGTGTTATCTACCGCCTAGAGAAAGGAGGAAAGAAAGATGGCGTTTAGATTTAGAGGGATCAGTTCGGAGAATGATGGTCGAGGAATGATGGTCGAGTTAGTTAAGAAGTGTGCTTTTTTAAACTTTCGATTTAATTTATTGATTGAGTGTTGGATTTGAGAAACTTTACCTCAGTGTTAGTTAGGGCCCGTGTAAAGCTCCATTGAACCTCAGACGCCTGAGGAACACCCAGTGTACTGCATGTAAATGTAAGGGTTGTGAACTCGTTCACTGTTCCGGCTCCTCCCGGTGTACTGGCGGTTGTGATTGCAATGGGTCGATCTGGAGGTGATGGATGGGGTGTTACTAATACTAGGGGCAAGGACACAAGCAGTTCAATACTAATTCGTAGATCTACTAAATATTTCTACAAAACTTACATAGTCTCACGTAAGTGTGTGCCTCTCCACTGGCGGCGTTCCCATCATACGTGTTACCTCCCACACACCTGTACTTGCCCTCATTCGTACTTGAAACTTGGAACTATCATGGGAGAGAGAGGTGGTTATTTCTCTTAGAACTTGGAACTAGGGGAGAGAGAGGTGGAAGGCTGGTTAAATGATCCATCCCTAATTCATTGCCCAACTCGACAGGTGAAGGTAGCTCTAAAAACTTCTACGAAAAAGAAGCGAAAATTTGCTAACCGAATGGCATTTGACGTGACAACCTTCACTTACTGAGTATGTGCTAGTTCTATCATAATCATTCAGGACACTAGTAGGTTGATTTGTGATCTTATCACTCCCATAATACCACTCCAGACTAGATGGAGCTGGTTTGGCGCTGACTGTACAGGAAAGTTCCACGTTCTTGTTGGGGTCCGATGCTATCTCAGTCTGACCCATCTTGACGGTGGGGTTCTGGTCTGGAATAGTTATATGGTAATTAAACACCAATTAGATACACAATTCGATACAGTAAGTAATTTTGATATCTCCTTCTGGTGCTGATACACACTCACACGCCCTCTGTACAACAGATGAATGGGGAATCTGACACATTGATTTGTTATTCTGAATAAATTGAGATCTGATAGGCTCAGATCTCTTTGTTCAGAATCACAATTAGATAGGCACATTAATATTTAGACAATAGTGTCTGACTGTCATGGTCTGGGAACCCCCTACTGCACGGAGCTTTTCTGAATCATCCATATCTAGACAAGTTCATGTGTTGCAACGTTCGATAATCATGGTCTAATGCAGATCAATTATTTGATGATATGGACAAATAGATCTTCCTGAAATAATCACCTAGTCTTTTTTGTCCATATCATTACATCAATTGATACTATTTAGATTAAGCTAATGTAATTACTTACAAATGAGTAGAGTACTGTTGGCGTTCCGAGAGTACACAATGCTGTTAATTGTGTTGTCTGTATAACAGTTGTAGGTACCATCATCGCCATATTCCGGAGACAAGATAGTTAGGGTTCCAGTTAGAGTCTGGAGGTCTACTGCAGTGTTACTGGTTGTAAACCTAAAGAGAGGGGGGGGGTTTAAACTCTAAAAAGATGAACATCTAAAGTTAACTTTGACACATTAATAAGGTAGAACCGGGACGACGTGATTCTCGATATAATACCGGGCTGCAATTTACCTCTCGTTGCTCTCCGATATGAGTACAAGTTCTGAGTCCGTGGTCGTCTGTCTGCTCCATACCACTTTAGTTGGCCTTGGTAGACCTGGGGGAGACGGGGGATAGACATTAGACAACCAGAAAATGAACTAAAATTAACAAATTTAACCTTTAACTTTAGATATTAAATTCGGGAAAATGTCGGAATTGAGATTAAGGATATTTTGCAGGAATTGTAAATTTAACCGAAGAAGTTTTCCCGAATCGCAAAATTAACCGAGAAAATTTTCCCGAATCGCTAATTTAACCGAAAAAATTTAAAAGTTTCCCGAGTCAAAAATATTTCTTCACTGACCTGTAGCGCTGCAGGTGAGGTTGAGCGGGGTTCCAAAGGGAGCTGCCTTGGGGTTAGAACTGTCCCAGCTGATAGCTGACTCGGTCACTGAAAGGGGAGGGGGATTAGTAACTTAACTATAAGTTGGGAGGGGGATTAGTTCAATTATTGGGAGAACGATTCAATTAGTGAAGGTACACTGAAGATACACTGAAGATACAGGATGAGTGCACTGCACTCAGTGCAGTCTTAATGAAGAAGGGGGTATGCGAGACCAGCTGATAGTAAAATCACGTCGCTCGTCAAGGCGGTGAAAATTCGGAACTCAGTACAAAACTCAGGTGCAGGGAACAAAACCAAGGCCAAGGGAGGAGCATACTCAATGTTAGCGGAGGAACTCTGACCTACAAAACACAGGATAGGGGTTTGAAGGCCAGAGGGGATTCAGAGATCGGGAAGCAGGGGAGAGGTTTGGGTCGGGCGGTGGGTGGAAGAGGGTGGGCCAGCATACTCAATGTTAGGAGGAATTCTGACTCTGCATTGTACGTTACACCGCCATATTGATTTGAACTGCTACAGGTATACGTTCTGCCGTCTGTACCCTCCACATTCTTTATTGTCAATACCTAGTGTAGCACACATGGTGTTTATTGTCAATACCTTTAAATACACATGTGGTGTTTATTGTCAATACCTAGTAGCACACATGGAATCAACTACCGAAAGCCTCCTTCCTCCAATTTTCAACTTCCTCCCTCCCACTTCATCCAAAAACTATCCCAAGTGCGAAATAGTTCCAAACCTCCCCTAGCCCTCAACCCCCTTCCCCCTGTGTCAAATTACTCCCCCATCCCAGGCCCCTCACCCAATATACCTCCCTTAGTATGTCTGCCCCACATCCCCCTCCTCCTTTCATGCCTTCTCTAATTAGCCCCTCGCCCCCTTGCCACCCAGGCCACATTCACCACAAACCCCACCCCCTGCCCCTACCTCCTTTAGTATGTCTGGGTCTGTCACACCTGTCACCTTCTCAACACACTACCCCCCGCCTTTACCACCCACCCTCACCACTGCACCCACCCCACCACCCGCCCTACCCCCTCACCCCTCCTATACCTCCTTCAGTATGTCTGGGTCTGTCACTCCTGTTACTTTCTCAACACTGTATTTATTGGTCTGACTGGTGTCTACAGACCAAACCAAACTATCCTTGGTGATAGGGTACGCTTCAGCAGTACATGTGATTTTGGAGTTCAGTCCCGCTACTGCGTAACTGTCACCCGACATAGACACTTTGATTGGGTAGTCTAGGGGCGGTGGCTGGTTACTTATCAATATCATGGTTACACACGGTTACACGTGGTTACACACGGTTACACGTGTCTAGTATTATAATAGGGGCGGTGGATTGGATATTTTGTTGGATGTGATGGATAGAAAACAGCCCTAACCAGCACTTTGCAAAAACCACAACTATACTCACCAACTCTGAACTCAACGGTAGTCTCCGCACTATTTGTTTTGCCTTGGTACGTATTCTCACAACTGCACTTATACTCTGCAATATCCCCAGAAGTAGCGCTGGCAAAGTTGATCACACTCGTCAACACAAAGTCAGGATCATCTATAACAGGGGGGGGGGGGGTGAAATTATAGATTCAGCAAGACCGGTACCATGTAGCATTAATATGATTTTAGTTAGAGTTTCTACTTTGATATTGAGTCAAACAGTGATATGGGGGCCAACTAACCAGTCACCCGGTCTCCCCAGTTAACGGGTAACCCCAATTAACCAGATAATTAGAGCTGCAATTATAGTAATTACTTACAGACGGCTGTGTTGGTGATTGTCCTTGTATCAGTCGCTGTCACCTTCACACCATCCTTTGTCCAACTCATTTCTGGAAAAAGAAGGGTTCATTTCTGGTAAAAGATCAGTGGTTTAGAGAAAATATTCTGGGTGGAGGGGGGTGGTGTTGTGGATTGGGATACTGTGAGCTGGTTAGCTATAACTGGATATATCAGTTTCCAACACAGATGACGTCACGTTATGACGTCACGTTAAGACGTCACGTTAAGACGTCACACAATACGTACCTTCAGGTAGAGGGACACCTTCACAGGAGCAGGTGAGGGCAGCGGACTTTCCAACTTGGGTCTCCACGAAGGATGTAGTTCTGCTCACCTTTACTGCCGTATCTGCAGGGCATTATTACAGGGCATATTATAGGACAGGGATGGGGGGGTGGGGAGGGGGGTACACGATAGTATACATGGTGGATAGATGCTGCAGAACATTAGTGGGGTAGCACGTGGGGGTATGGACCAACAGCTTACAAGTTTTAATGATGACTTTGTCGTCCTCAAACTGCGCTATCTTGTTGAGATAGTTGGTGGATTCGCACACGTAGTTCTAGGGAGAGATGAGTGGTGAATGCAAGGTTACCATGGTTACACAGAGTCTCACCTGGTTACCATGGTTACACCTGAACACCTCGAGTCTCACCTGTTACACCGATTCTCACCTGGTTACCATAGTTACACCGAGTCTCACCTGGTTACCATGGTTACACCGAGTCTCACCTGGTTACCATGGTTACACCGAGTCTCACCTGGTTACCATGGTTACACCGAGTCTCACCTGGTTACCATGGTTACACCGAGTCTCACCTGGTTACCATGGTCACACTGAGTCTCACCTTGTTACCATGGTTACACCTCGAGTCTCACCTGGTTACCACGGCTACACCGAGTCTCACTTGGTTATCATGGTTACACCGAGTCTCACCTGGTTACCATGGTTACACCGAGTCTTACCTGATTGCCATGGTTACACCTCGAGTCTCACCTGGTTACCATGGTTACACCGAGTCTCACCTGGTTACCATGGTTACACTTCGAGTCTCACCTGGTTACCATAGTTACACCTCGAGTCTCACCTGGTTACCAAGGTTACACCTCGAGTCTCACCTAGTTACCATGGTCACACCGAGTCTCACCTGGTTACCATGGTCACACCGAGTCTCACCTGGTTACCATGGTTACACTGCGTCTCACCTGGTCATCGTCTTGTGATGCTATAGCGAGTGTGCTGATAAGATTGTAATCCGTGGTTGATGTCGTTGTAACCGTGTAACCTTCATCCGCACTGGTGATCTTCGTTTTACTGGTACCTTTAAACCACTGCAGGTAGAGAGATGTTAGATCTTCCACAGTTGAAGGAAGAGAATAGAGCAGAGGGAGTTAGATCTTGGGGGGGGGGTGGAGAAAAGGGTAGATCTCCCACTAGGTGGAGAGAAGGGGGGTAGTCGATACTTCATGGAGGAGAGTAGAATGACAAATAAGAGGTGAGTTAGATCCTTCATAGCAGTGAAATGAGTAACAAACTAGTGAAATACCTTGACTTCATCGGGTTTGGGGCTACCAGTTCCCGTACAGGTAACGTTCACTGCATCTCCCGGGGCTATCGACCAGATCTTCTTGCTTAGGCTTACACTGATCAGTTGGGAGAGAGATATAGTCTCTAGAGAGAGAATATAGTTTAGCGGAGAGTGGAGAGAGATAGAGAGGTGGGGAGATATGAGGCGACTAGTACTCGCATCTCGAGCGCTACTATGCTCCCCGTGATCTGCTATGCGAGAGCAAGCATCGCGCCTCGAGAGGCTCGCTCTAGCCTCGCTCTCGCTCATCTCTCCTCTCTCTATCTCTCCTTCGTCTGTGCATGCCTACTCTATATCTAGCGTTACAGCGCTCTCTCATCTTCTCTTATCATCTGTTCTCTCTCTCTCTCTCTCTCTCTCTCTCTCTCTCTCTCTCTCTCTCTCTCTCTCTCTCTCCCTCTCCTCTCTCTCTATCTCCCTCTCTTCTACTTCTCTCGCTCTCCTCTCTCTCTCTCTCTCTCTCGCTCTCTCCTCTCTCTCTTCTCCTCTCTTCTCTCTCTTCTCTCGCTCTCTCTCTCTCTCTCTCTCTCTCTCTCTCTCTCTCTCTTCTCTCTCTCTTGTCTCTCTCTCTTTCTCTCTCTCTTTTTCCTTTCCTTCGTCTACTTCTCTCCCTCTCTCTGGTCGAGACGGGAACCAGCTCGCGTTGAAATAGTTGCTATGTTGCAATTTACCCTTGAAACATACACATGTGCCAGCGTCTGGAGATATATCCCGTTTGTTTAACTAAAGTTACCCAATTATGGCCAATTAGAGCACTTTCTCCACCTCGGAGAGCTTGCGTAAGTTGCTCACGCGATTCAGCGTATCAAAATTAGTCGGGTAGGGTGGTTTTCGCTTTTATAACAATTAGTTGCCTTTTTAGCTTATTTTTGACCAGTTTTTCCTCTTATCTACTAAGTATATAGAGAGTATAGGGGATGTGGAGAGAGAGCATGAGATGGAACATTATAGCGTGTAGACATCAGACAAGTTAAACTAGCCATTGGTATATTGTATTCGCTTTACTTCCTGGAGCCAATGCTCTGACAGCTGGTTGGAAGATAAGCTAGACTACTGGAAGATATGCTAATACTGTTGGAAGGTACTATGCTATGTTACTTTTGTTACTTTTGTTACTTTTGTTACTTTTGTTACTTTTGTTACTTTTGTTACTTTTGTTACTTTTGTTACTTTTGTTACTTTTGTTACTTTTGTTACTTTTGTTACTTTTTGGAGCTTCTCAAGCTCAGTTTCCTTGCAGGCCCAAACGGTTACAGTTGCCGGGAGGGTGTTCCAGAGACGAGGTGCCATCACTACGAAGCCATTTTCAAAGAGTGACTCCGCTCGCCGACTGGGGTCTCACGTTGATGTAGTCGTTGAGTTTGTAGTCGCTTCCGGTATACACATTTCATTTCAATATCCCAGTCACTGAGCCTTCACGACACTTTATAGGATCAAGTGGTCCTGCACCCCACACAAATTCGAAAAAACAAATAGGTAACAATTATTAACCCTTTTACAGTGTATATGTCACTTGAGGAAGCCTTTATTTATTTATGGTAAACCGTCAGACTATGTCAGGACATTTCAGATCGCTAAACTTGCTACTTTTCCTGATATGTATCCACCATGTTACCTCCGAGACACCCAACATCATTCTCATCATGGCGGATGATTTAGGGTATGCAGACATCACCCCTAACAACCCATCCAATCCCTTTACCCCCAACATAACCCGCCTCGCTAATGTAGGGGGGCACGGGTTTTGATCTTGGGGGCGGAAAAAAGGGGGGTTTAGATTTTCCACTTGGGGGGTGGAGGGGGAAGGGGGGGGGTAGACCCCCTTTAAAAACTACTTCATGGAGGAGGTAGAATACAAAAAAAGAGGTGAGTTAGATCCCATACATAAAATGAGTAAAAACTAGTGAAATCCTTTTACTTCACGGTTTGGGGCTCCATTCCCCGTCGAAACGTTCACTGCACCCCGGGGCTTCGCCAGATCTTTGCTTGGGCTTACACTGACTTTGGGGAGGAGAGATATAGTCTCTAGAAGGAGAGAGAGGAAGGGGAGAAGAAGAGAGAGAGAGAGGAGAAAGGAGAAGAGAAGAGAGAGGGAAGGAGAGGAGAGGAGGAGTAGAGAGAGAAGAGATTACTAAAAGGGAATTATCCTTTTATAGATAGATTTTTTGGGTTTTTGGGGGAAAAAGGATTTTAAAAAAAACCCCCTTTTTTTAAAAAAAAAAAACCCTCCCGGGAGTGCCAACAAAGGACCCCCCGCCCCTCCCTACCCTATCATTTGCTCATATCAATAAGGTTCATTCTATATCATTTTTTATTTTTTGCTTGTTGTTTATGTTTTCCAGGGACACAAAAAGGACCCCACCCATCCCCTATATTCTCATATCAATAAGATCGTTCATTCTATATTCTTTTTGTTACGTTAAATTTTTTATGTTTTCCAGTTTTTCCCCATTGTGTGTGGGGAGGAGAGAGAGAGAGAGGGGGGGGGGGGATACTGAAAAAAGATGAGAAAAACATGGGGTGAGGGGGAAAAAGGATGTTTGAAAATTCTTTTTTCCTCGGTTTTTCCCAATGCAGGCAAAAAAGACGCTATGAACTTTCGAATTTAAACCCAATTGTTTTTTCCCCGAAGGGGTTTCCCCCCAAAAAAAACCCTCCGAAAAACCCAACTCATTCTCATCATGGCAGATATTTAGGGTTGGGGACTCCCCCAAAAACCCAACCCCCCCCACCCCTTTTAAAACCCCCCCCAACTAACCCACCTCGCTAATGGGGGGAATCCGGTTCAGGACTACCCAGCGCTGCACCCGTATGCCCCCCGATCGGGGTACATAGGGGTCAGCGCTGTCCCCGAGGGGGGTGGAATTTGACGGCGGCTCCCCAAAACGACGGGGAGTTTTTCAAATTTTGGCCCAAAGCTCAACTGGGGGTTTCCTCCCCGAAAGGAAAAATACGTTTGCACATTTTCAAAAAAAATAAAGGTTGCAACGGAGTCGTGGGGAAGGGGCATCGGGAATTACGGAAAATTTTTCACCCTCTCAGCCAGGATTTGACACTTATTTTGGCATCCCTTCTCAATGTATGGGCTGTTGACTGATGGACCTTTTTAAAATGTAAAGATAATTTTCTTTTTGGGGGGGGAACAAGTGTGGGGTGTCTTCGTCCCAACCTCCGGGCATAATGCTGCCCTCTGTACGAAACAGAAAAATCTACGAAAACCTGCAAACCCTTAACCAACTAACAAACACTCGTCGATTTTTCTAAAGGCTTCATTCGGCACGTGTATGGGAAAAAACCCTTTTTTTTCTGTATGCCCACGCAAAACCCCACGTCCCCCTAGCCACTGACCCAGTTCCAAAAATCCTCCGGGTGGGTCGCTTCCGGCCCTCTCAGGGGAAATTGTCACTTTTGTAGGAGAATTTTTGGTCTGTCTAGGGGTCTTGGTGTGTCTGAGGAGACCCTGCATTTTTTACTTCGATTGGGCCGTGGGAGTTAATGTGAGCGGCGGGGTCTCATTTCCCCTTTGTAGGAGAAACCAAAAAACTGCTTATGGGGGAGGCTCGACGGGAAAGAACGACCTGGGGGGGTGGCATGGGGTAAAACCTTTTCGCGTCCCTGGGGGGTAAAAAATAAACCGGGGACCTTTTCAAATGCGTTTCTCCAGCGCCATGGTTTACTTCCATCACGCTAAAAAATCTTTGGTTTTTCCCTACAACAGACGAGTTTTTGACGGTTCCCCCTCGTTTTCCTCCAACCCCTTCCCCCCGGGTGTTATTCACCCTGCCCAAACTCCGGGAATTTTTGGGGGCATGAGGTGGAATACTGCAAAAATATTCGCTACCAATCCCAACCTGACTCATGGACACAAGGAACCGGTTTTGTTACCCACCCCCCTTGTGTTTTTTTATCTGCTACCCGGAGTCCCCCCTCAAAAAATCTTACGGTGGGTTTCCAAACCCAATAAAATTTGGGAAAAAACCTTAAACCCCTTAATAAATTTTGGGGGAAGGGGGGGGTAAATGTTAATGTTAAGTGGTAAAAATGGGGGTTGCTCATTAATTGGCCCCTTATTCTTTTCAATCCCCTTTTTAAAATACAAACCCCCCCTGTTTTTCCCCTCCCAAACCCCTGTTGGGAAAAAAAACTACGGTCCCCACAAAAGGGGGTTAAAAAAAAATTTTTTTTTTTAAAAAAATTTTTTTTGTAATTAGTGATTATTCTGTGTATCCTAATCTAGTTATGTTTTGGATTTTGGGTTTTTTTGGAAATTTTGTTTTTCAAAAATTCTTTCAGTTAAGGGATATGTGTTTTGGTTTTACCTGCGAGTAAATTTTTTCTTTCCCATTTTTTCTCTTCTGTCTTAAAGGCCCAGGGGTGGTAAAACCCCGGGGTAGGATGGAACGAGAATAATCATATTATCCCCCTTTGACCAAAAAAAAAGGGGGGCAAAAAAAACTTGGGTTTTTTTTAGATAAAAAAACCCAAAACATTGAAATCAAGACTATATTTAATCGGGCATTTGAAATCAGAGACTATTTAAAAAAAAAAAGAAAATATTGAAAAAAAACAAAAAAAAAAAACAAAAACTATTTAAAAAAAAAATTTTTAAAAAATTATTTGCAGGGGGCATATTGGAATCTAGATTAGAAAAGAGACTTTTGAATAAATAATTAAAATAAAACAAAAATTTTAAAAAGAAAATTTTTTAAAAAAAAAAAAAAAGAAAAAAAAAGAGAAAAAAAAAAAGAAAAAGGGAAAAAAAGAAGAAGAGGGGGGGGGAAAATTTTTGGGGAGAATTTGTTTTGGTCCTCCTTTCTTTCCCCAAAACTTTTTTTTTTTTTTCTTTTTTTTCCTATATTTTTTCCTTTTTTTTTTTTTTTTTAAAAAAGGGGGGGGGGGGGGGAAAAAAAAAAAAAAAAAATTTTTTTTTTTTCTTCTCTCCTCTTCTCTTTCTCTCTTTCTCTTCTCCTTCTTCTTCTCCCCTCTCCCTCCCCTTCCCTTTCCTTTCCTGCCTCTTTTCCCTTTTTTTTCCCTTTCCTTTTTCCCTTCCCCCTTTTTCTCTTTTTTTTTCTCCTTCTTTTTTCCCCCCCCCCCTTTTTTTTTTTTCCTTTTTTTTTTTTTCCCAAAGATTGGGTAATCTCCGGGTTTTATTTTCCCTTTCTTTACCCCTTCCCCCTTTACTCCGTTTGTTTTATTTCCCTTTTGATTGGACCCCCGGATTTTTGTTCCTGAAAGGGGGGGGGGCCCCCCTTTTTATTGGATTTTCCCCGAAAATTTTTAACTAATTATTTTTTAAAAAAATTTTTGATAAGGGTTTAAAAAAAAAAAGTGGGGTTTTTCCCTTTCCCCGGTGTTTAATTTTTAAAACTTCCCGACCCCCTAACCTGGGATTTGTTTTCCCCCATTTCCCCTTTTTCCCCCTTTAAAGGCCCCGCTTGCCTTGAAAAAATGTCCGCCACTCGCGTCTCCTTCTTCTCTCTCGTGCTCTCTCTAGTCTCTCTCTCCTCTCTCTCTCTCCTCCTCTCTCTCTCTCTCTCTTCCTCCCTCTTCTCTCGCTCTCTCTCTCATCTCCTCTCTCATGAGGGAGTGATGCTGATCTCGATCGCGCGTGTAGAGAGCGTCTGCTCGCTCTCTCTCTCATCTCGGATCATCGTATGTATTTTCATCTCTTGCTCTTATGTCTTATGACTCAATAGTATTACCACTTGTAGTGTAGTTAGTTGACCCCACTCTATTGATCCCTGGATGTTGTATGTTCCCTGACCTATGGATCCCTATTGTTATGTTCCTTCAGGGAGTGGGGATTTGTGTCATTGTTGGTAACTTTCCTAAAGGGAAAAGGGGTTATGTACCTTTTCATGCGTTCCTAAGAAATTGTTAGTTAGGGTGGATAACAAGGAACGTGGGTTTGAGCATTTCGCAAGGTTGGCTTACGTCAGTGTGCTATGTCACCACCATGCCGTCCCTTACCCCCATGTTCCATGTTTACCTTATCCGTTTTTAAGGCCAGTAATAACAAGCTCTGAGAAGGCCCTGTACTCCACCTGTTCCTTGAAACTAATAGTAAACCGCTCACTATACTCCGTGCTATTGGTATCTATCTCTGTACCGTTTACATACCACTTAATCTGAAAACATGAAGAATGTTGATGAAGAGGTACTTAACAAAAAGTCGCCTGTGTCTGCTAACAGCACCACTTGTAGTGGAAAAAAAGGTTTTGAAAAACGGTACGCAGACGCACCTCGGTAGGTAAGGGTTTTGCGTCTGCAGTACATTCCACTGTGGCTGTTCCGTCCACTGTGACAGTGTAGCTGCTTTGTGCCATTGACATGACAATGGCTTTCTCTGCAAACATAGGGATGTAAATTATTGTCTGGTTTTTGAGTGCCAATATTTAAATTTTGTAACGCTGTACTTGCAGATCAATTAATCTTGTAATCAGGTAGATCACGGGATAATTTTATTTGATAAACATGACACATTTCTGTACATTCGGACCCTGATTCACCGGGGACGCGAAAGAAAGGATTCCTCACGGTAAATTGGGGTTCCAGTAAATAGGGGTCCTATAATTGTACATTGAACATGGTGGAAATTAGATCCGTGCCTCTGATTGAATCTATTGATGGTAAACGGATTGGATTGTACGGGTGGGGTAGCTGGGAGGGGTCTATACCCCCCTCTTTAACTAAAATAACATTGCCCCAATCACGACGTGGTCCCCTACAATCCAAACACAGCTTGTCATCTGTGTGCGTTTTCTAAGAAAACCGGGCTGATATCGACCGAGCACTGCAATCATAGCTTGTCTGGCGGCACCTACCCGATCTAATCACACTGTCGAACCGTGGTCGGCACCTTCAAATAGTAATCATCCAAGCATAAAAACATTCATTGATTGATGGTATAGGGGAGAAACAGTCGTGCCTGAATCTCAGGTTCAAGACACAGCTATTTAACACTGAGATCTCAAGGCTCAGTGACGGCTGTTCCCAGGTTCCCTGTGATTTCAGGGAAATTTTCAGGGAATAGCCTAGTGGCCTAAGATATAACCATGAAACCTCAGGTCTCAGGGATAAATAGCCTTGACCTGAACCAGGAACCTGAGGTTCAGTCAGGACTGTTTCCCCCATGATTAGTACCACTGGAATCGTCATTTCACACATGCTTCACAGCTTATACCCACGTTGAGTTAGTAACGCCTCATCAACGAGCTATTTATATTATGTTTCTCGCTAACTATCCTAGCAGTATAGTAGTTGAAATATATTCTGCTTCGCGGTATGCTGTGATTCCATATAAATCCATAGAAGAGAGCTGCAGGTTTAATCGGATTTGTACCCCGATCATCCCTCCTGGGAGATTCTACTAGGTTGCTGCTGCTGCTGCTGCTAGGGTGTCATGTGATACCGGTATCGTGCTGTGATTGGTCGGTGAGATTCTCGATCTTGCTTCTCATTGGTCAGTGTTGATCACGTGACCTATGAAATTTGGTTACATTTCCTTAAATTTCGATCTGCCACCAACGATGCGCAGATCTCTTCCCATCGATCAAAGCGGGAGAGTTCAGTTTTTACTATTTAGTTTGGGTGTGTGATATGAAATATTCTATGAAACAAAACTGACAGACATATTCTTTCAAAGTACGATTGAAACTCGGCTATTTTTTGTGTACGAATGAAAATCTATAAATATATGTATACTGTCAGTGTCACATAATAACGAAAATAAGAACAAAAAAACATCTTGATCTTTCGTCACACGTCTTCTTACACACAAACAGACAATCTGCACTAACGCAAACTCACTCTTTTTTTCACTTATGCATATTATATCGCTTGTCGGTTCAAACATATATTGGAGCTATACATATATTGGAAGGAGCAATTTTGACTGCTCCTTTATAAAAACATCTGTTCAAAACCAATACATATATTGTAGCTCTCAGTCTCGTTTTTGGAATAATAAATCTGTAAAATACAAAATTAAAATTTCATTTACACACGTAGTGGTGAACTGAATAATAAATCTCTCTCTATTTAACCCAAGCTGATCCCGATTATATCATGGAATACATGGGCCTCTAAATGATGTCATAATTTAAACATTTTCGACAACATTAACAAAACAGCTAGGCTATCGGTAGATATAAAACCACTTGCTCCAAAGCTGTCCTAAAAACACAGGTGGGACATAACAGAGTTATACTGGCATTATATATAGAATATGATAAACTCACAACACTCTCTCAAACGACAGACAGACAGACAGACATACAGACAGACAGACAGCACGCGTGTGTAAGAACACATAATACGCGTCCTATTTTTCAACAAGTTCAGAGTTCAAATAATGAAGTATATACAGTAGCTATTTTGGAGGGTTAATTACAATGTAATTAATGTGTAATTACACACCCTCATCGTCCCTTTCTCTCTCTCTCTCTCCGGGTTTAGCTGTCCAAAATATAAAATAAATACTAACAGAGTCTTTTCAGCAGCTTAGAGAGAGATACATATCTCGACATCTTTATCCACGCTATGATAGTGTCTTTCATTGATAATATCCCAAATTAACATCCTTTCTACCTCCCGTGTGTGCATGTGTTAGAGAGAGATGTGGGCTAGAGATCCCTGCCCATTAATACACAGCTGATCTTCCCTCTCGGTCTGTAGGAGTCTGTCAGTCGGTTTATCAGCCTGTCTGTAGGAGTCAGTCAGTCAGTCAGTCAGTAAGTCTGTCACTTGTCAGTCAGTCGTTCTGTTGGTTGATGCTTTGTCTTTGTCGGCGTTAGCTGCTTTGGGCTCCAAACACAGAAGAAAAAAAACAGAAAAAACGGTTGGCACAGCAAAATCAGATAAGGGATCAAATCACAAGCAGACCACCAGGCAACGATAATTTGTTGCTGGGGGCCCCCTAGCAACGATGATTTGTTGCTAGGGGCAACGGATTCTAATCATTCACAAACAACACAAATTAATACCCGAGGGAGAAGATTGAGTAACATTCAACAAACAGTGACATGAGCATGATCATGTTGGGTAAAAGTGGGGTGAATTAGGGCCTTTTCAGACAATATTATTAAGCCTCGTCTAGAAAGGCCAGTTTAGTGCTTCAATAAAAGGATGAATTGTGAGTATGTAGCGGCAGCAGCAGCAGCAATGTATCATACAGTAAAACCTCGATTTACCCGACTTTCCGAGGTCTGGTAAATCGAGGTTTGACTGTAATATGTGCAGAGTAAGGGAACATGTTAACCCTTAAATTCCGGGTTTTTTGTCAGTGTCGCACTGTCGAGAGCTTCATCAATTGGAGAGAGGGAAGACCAAACCTGTATATTAAAGGCTAGATAGATCTGTAGAGCCCCAATCCTCTAAATCACACACACACACACACACGACACACACACTTTATTCCTATATTTCACACCCTAGAAATGCACCCTCTTTCTGACCTTGTCCGTTTCAGACTCTCTCTCTCTCTCACTCTCTCTCTCTCTTTCCAAATAACTTAACTTAACACGATTGTGCATCTTCTAACACAGCTCATCTCACGTCCCATTCTGACCCATCTTATATCACACAACTCTCCCTCTTACTGCATCACACATATTTCAGATCTCACACTGATCCCCCTCACAAAAAGTGAGAGCAGCTGTAGACCTCCCCTCACAACATGGCCAGGATAAGTGAGAGCAATAAGCCCAGTATTGTTCTAGAAGACCCCGATGAGGCGCCATTTTCTTTCACCTGGTATTCTATCTCATTACCAATTGTCAGCGTGACGTCATCTGTAGCGCGGTGCGAGTAGTCATCTGAGCTGGCTGAGTTGTCCATGGTTTGGGATGTTGCTGTGCACGTGTACACTCCCCCGTCCTCAAAAGCAATGTTTTTGATGGTGAGTTGGTGGGTTGTGCCAGAGTTGATGACGTAGGGAGAGGAGGAGGAGTCCGTGTTGGAGATGGTTTTGCCACCTGGGAGGGAGTGGGGTGTTGTTAGGGGCAGTTATTAGGGAGTGGGGAGTTGTTAGGGAGTGGCGTGTTGTTAGGAAGTTGTTAGGGAGTGGGGAGTTGTTAGGGAGTTGTTAGGGAGTTGTTGGGGTGTTGGTGTTAGGGGGAGTTGATGACGTAGGGAGAGGAGGAGGAGTCCGTGTTGGAGATGGTTTTTCCACCTGGGAGGGAGTGGGGTGTTGTTAGGGGGAGTTGTTAGGGAGTGGGGAGTTGTTAGGGAGTGGGGAGTTGTTAGGGAGTGAGGTGTTGTTAGGGAGTGGGGTGTTGCTAGGGAGTTGTTAGGGAGTGGGGTGTTGTTAGGTAGTTGTTAGGGTGTTGTTAGGGAGTTGGGTGTTGTTAGGGAGTTGTTAGGCAGTGGGGTGTTGTTAGGGAGTGGGGTGTTGTTAGGGAGTGGGGTGTTGTTATAGGGTGTTGTTAGGGAGTTGTGATGGAGTGGGGAGTTGTTAAGATTTTCATGAAACGGGAAGGAGGGGAATTGTTAGGTTGTTGTTGCCTCAAAATCGTAGAAATAGTGCAGGCGAAAAATTAATTGTTTCTAACTTTCTGGATTGGGAGTGGCCCTTTGTAGAAAATAGGTGTAAATTGAAATGACATGACAGCGGATAGACAAAGGAGGAAGAGACAGAGGTGGTGGTAATAGATTTCAGATTTTATTGAGAATTTGAACTATGTAACCCCCTAGTAGCTAATCTCAGGTAACCCCTCAGTAACCCCCCTAGTAACCCCTAATAACCCCTAATAACCTCCTAGCAACCTCCTGGTAACCCTCCTAGCAACCTCCTAGCATCCTCCTGGTAACCCCCTAGTAATCCCATAGTAACTCACCGAATGACCACGTTACATCGGGGTAAGGGTAACCAGTAACTGCACATGATAACACTGCATCTGTCTCAACAACAGTTACATCAGCTGACGCTTTAGCTGTCACTTTTTCTGGGGGGAGATAGATGGGGTTCAGATTTTATAGAACAATTCAGGTTGTGGCTTGTCACTCCGTGATTAACATGGTTACTATGGTAACGGTCCCCTTGGTAACCGAATTGGTAACCATGGTAACTAACCAGTAATCATAACAAAAGTCATCTTCTGTTTCCAGTGTCCCTCGTTGAACGCCACACACTGATAGACACCACTATCCTGACTGTCGTATGATTTGAAGGCCAACCCCGAGTTGGGGGTGTAGGTGTAACGATCGGAAGATTCCAGGAGGTCGCCGTTCTTCAGGAACCTAGGGGAAGGAGTGTTAGATTTTGGGTGAAAGGGGGTTAGATGGTTAGATTTAGGAACCTGGGGACGATTTGTTGGCAAGTGAGAAAGAAAGGGGTAGAGTAAGAAAGACAGTATATGCTGCAGTACCCCTGATGATATTTGCGAGATGAATATCATGACATAATATATGGGACAAAGTGCAGGAATTTCACCAGCAGACAGGACCATGATGTAATGAATGAGGTTATAGGGGGGGGGGGGGGCCAAAATGAATTCTTTCAGGCCCCCGTAATCAGCTGCCGCGTGTTTGCGAAAGAGGTATTGAGTTAGTGTGGCAAGTGATCCGGGGCCCGGGGGGCCTAGAAAAATAGGATTATAAAAACTATATTATAGGTTACAACATAAACGACGAGCCTGTCGTATATAGGCTACAACATACTATGTAATTGAATCATTTGTTACAACATGGGACACTCTTATATCATTAGGTCCGCCAGTGGAATTACTCGTCCCGGCCTGCTCCTAACTGGGAGGAGGGGAACATGTCCCCCCTTCTTGGATGAAACACACGGAACAACTTCACAGCTCGAAGAGATCATTACCCCCAGTGTCACAATCTTTCTCTCACCTAAAGCCCCCCCCCCCCCCCCCCCCCGTGTCACCTCCATTCACAGTACCGAGTTTCACATCATACCTGACTTGTTCTGCACCGGTTGCCGAGCACGGGATGTTGATAGTACCAGGGCTACTACTGTAGACATCGTGGGAGTAAAGGGATCCGGGAGCGTCAGTAATGGTAATATCGGCTGTACTAGCTGAGAGAGAGAGAGAGTGGTGATTAGAGGGATATTAAAAAGGGAAGAGATGTGAGAAAAGGAATAGAGCTAAGCAGCTACTGTAGACAAACTAGAGCTTGATCTAAACTTACATGCAGCGTTAACGGTTGCTGTAATATGGCTAGATGTAGTTCCTTTGGTGTTAGTGCACTCGCACTTGTACAAATCTGCATCACTCTCTTGGGCGTTCGTTATTGAGACCTGTGGGAGGGAACATGTGAGGGGGAGCGGGGCTGTGGGGGCTTGAGAAACCAACTTTCTTACAACTTTAGGCCTCGACAACTGATCCTCTACCATATTTATGATGTTTTTCATCGGTAAGTTCTACCTAAAACGAGTAAACCTGTTAATCAAGGTAATTAGCTGTTACCTTTCGACCGTGATCTGATACAGTTATCCTGCTTGAAGAGGTGTCTAGGGAGTTCTCACCCTTCTCCCACTGATACGTCATATCGGTAGGGTGACCAACACCAAAACAATACAACTCAAGAGTGTTTCCTGGAATGGTTAAATTATTAGATTATCAAAATGAACAATAAATTTATTGGGCTGAAGCCTGATCTGAATTGAACTACCTGCTGTGACTTCAACGGAGCTCTCCCTCAGCACAGTCGGTTTAGCGTCTCCAATAGAGCCATCTGAACTGCTGTACACAGTGACAGTATGACTAATGACATCAAATGCTTGGGATGTCTTGGAGTTACTCGCTCTGCACTTGTAAACCCCATTGTTCGATGATGTCACGGACATCAACACCAGAGAGTTTTTAGAGACTTCATAGTTTTCTGGGGAAAGATTAATAATAATTTATCTTTTTTTTAATTAACTCTCTGGTATTGACGTCACGGACATCAACACCAGAGAGTTTTTAGAGACCTCATAGTTTTCTGGGGAATTAGTTTTAATAATTAATAAATTAATTAATAATCAAACAATAATTAATAAAAATTATTAATAATTGGAAATCTGTTTTATAAGGTCGCTATATATATTAGCGAATTGAGTTCGATATGGCTCGTCAATGTATGGTTGTCTGAGGATCAAAAGCAACACCTAATCACACCTAATTAATAAATAGTGCTAATTAATGAATAGTGCTTACCACTGTTGTAACTGAATTCATAGGAACTTTCAAAAGGAACAACAAATCCTGATTTCTCATCAAACACATCATCGTCCTTGTACCACGTTATCGTCGCAGGAGGGTTGCTAGGGGAGAGAAAGGGGTTGCTAGGGAGAAAGAAGGGAGGGTTGCTAGGGGAGGGAGGGTTGCTAGGGAGAGAAGGGAGGGTTGCTAGGGGAGAGAAAGGGGTTGTTAGGGAGAGAAGAGAGGGTTGCTAGGGAGGGAAGGGAGAAAGAGGATTTCGAGGAGAAGATTGCAAGAAAAGAGAAGGGAATGAATTTAACTCACCTATCGACAGAGGGACATTCGAGGATCATAATTGCAGCAGCACTAAATTCAGTTATCGACTTAGTCTCCGTTGTAGCTGTCTTCAGATCTGAGAAGGGAGATATGATTGTTAACAATGCGATATGACAGGATGAGCTATAGTTCAGAAAGTTGCAGCGTAGATATATTTGCTCCACACGCAGGGTGTATATTGATTATTGTTTTAATTAGATTCATTAGAGTGATTTGATTGGTTTTAATGACACGCAGCGTTCTAGAAACAAGAATTTAGGATAGCGAATTGATTTAAGAATCACACACGGAGGGATGTATAGCTTCACACATACATTTGTACACATTGTACACTTGAATACATTGTACACTTGTACACACACACACTTAATTGGAACACGAATTATCGACAAATCACACGACACACAAGAAAAGGGATAACTGTATTTTTATTGATTGTGCATATGTTAATTAAAGAATTAAGTAACAATTCTTACTTTTCAGTACCTGGTAAACAAGCGACACCGCCTAAAAAACAAAAAAGGAATGAAGATTTTATATGGGTCACATGGATTTGTTAATTCCCTATCTTATTACTATCAGTGGTAATAAATCATGCGATCAATTTGATATCAACAGTGAATTACTTTCAAAAGCTATAACCAATGGAATTTTAAGTTATATAATATATATACAGTCGGACCCCGATTTAACGGCCCCCGATTTAGCGGCACCCCGATTTAACGGCAGCATAATCTTCCCCCGATATGGGAAATTACCATTATTTGACCCCGATTTAGCGGACACCCCGATTTAACGGACAAAATCCTTTCCCCCGAGGGTGCCGTTAAATCGGGGTCCGACTGTATATATAATAGAAATCTGATCCCCTAGCAAATGAGTTTTAAATAATATCAATTAATTGTTAATTTTCTACTTACAGTAGTTTTCAATGTCCACTTTCACGATGTTACTGTAAATAATGTGCTCCCCGTCTTGCGTGGAATCAGAGACCTGTTGGAGGGGATGAATTATTGCAGGGGGGGGGGGGGTGGTAAGTGATTATAAAATTAATATCGGGCCAAAAACTCCCCAACACCCCAGCAATTAATTGGCAGATTCTCAACATGTGTCTAATAATGTCTTGCACACGGTGCCCCTGAAGGACGTTCCACCTCGACCGAGTCCCCCAGCAAAACGAACGGTTGTGTGACCTAAAGGGGACTTCTGGGAACTACGCAGGACCGTGGGGGAAAAGATATGAAAGTAGCCAAAGGAGAAAATCGCATTTAGGGCAAAAAAAACCCAAAAAACGCCATTTTAACAATGTTGCCGTGGATTTAGAGTTCCAATTCCAGCGGCAATCGATTCGGCGTGTCAAAAAACCCTGGGGTGACTTGATTTTGGTCGAAAAAAAAATAGATTTGAGATTGGAAAATTTGGAATGTAGTGTGAGAAAAATGACCAAATTCTACATTCCAAATTTTCCAATCTATTCTTTTTTCCGACCAAAATCAAGTCACCCCAGGGTTTTTTGACACGCCGAATCGATTGCCGCTGGAATTGGAACTCTAAATCCACGGCAACATTGTTAAAATGGCGTTTTTTGGGATTTTTTTGCCCTAAATGCGATTTTCTCCTTTGGCTACTTTCATATCTTTTCCCCCACGGTCCTGCGTAGTTCCCAGAGGTCCCCTTTAGGCCACACAACCGTTCGTTTTGCTGGGGGACTCGGTCGAGGTGGAACGTCCTTCAGGGGCACCGTGTGCAGTAAGGTGATGTCTTGTGATAAGAATTAGTATAAAGGCACCACTAAAAATAAATTCTAATCTACCTCCCTCCCCCAGACACACGCTGGTTTTAAATGTCGGACATTATATATTGACACCGCCCCCCTAATCTAACACGCCTATACTGATAAGATACATAACAGACTTTAGCGACTGTTAATCCTGCACACGCTATACAGTGTGTTGGGTTTAGAGCCCAGCACAGAACGAACGTTTCTAACCTCTACTTTGTAGTCTATAAAAACCTCTACAGTCTACAGGTTTTCATTTAAACTTATTGGTATAATAAAATCATAAAACCTCTACAATTCTATACACAGAAGGAATGTTACCTTGCATTGGTAGTATCCAGCGTGGTTAGCATTGGCAGAGGTTATAATCAGAGTCCCACTAGAATCAATAGTTTCCCCTGTTACTGCAGTTGACAAGGTAGCTCCTAACTCTGAGGGGAGATTAACCGTTAATTAACTACTTAATCAACTAATCGGTAGATCCTAACTCTAAGGTGGAAATCTTCTAGGAATCAATCCAATCTGTTAAATTTGAAAATGCTTTTGCCAAAAGTACAAGGAGAACAGGTGCAAAATAAATTTTTAGCAATCAACTGCTAATTAACTCGCTATGTAATTAACTAATTAGTTAGTTGACACTTACGAGATGGGAACTCTGTGCTATAAAACCAGGAAGTTTCAGCTGCATTTGTTACGGAACCAACCACACAGTACAGATCAATACGAGATCCCTCGCTCACTGACTTATCTTCTGGCTCCCTCTGCCACATTGGCGTTAGCTGCACTGAAGAAAGAAGAAGGGGTGAATTAGGGAAAGAGGGAGAGAGGGGGTGAGTAAGTACTGAGTTAGAGAGAGGGGGTGTGGTTTGTGGGCTGTAATGTAACGAAGGGGATGAGTCCTCAGTTAACTATACTGTAAGAAAGGATTGGGTAAACATTTTGCAGTCTTGGCTGAGAGATGGCCGGAGCTAGGGAAGTAGCTGGGAATTAGAGAGTATTGCTATTAGCTTAATATGCTCCATATTTTAAGGGGGCCTTATGGGGGTGGCATTATGGGGTTGGCATAATAATTATAGGGGTGGCCTTATAGTTGGAATCAGATTTAAATATACTTCTTATAAGAAGTTCACTGCATTTTAAATTTCTCCGATGGTTCGGACTTTGGAAGATCGAAGTAGCTATGGAGATCATTTCATTATCTCACAAGAAATGAACTCTGATCTTATTATAATAAGATCAGAGTTCATTCATTTCTTGTGAGAAATTTAAAATAATATATTATTCTGCTAAAATCAACACATACGGTATGGGGAGAGAATCATGATGGTTCGGATTTTAGAGATTATTTGAGGGGGCCTATGGGGGTGGCCTTATGGTGGCCTTATAGTGCTGGGAGTATGATGGGAATCAAATTTACGAAGTTTACTGCATTTTATTTTTACGATGGTTCGGGAACAGGGATCGAAATAGTAGCTGTGGAGTTGTGGGGATCATTTCATTATCTTTCACAATAGAAATCACAAAATGAACTCTCTCTCCCTCTCAAGTGAGAGAACTCTGCTGAAATCAACACAAAATCACACACACCTAACACCAAATCACACACACCTAACACCAAATCACACATAAAAACCCCAAATCACACAAAAACCCTAAATCACACACAAAAACCCCCTAAATCGCACACACACACACAAGGAAACACACTCAAACTTACTAAACCGGTTTTTAGGCCGTTTATTGTATTTTCTTGGTGAGTCATTATTCGCTTTCGCAGCAACACCTACACCGTGATGGTAAGAGGTGTAATTTTCAGCTTGTAAAACTGATCAAAGTTGATAGACGTTTCAAGTTCATTGTTAATTTCCGGGCTGGAAATTCCCAAAATTCTTACTAAAAACTAAACTATAACTTGAAATCTCAGACTCACGTGTTCTTTTTTTCCTCCTCGCCCGGGATGAGGGATGTAAATCTATCCTCACATGGGAATCATCAGCTGCCTCTATTGTAAAGGGCTCGGAACCGATACCAGGGTGTGAGCAGATCCGATAATTTAGCTCCACTTGACTCAGATCGAGGAGACCTTTTTTAGCGCACCCCGCTGGGCATTTCAATCTGAAACAGAGAAAGGGGTCTTTAGGAACAATCTGAGATAGTTGAGATAAAGAACTGAGAAGGGGTCGTTATGAGACTGGGAGAGCTAGTGGGTCAGTTTGAGGGGTCGCTATAAGACTGAGAGGGGAGATAGAGGGGAGTTTTTAGAGGGACGGTGGATGGTCACCAGAAGAAAGGTGTAGAGAGGGAGTTAGTGAATTTTATAGATTCAATTTGTGGTAACGAGGAATGGTGTGAAATCATCCTTTTGAGATGAAAAACTAGGGAATCTAGGCTCTCTTTATGAAGCTATCTAACTCCAGCTATATTCGCTACAAAGGAGCAGATTATGAAGGGAGAGTTGCTGAGCAATGAATGGGACATGAGTTCAATTGAATCGAATATGGGAAGATAAACCATGAGTTTGGAAAGGGGGATGGAATGCAACAAAATACCGCGGTATCGGGATTATTCCTACCGCAAACTAACACCCGGGGAGGGGGTGGAGGGAGGGGTGGAGGGGGTGGAGGGGCTAAATAATAGTAGGTGAGAGAACATGTTACTGTTTGGTATGACGTGAGTTCTTGGGAACAAGTCGGGGGGGGGGACTTCTTCTACTTAAATATTGAGAAGTTGGTAAAAAACAATGGCTGGTATTTTTACTAATAAGTTGTACTTACTTAATTTTACGATCTATAGACTGGTGAAGGGAGGGTATACGGTAGTTACACGATACACTTATCGTGGGGATAAGGGTCTCTGATACGATGAATAACTCAGCTAACAGAAGACATAGTATTGCCATTGAGTTCATGGCTAGATAACAGAGGGGAATGTGGTTAGATAAAAAATGTGGTTAGATAAGAAATGTGGTTAGATAAGAAATATGGTTAAATACGACTAGGAAAATGTGGTTAGAGGTGGTTAGATATTGGATGTTATGTTCTAACCCTCCTTTACAGAGAGGGTCGATCGAGGAAAGTGGTTTTATACGAAAGTGGTTAGAAAATCCAAGGGCAATGGGAAAACAGTCGTGACTGAACCTCAGGTTCAGGTCACGGCTATTCACCTCTGAGATGTTAGGACCAAGCAAGGGCAAAATGATTTTACCCCACAGATTCTAAGAAGATAGTCGATAGAATTCGAACAAGATGAGCTGGAGCAAAACCAAGAAAAAGCAGAGACATGGATCTTCAAAAACAAGAAAAAGTAGAGATATGGATCTTCAAAAGTTTTGGCATGCACCAGTTTCTAGGAAAAAGGCCCAAATTCAGAGGAAAAAGGCCAAAGGGGATATTACTTGGCCCAAATTTAATCAATGTTGCAGAACTGAAAAACCAGAAAAAACAAAGCAATTTGAAGGAAATTTCAAAACTCAAATCTGACCACAAAGTATATCAATGCTCACTTCTTTCAGTCTAATCTCACACCGATCTACCCACCTTGTCTAGCTCTCTGGGCGAATGACTGGGTGTCTAGCCAGACCGTCTCTTACTTTCTCTCTCTCTCTCTCTCTCTCTCTCTCTCTCTCTCTCTCTCTCTCTCTCTTTCTCTCTCTTTTCTTCTCTGATTTGCCTGTCACATGATCACTTCCGCTAAGAAACATGAGCCCAATTTCACAGATCTAGTTAGCTCACTTATAACTGTTTTCTTCTCAATCCTACTCTTACTCTCCTGCTCAGTGTTCTCTCTCTCTCTCTCTCTCTCTCTCTCTCTCTCTCTCTCTTCTCTCTCTCTCTCTCTCACCCCTGTCTCTTTAGCTTCTGTCTGCATGCCTCATTATTATTATTCTCATCTTTCCTTGGCTATAAAATTATGAAAACTAAATCAAGCATGAGGATAATTCCAAATAATAAATGCAGTAAAACGATTTTAAGCAATATATAGATAGAAAGAGACAGGGAAAGAGAGAGAGAGAGACAAACAGCTTTACCGCACAGCATCGCGTTTGGAGAAGAAGTAGAGCATCGTGTTTGGCCTTAAAAATAATATAATAATGATACGATGAGAGGGTTTTGAAGCCCCTGATTCATCTTTCTATCTGTCTCTCTTTCTCTTTCTCTCACCCCTCTCAACCTCCCAATCTCTCTCCCACTCTCTCTCTCGAATCTCCATCGTAGCTAATGAAATTCTAGACACATAAGGGAGTAAAAAACATCGGGAACTTTGGGCGGGTAGAAACAAAGAGGGAATTCCACGGATCGGAACTTTTTAATCGAAAAAGGAACTGGGGAGAGAAGGAAGTAGAGAAATTTAAAATCTAAATGCACCATGAAAGCTAAAAGCTTTTCTCTCTCTCTCTCTCTCTCTCTCTCTCTCTCTCTCTCTCTCTCTCTCTCTTTCTCTCTCTCTTTCTCTCATTATTTATTTCCTGCAGGAGCACTTAAAGTTCTAACGAGGTCACATACAGTTGTCCCAAAGTACAACTAAATCGATAATTGGTACCAATATGATAATTACATTCGGACCCCGATTTAACGGCACCCTCGGGGGAAAGGGTTTTGTCCGTTAAATCGGGGTGTCCGTTAAATCGGGGTAGAGCATATTTTGGCCCATAAAACCCTATTTTTGTCCAAAATACTATATTATACTATACCTCTAAGTAAATGCAATGTCCATGTATTGATTACATGATCATTTCTGATTAGAAAAAGAAAATAATTTAAAAAATTTTTAAAAAAGTTATAAAAATTTTCTAAGGTACGTGTACTGGTATATCAACCACGTCCGAATCGTATATCGAATCAGTGCATCTTATCGCATGTCTTGCTGCTAATTAGACGGTTCGAAACGAACCGATACGTGATACCATGCCGAATCGGGGCACTTTAAGCGGGGTGAGGAAGAATTCGAATTTCAAAATATCTTTTTCTCTGAAAATTCATGGGGAGCACCGATCAAAGCATTGACAATCATTCTGTAAAATTTTCCAAAAAAAAGTTATGAAAATTTTTCAAAGAGATCGTGTTTCGAATCAGTGCATCTTATCGCACGTCCTGTTGCTAATTAGACGGTTCGAAACGAACCGATACGTGATCCCCATGGGGCCAGTTTAACAAGCGTCAAAATTGCGATTCGATGGGCCTCAATATGGGGATCACATATCTGTTCGTTTCGAACCGTCTAATTACCGGCAAGACATGCAATAAGGTGCACCGATTCGAAACACGATTCGGACGTGGTTACACCTTTGAAAAATTTCAAAAAAAAACTCAAAATTTTTTTGGGGGAAATTTATCCTGCCGTTAAATCGGGGTGCCGCTAAATCGGGGGCCGTTAAATCGGGGTCCGACTGTATGTACTTTCAATTAAGCCAGCAAATACGACAAGGTACAAAATGCAATTGCGAAACGCTCCATATGTCCTATATCGACACATTCCTACACAGATATTGTTCACTGTCTAAAAAACAATTGAGACAAAGATCTTCTTCTTCTGCTGCTACGTTCACGGTAATCCAAATAGTGCACAGAAATAGGGTCGAGCAAAGCTAGGGTATAGCATACAACAACAGATCACCCCTCTATAATAAACCAGGGTCTTCCCCCAGCTGTTCTGTACACTTGCACATCATTTGCTCAACAGAAAAACGAATAAGCTGCGACGAAGGGAGAGGGAGAGGGGGAGACTCAAGAATGCCATTGAAAAGCCCTGCTGAGGGGCGAAAAGGGACTAAAGACAACAAAATTGAGAAATCGGAGACCTGATTCGAGCACAAAAAGTTTTAAGTATCCTAGGGAG
>CM035359.1:2691080-2723580 GCA_020137815.1 Hormiphora californensis
GCCTCAAATATGGCAGCGTGCGTCTGAGTACGTCTATAGTGCTTCTTAAAAAAGCACGTTTTTTATAGACGCGGCGTCTATAAAAAGCGATTTGCGTCTATAATGCTTCTATCATGCGTCTATATGGGTCTATGTAGCGTTTATGGTGCTGCTATAGTCAGTCTATAATGCGTCTATAGTGCGTCTATAAGGTGATTTTGGGGTGGGTAGTGCGCCTATAATGCGGCTATACTGCGTCGCGTCTATAAAAATGCGTTTATATTGCTGTTATAATGCGTCTATATTGCGTCTATAGTGCTGCTTATGAAATTGCGTCTATATTGCGTGTGTCTATAATGCGTCTATAATGCGTTTATAATGCGTTTATAATGCGTCTATAGTACGTGGGTACTGCGTCTATAGTGCGATGCCCGCAAATGCAAAATTGCCGTAAAACGCCTTTTAATTCCATTATTTCGATATACTGCGAGTTCCGGAGCAAGCTAAAGCAAATATAATATTTCTTCGAGAATTTTTCGATAGCCGATACCCGAAATATGCACCCATTCGAATTATGCAGTCTACTTTCCACATGTCATATTATTTTGAATCAAGAAAGTTGTGTTAGTAAAACATTTAACAAGATAAAGGAAGATACTATCAAAAACTCGTCAAGTCTGGGCCGGGGATTTTAATAAAGACTAATAATGCTTGCAATTGAAAATAAAACGTAAAAATAGGGGGATTTTAAATTAAATGGTGGTGGGTCTTTTAATACCCAAAATACTTTTTGGAGGTTTCGGGCCAGCTGTAAAAGGGGCAGGAAAACCCCCAAAGGGGGTTTAGCCCCACTTTTACAGTTAGTGGGGGAAAGGGGATGAAAAAAGGGGAAAAGGGGGAAGAGGGAAGAGAGAAGAGAAAGAGAGGGGAAGGAAAAAGGAAAAGAAAAGGGGAAAAAAAAGGGGAAAGGGAAAAGAAGAAAGGGGAAAAGAAAGGGGGGAAAAGGGGGGGGGGAAAAAGGGGGGTTTTTAAAATTTTCCCCCTTTTCCCTTTTAGTGGCAAAGACAGAAAAAAGGTAATCCCCCCCATAAACCAAAATTTTTTAGCGGAAGGGTTTATCCCCAATTTTAAATTGTTTGGGAAAGACCACCACCCATTAAAAAACCGATTTAAGAAAAAAACCAAATCGAATGACCATTTTACAAAAAAAACTGAAATTGTAAAAAAATAAAAATTTTTAGGATAAACCTAAAATTTCTGAGAATCGTGGTAAATTTACGGAAAATCTGAAAAACCTAATCCCCCCTTAATCAAAAAGAAACCAAATAAAAAAAAAGGCAGTTGTTTCAATTTATTTTCTGCCCCCCAAGGAACAAAAGGAGTTGGGACACAAAGTGCTACCCGTGTTGAAAAAATAATCAAATTTTAAGGAATTTTGGGAAAAGAATTAAAGGAGGGGCCCTCTTTGTGCGGATGGGGTTTTTCTCTCTTTTCCTCCTCTCCTCTCTCCTTTCTCTCTTTTTTCCCCGTTTTCTTTTTCCTTTTCCCCTTTCCTTTTTCTTCTTTTGTTTCCCTCCCTTTTTTCCCGGCCCCCCCCCAAAGATCTTTTCCTTTTTTCCCTTTTTAATGACCCGCATGTACTCATTTTTTCCAGAAAAGGGTTTCAGCTAAAATTTTCCGGGAAAGGGGCCCCTAACTTTTATTCCTTAAAAAGGTTTTTTGGGGGCTAACAAATGGGGGTAAACTAAAGTTTACAGGGGACGAAAAGACCGTCTCGGGGCCCCCCCATCGGGGTTTTAAATTGGGGAATTTCGGGCATGCGTTTTTCCCATTTTTATTGAAAAAACGATGGGGGAAAAAGATAAAATGCGGTCAAAATCGATCACGATGAGTTTTAGTGGCCGACGTGTCTGGTCCCCGATAAAAGACAAAAGGGAATGGCGGCTGAGCTGCGGTGACCCTTGAGCGAAAGAGAAAGAGCTTTCCAGAAACAGTCTATCTCTCTAGTAGCTCCCCCCCCCCCCGTTCCCCTCTCTTCTCTCTCTCTCTCCCCTCTCTCTTTTCTCTCTCTCTCTTTTCTCTCTCTCTCTCTCTCCCCCTCTCCCCCCCACGGAAAGGAGATCAGTCAGAACAATAGGAGGGAATCGGCCGACAACAAAATGAACACACCCGGAACAGCCCAATACCTCCTGACAGTAGAGAGAGAGAGAGAGACGAGAGAAGAGAGAGGGAAAGAAAGGGGAAGAGGGGGGAAAGAGAAAAAGAAAGAGAGAAGATATTAAGAAATTTAAAGAGTTTGAGAGATAGAGAAAAAGAGAAGGGGAGAGAAAGGAAACTAAAGGTTTCCAAGGTTTTTTTTTTTACGTTTTTTTGCCCCACCCCACCCCCCCGAGGGATTTTTCCCATTAGGGGGTGGGTCCTGGTTCTTTTTTTCCCCGGTGCCCCCCCCCCCCGTGGTTCCGGGTCCCTTTGTTCCCCCCCGGTTACCCCTTTCCCCCCCCACCCCCGCCCCCCCCCCCCCAATTGGGGTTTTTTTTGTTTTAAACCAAGGGAAAAAAGTTTTTTTCCAGAAAGGGAAGGAAAGGGAATAAATTTTTTTTAAAATTAAGGCTTCCAATAAAAGGGAGGTTTGGGAAATTAAAACTTTTTGGTTTTTTGCCCTTTTCTTCTTTAAATTGCGACGGACCATTATCTGATTAGGGGGTTTCCCAGTTTTTAAAATAAATAAAAATTGCTAAAATAGAATATACCCGGGAAACCGAGGGGGGACAAAAGTAAAAAACCCAAATTAGAACTCTTTTATTTAGGTCATGTTGGTTACCGCCATAAAGGAACCAGATTTCCTGTTTGGGGGGCGGTTCCGGGAATAAAATGCTAGATATTTAAGGGGCAGGCGAAAAAAAACCTCTCCCTGCAAAACCCTCCCAAACAATGATCCATTACTTTCTGAGTAAAAAGGGGTTGTCTTTTAATCTAGAAATTTTTTACTGTCTCCTTCCATCTCTCTTTTCCTTTTTTTCTCTTTTTTTCTCTCTCCCCCTTTTCTTTTCTTTTTTTCTTTCCCCTTCCTTTTCTTTTTTTCTCTCTGCTTTTTCTTTTTCCCTCCTCTCTCTCTAATCTTTTTTATCCCCCGGTCATTTAGGTTTTTTTTTTTTTTTGGGGGGGGGGAGCAAAACCCCCCAAAAAAATTTTAAACCACTTTCCCCCTTTGGGATCACGGGGGAAAAGAGGGGTGGGAGAGGGGAAAAAAGGGATGGATTATAGAAAAAATTGGGGAAAAAAAATATCAGAGAAAAAAAAAGAGAGAGAAAGATGGTGGGAAGAAGTTTAGAAAAGAACTAATACCTAGAGCATACACGCAGAAAGAAAGAAGGGGGCTATCCTGGGGTACTAATCAGAGTTGTGGAAGCCACAAACCATCCTAACGCTTGTCACGTGACTGATCACAACTAACCAATCACAGACCCGGAACCAAGGTCACGTGGAGGTCACCAACCAATCAGGGGGGGAAAGGAATGACAAAACAGTTTTAAACCCCGGGGCCCTACTTTTTTTTTCCCTACAATACCCCCCAAATGAAACAAAGTCATTAAAGGCGGAAAAATTAAACCCCAACCCACATCCCCCTTTTTTATTGTACGCTCTCTCTATCTATCTATCTCTATCTCTCTCTGTCCCTTTTTCTCTCTCACTCTCTTCCTTGTTAAACCTAAAGGGTACTTTATCTCCAATCCTTTCTTTTACCCCTAATTTTTCTCTCTTCCTCTACTTTCTGACCCTAATATACCACCCATCTCCAGACTGGATTCAGGTTCTAGAAAACGGCAAAAGACATAATTCCTTGTGTGGAGGTAGACTAGGCGGGGGTAAATTTTTCCCGCATTTTCCCGGGCGCCTGGGTTCCAAACGCTCGTTTTGGCTGTCATTTTTTTAATTTCCCTTTTTTTTTTCCTCCCATCCTTCGCTTTGAAGTTTTCCGATGACAAACAAGACAGAAAAACCCCCAAACATAATAAAAAAAAATTTTCGTATAAAAAATCATTAAGGGCGGCCTAAGTTGTCTAAAGAATTTAGGCTATCCGCTAAGGCGATAAATTGGTGATAAATTGGTTCAGGGTCCCTAAAAAAAAACTAAACTAAATAGGGGGCCGGGTCCGAACATTAACAGGACACCCAAAGAGGGAGAGAGAGCTAGATGCGAAGAGAGGAGGGAGGAGCAGATTGGGACTTGGGGAGGGGGGAAAATTTACAGGGAAACCACATGGAAATTTTAAACCAATGGGAACAATTGTTTTTTTGAATAAGAAACAAAGAGAGATATCTGTATCATCTGAAAGGTGTATCACTACTAGAATGAGCAGAATTGTCGATATCAATTGAAGCTTCAACTGGTATCTACAATCCTAAACCATTAATCTATAAAAGAAGGGTGAATACTGTTTACCTAGGGCCGATACTGGGGGAATACGGCACAATAAAAAAACACAATCATTTAGGTAGAGCATAATGGAGAAGAGGGGTAAAAGGAAAAAAAGGGGGAAGATGAAAAGGGGGGGGGGGGGGGGGGGGAAGGAAAAAGAATTTGTCGGCATACGCTTTGAAGACCAGCAGATTGATAGGTAGACAATATCAACCATTCGGCCTCCAAGAACAAAAAGAAATTTTTGCAAAAATTGCCCCCTAACTCTGATCAAAAAGGGGCCCTAATCTGTCTGGAAAACAGGACTTTTGTACAAAAAAGCTGTCTGATCATTTCGTCATTGTTAATGGTGTAAGAAAAATGTTTATCTTTTAGTACTGGACGACGGGACATGACAATTACCGGGTCAGGGGTTAAATTTTGGGATTTGACAAATTGTGGATTTTTGAAAAAAGGGGAAAACAATCCGTGTGGGAGCAGGAAGAGAGAGATGGTCGAACAAGACAAGCCGGGTATAACTGTAGAATTTACTGATCTAAAAACTACTTGCCGGCTAACATTTTTCCTTTCAAACTGCAATTTTTTTCCCCCCCCCATCATCCCCTTTTTTCTTTTTAAAAATTTTTTACTTTTTAACAAAACTTACTTGCAAAAAACTATTGTAAAAACCTTCAACAGTTTCCTCTCTCTTTCCCCACAAACGGAAAAGTACGGGGTTCGAGACAGCCCAATAAACCTCACTAAAGTGTTTCATGCTATTCTTTTCTGTCACCTTTTCTCTTTTTCAACCCCTCTCTCTTTTCCTTTTTCTTTCCTTCTCTCTCTTTCCTCTTTTAATTAAAACTCGCCTCTTTTCCGTCTAAATTTCCCTCTTTTTCCTTTCTCTGGGCTGCTTTTTTTTAAAAAATCTAAAAAACCTTTTTTCCCGACTTTCCCCGGTTTTAAACTAAATGGCGAATCATTGAATTAAAAATTTAATTAAAGATCTCCCCTGGAAATAATAGTAAAACTTTTTTGAATTCGGGTCAGGGAAAATAGGGCCCTGGGAAGACATCCCCCCTTTTGTATAATGGGGTTAAATAGGATTTATGCCCTCTACACCCCCCTCCCTCTCTCTTCCCCGTCCTGGATATAACCCCCAATGCCCTCCCATCTCGGTTGTCTGCTGCTCTCCCATCTCGTTGTCTGCTGCACTCCCATCTCAGATGTCTGCTGCACTCCCATCTCGGTTGTCTGCTGCACTCCCATTCTCGGTTGTCTGCTCACTCCATCTCGTTGTCTGCTGCACTCCCATCTCGGTTGTCTGCTGCACTCCCATCTCGGTTGTCTGCTGCACTCCCCATCTCGTTGTCTGCTGCACTCCCATCTCGGTTGTCTGCTGCACTCCCATCTCGTTTGTCTGCTGTACTCCATCTCGGTTGTCTGCTGCACTCCCATCTCTGTTTTCTCTGCACCCCATCTCGATTGTCTCTGCACTCCCATCTCGGTTGTTTGCTGCACTCCCATCTCGGTTGTTTGCTGCACTCCCATCTCGGTTGTCTGCTGCACTCCCATCTCGTTTGTCTGCTGCACTCCCATCTCGGTTGTCTGCTGCACTCCCATTTTCGATTTGTCTGCTGCACTCCCATTCGATTTGTCCTGCTGCACTCCCATCTCGGTTTGTCTGCTGTACTCCCATCTCGGTTGTCTGCTGCACTCCCATATCGGTTGTCTGCTGCACTCCTATCTCGGCTGTTTGCTGCACTCCCGCCATCTCGGTTGTCTGCTGCACTCCCATCTCGGATGTCTGCTGCACTCCCATCTCGGTTATTACTTCGTCTGCTGCTGCCTTTTCATCGATATCCTTGATAAGTTGTAACAGAACCAACTGTGACTTCATTTCTTTGATGCTGAATGCTATGTCCCTATCCCGCAATTTAGGCTGACGTGATAGCGGCGACTTGTTACCTCTAACAACAAACAGTTGGTTCCTTTCAACAGTCGAGAGCTCTGGGTGCTTTGTGGTCTGTGCTCTGAGCTCTCGTTTCATGATGGTCATACCAATTTCCTCTTTCAATGGGTGAACCTTATTCTTGAAAAGATTCGAGATTTTCATCCTTAGATACTGCAATCCCTGGATAGGTTTGCTGATGGCATATTTAACGATACACCGATCGTATAGCAGAGGGTTGATGACTGAGTTGATAGGAAGAACGACAGTGGAGAAGTATATATACCAAGGGGAGGCATCAATCACCTCACCCCAGTGTAAAAATGAAACCATACAGAGAGGGATCCAACAGAAGAAATCAGTAACTATAATAGCCGTGACTTTATTTTGCAGTGTTTGTATATTCCTCTTGATCATCCTGTTGTTTTGTGCCACGTTTCTAGCAGACCTCTTGCTTTTGATCGCCAAGCCAATATAACTTCCAGTAATGAATATGAAGCATAGAAAGTTGATGATATTGATGGCCATTGAGAAGGCCCATTGGGGATCATTTCTCGTGACAAGGTACTTGAAGATGCACACCCCATCGTTACCATAGAAGCTCAGCACTGCACTTGGAACACCTGGAAATATTGAAAACTGTTAAACAAGTATTGCCTACAAATGAATTTATTTTAGTTTCACAAGGTATACGATTTAAATCGGACCCCCATTTGCCGCATTTCTCTGGTTTTTGGACCAGAACAGTTGTTGAGGTCCAATAAACGAGGTTTTACTTACCTCCATGATCAAAAGTAAACATATTTTTTGTTGCCTCACGGATTTCTTTCCACGTCATCTTTTCTGGGTGTCCTGGGCTCCTTGCGTTGAATGTCGCCACATGTCGTGCCTTGTCAATTGGTCCCAAAAATAGTGGTGATTTGTCATAGTAAAGTCCGTTGTTGAAATAATCGTCGAAAATAGGCAAAATGGGGGACACCGCCACCGCAATGCTAGCCAGAATGGGTGCAAGGATCAACAGGACGATCTTTAAAATCGAGTTTACAGATCGCAACCCTGTTTGAATCATTCTTGAAGAATTTCTGAGACGGACTAAACTCAGAAGAGTCATTGCAAAAAGTGACATTTGCGAGCCAATGGTACTAACAATACCGAGAACGATGCACCCTTTGGAGGTTAGCCACTGGAATCTCTTCGCACAGTAGTCCCCTGACATTCGTTGAGTATGATCCTCAACCGATATCCCGATGAGATAGAAGCCAATAAGAATATCTCCCATACTAACTAGAAGTATGGTGACCCGATTCATTTAAGGTTTCCAACTTTTTCTTTCTACTGCAGCTCCACGCGGATCGTATAACCGTCACCATGTTAAAGAGGGTGGCTAGAGTTCCAAATATGTAACAGGAACACCTGACATAGTTGTTGGCTAAGATATTTTTGTTTTTGCTAGGGCATTCCTCTTGGCATTCATCAGATTAAGGTCACTGCATTCAATTTTCCATTACAACGGGACGATTTGGGAAGTTTGACACCACTGCTTGTGCAATTGAAGAGTGATACAGTTTTTCCTCGTCAGATCCATCCTTGCAGTAGTCTCTCAAGTTGCACACATCCCTGTACAAGACGCACCTCTTGTTCGCCACAGGGAAGTACCGCTTTCTAGTAAGAGAGTGATGAGAGGAGCGAAAGAGTGAAAGTGTAAAAAAGCTGCAGTGTTCAAGCCAGAAAATTACCTCACTGTGTTGCCCGAGCAGCTAAAAGAGCTGTCGTCAATTAGTTTCCGCCCTGTGCGTTGATATCTACCTCTTGAAGTGAGCAAACATGAGGGAGATATTGAGAAACGAGGATATACGTGAAAGTGAGAACGTACATGAAATCTAGAGAAAAAAAAGAGATACAGAGGGACAGCGAGATACTGAAACGATTTTAGTAAAATAGAGAGAGCTGCACTGTATAGAAAGTTAAGCTTGTTCTGGATCCCATTAGGTCCACCCCCTTTCACATCTGTACCCCATTAGCCCTAATAATCCATTGTTACTTTTTGCACCTTTTACAAGTTTTACCAACAAAATGTTTGTAAAGTTGACATCATTGCCGGATATGTCGCTTTTAGGCACACATTCTTTTGCCCGCCAAAATGTTTAGTTTTAGAAGCGGCTGCTGCACCACCCCTGTTTTTTGCCTCAAACAAATTAGGGACTGGGCAATTATTTTGCACTCCTGAAGCAACACCTTCTATGTGGCGGTGGTAGGGGGCTTGGTAACATATTGTTGTTCAGTTACCCGGGGAAATTAATTAATTTGTCAGCGAAAATATTAATTTGTCGGCGAATTATTTAATTAATCTGTTTTTGGTAACATCGCACTTTAATTTTGGTTCTGGAAGGGCTACAAAATACAAAGCCATGGGTGCATTAGTTTATTTTCAGAATCGCCACATCTCTATTTCTGATTACACTTTCACATTTTTGAAATTTCGTCCCATGTTAAAAATGGCCAACATTTGGGGCCTCTTGTATCTGTGGGCATGTTTTGAGACATCGAGTTTGTGTATCATGCATACGCTAATCAGTGCTCCACGCATTGCTAGTTAGAGGGATTGGATGCAGCAGACAACCGAGATGGGAGTGCAGCAGACAACCGAGATGGGAGTGCAGCAGACAACCGAGATGGGAGTGCAGCAGGCAACCGAGATGGGAGTGCAGCAGACAACCGAGATGGGAGTGCAGCAGACATCTGAGATGGGAGTGCAGCAGACAACCGAGATGGGAGTGCAGCAGACATCTGAGATGGGAGTGCAGCAGACAACCGAGATGGGAGTGCAGCAGACAACCGAGATGGGAGTGCAGCAGACAACCGAGATGGGAGTGCAGCAGACAACCGAGATGGGAGTGCAGCAGACATCCGAGATGGGAGTGCAGCAGACAACCGAGATGGGAGTGCAGCAGACAACCGAGATGGGAGTGCAGCAGACATCCGAGATGGGAGTGCAGCAGACAACCGAGATGGGAGTGCAGCAGACAACCGAGATGGGAGTGCAGCAGACAACCGAGATGGGAGTGCAGTAGACAACTGAGATGGGAGTGTAGAAGACAACCGAGATGGGATTTAAATGTAGACGCGGAAGATCAGCGGTCGAGATTGAAAAATTCTAAATTCTAAATTTTTTTATAACAGCAATTTGAGTGACGAACTGATGAGATAGTACGACAATCAAGAAGGACTGAGTGAGAGTGGGTGGTATTTGAGAATGTGGCCGGTGGCGTGTGCTATATTTTTCGCTCAAGTTATTACACTATGTATCATGATATGTTCGCGAAAGAGAGTTGATTATGAAATAGTGTGCTAGCTGTTTCATTTTCAAACAATGCAACTCTTCAACGGGTCTATGAGATGTGAACTGTTTATGTCCTGTTTTATTTTTTCTGTATTTTGGCTCGTGGCGAGCAGAAGTGTGAAGCACGTTTTGGGTTTTTTCATAGCACGAGTGTTTTCTATCTATTGGACTTTTAAACCATCTTTTTAGAGTTTCAGGACTCTATCTCAGTCTGTTATGTTTTCAGTTACCGATAGTTATGTGGGCCGTTGTTTTTTTCTTTACCATTTTTTTGTGTGCAATATTAAGGATTAGTCGGCAGGTCTATTCAAGTATGTTAACCGTTCAGATCATCCTTCAGTGACAGCAACAGTTCTACTGCTCTGTCCCTGTCGGATATGGGCGGAATACAAACATAGTTATTATTATTATTATTATGTAATTTAGAATATATTTGAGTTTGGATATGAGAAATATAGGGTAGGCGGGGGTAATTCGGGTCACCTTTTTGATTAAAGTGGTATTCCCTAGGTTGTGGCAGAATGTCTGCACATAAAATCTATTCAATTTATCCAATGTGACACTTGTTAACCCTTTGAGGCCCATAGTGATTGGCTGAACGAAATTTTCTAATTTTTCCCAGATATACCCAGCATGATACTCTAAGATTAGGGGAAAGATAGTTTTTCAAATCGGTTCATTACTTTTTCAGATACAGCATGGGTCATATATGACCCTCTGGGTCGTTTGGGAAGTTAAGAATTTCAAGCGGCCTAGGGGTCCTCCATATGCTTTCCAAGCCATAAAATCTGGTTAGTCAGTGCCCTAGAGATGAAACGAGTTGACAGGAACCGTTACATGATCTGAATTGACTAATTTCTCTAATTAGGGGTAGGTTTCAGGTTATATGACACTCTGGGTTGTTCATTGCACATCACCTCACATGTGTTATTCAGGCTTTGGACGCTGTTTATGATCAAATAAGATGCCAAACCCGCAGTAAATCATCACATTAGTGGGGGTAGAGCATTAAGTTAAGTCCCTATCTCGACCCCTTATCGAGATAATTAGGTAATTATGTCATTATCATCATGTGCATACCTCCAGATTTGGGAAACGTTTTGGGGCAAATGAGGGTACTAAAACGTGTAGAATCATCGCATTAGTGGGGGTAGAGCACAAAATTGAGTCCCTATTCCTACTTCTAACTGATATAATTGGATAATTGTATAATTGAAGGTTGTGCAACTACCATGCTTCACCGAAGCGCAAGGTAGGATCATCCCTACAGCCTAATAACCCTCATACTTGACCCAAACCTATTTTAAAGTAATAGGAACTTCACCGTTAGGATACAACCTGATGCAGAAGTGATGTATGATCAGGACCAGCCTGAACCGTGCGCTTCCGTGAAGCATGGTAGTTGCACAACCTTCAATTACCTAATTATCCAATTATATCAGTTAGAAGTAGGAATATAGGGACTTAATTTTGTGCTCTACCCCCACTAATGCGATGATTCTACACGTTTTAGTGCCCTCATTTGCCCCAAAACTTCTCCCAAAACTGGAGGTATGCGCATGAAGATAATGACATAATTACCCAATTATCTCGATAAGTGGTCGAGATAGGGACTTAATTTGATGCTCTACCCCCACTAATGTGATGAATTACTGCGGGTTTAGCATCTTGTTTGATCATAAACGGCGTTTAAAGACTGAATTTAACATGATAGGTAGTTTTCCGTGAACGACCCAGAGGGTCATATATGACCCTAAACCTAGACTAAATCGTAGAAATCGGTCAATACGGTTCATGAAACGGTTCCTGTGGACTTGTATAATCATTAGGGCACTGACTAACCAGTTTTTGAGACTCTGAAAGCATACGGAGGACTCCCAGGCCGTTTGAAATTCTTAACTTCCCAAACGACCCAGAGGGTCATATATGACCCGAAACCAAAAATTGAGTTTTCTCAGTCAAAAATGAATATTTTTTGATGCCGTTTGTTCTAGCAGCTCCATTTAATCTACTAGTATATTATTCTAGAAGGAAATTAGTTTAGGATAATTCATCAGGAAATGAGACCTAATTAGAAAAAATGACCGAAGTGGGGTTCATTTAGTCCTAATTAGGAACTTCCTCATACAAGTTGGCATGAAAATGTCCCGATTTTTAGATAGAGAATCGTTCAAGCTACCACCTGGCATTTTATTTTAGGCCAAAACTTTATCAGGCTTGTCGCTAGGAAGCCTCAAACTTTTGGACATATATGACCCTCTGGGCCTCAAAGGGTTAAGATATTTGGACTGTTGAAGTTTTCAAATCCAACCTTTTTCACACATAAAAAAGCCCACGAAATCGTTAGTTTGCGTATTGTTGGTAATTCGGGTCAGTGGCTAAATCGGGCCACGCGCGTATTCAGCCAATCACAGCCCTCGCAAACAAACACGTGACCAAATGACCCGAATTACCAACACATCGTGTTGCCGCTGAAATCATGCGGTTAATTCGGGTCAAGTGTTTGTAATTCGGGCCAGCTGTTGGTTGGCTGTTTAAGGGGCCTCTAGGGGGCCTCTAGGGGCCCTAGAGGCCCCCAGAGGCCAACTTCCTAGCACAGAACCATCTACAAAGCGCCCTAGGATCTGTCAGAGCATTGGCCTGACCCTATCAGCTGGGATTATCTCAGGAAATACCGGTCCCTGATTGGCTGATAACCAGTCACGTGACCTAAATAACGAGTTCTGATTGGTCAGAGCATTCGCCTGACCCTATCAGCTGGGATTATCTCAGATGAAGCTGTAAGATCTGAACTGAAGCTGAGTATGGGGGAAAACTCAAAACGGAGATCATTCCGACCAGTTGCCTAACCCACGAATCTACAGCAAGCAGACGTTCAATTTCCCCGATAATTATAGAATGGATTGAGAGAGAACAACAGGCCCCTAGAAGCCCCTAGAGGACCCTAGAGGCCCCCTAGAGGCCCCTAGAGGCCCCCTAGAGGCCCCTAAAGGCCCCTTAAGGCCCCTAGAGGCCCCTAGAAGCCCCTAGAGGCCCCCTAGAGGCCCCTGGAGGCCCCCTAGAGGCCCCTTAAGGCCCCTAGAGGTCCCTAGAAGCCCCTAGAGGCCCCCTAGAAGCCCCTAGAGGCCCCTAGAGGCCCCCTAGAGGCCCTTAGAGGCCCCTAGAGGCCCCTAGAGGCCCCCTAGAGGCCCCTAGAGGCCCCTAGAGGACCCTAGAGGCCCCCTAGAGGCCCCTAGAGGCCCCCAGAGGCCCCCTAAAGGCCCCTAGAAGCCCCCTAGAAGCCCCTATAGGCCCCTAGAAGCCCCTAGAGGCCCCTAAAAGCCCCTAGAGGCCCCAAATCGAGAAGAAAGCATAAAATATGGGGCCAGAAATCACTCAAACTTGCTGATTTATCGCAAAAATAAGGTGACCCGAATTAGCCGCTTTGCCTGTGACCCGAATTACAAACATGACCCGAATTAGACACACTGTTTTATGACGTCATTTTGGTAAATCAATAATGACGTAATTCCTTCAAAAACTTAGCCAATAAGTGCTGAATTATCCCATTGGATAAAATCATATGTTTTCTTCTCGAAAAAATTCCGCAAATTCACGGGAATACCAATTGAATCCAAAATCGGGAAATGAACGATATTCCGTATTTCAAATTTTCCCGCCAAATCTTGTTACATTAGAATGGCCCGAATTACAAACAAGTGACCCGAATTACCAACTGACCCGAATTACCCCCTCCTACCCTATGCCAAAAAATGTCTTATAGCTATTTATTGTTATGTTAGCATGTACATGTATCATGTGTATTCAGTATCATGTGTATTCAGTATGTGTATTCAGTATTGTATTTTCTGCTCGTTTTCAATCATTTTAAAATCGCCTATAATACTATCCTAATATCTTATTTGAATACGATTTCTGAAGAGCGAACCCAATCTAGATTGTTCTCGACCACCCCCATAAAAAAAGTCGCTTGGCAAATTCCCTCGTCGCTCGGCAATTGGTTCGGCAACAACAGGTGGTTTGCCGAGCCAGTCGCTCGGCTAATCAAGGAAATCTCGGTGATTTCACCGCGTTCTTACAGAAAAAGCACATTTTTTCAGCACTTTGTATTTTTCAGCAGGAGATTTTGAAAAAAAGTGCTGAAAAAATGTACTTTTTCTGTAAGAACGCGGTGAAAACACGGCGACTTCCTTGATTAGCCGAGCGACTGGCTCGGCAAACCACCTGTTGTTGCCGAACCAATTGCCGAGCGACGAGGGAATTTGCCAAGCGACTTTTTTATGGGGGCAGCTCAAAACTGAATTCCCGCTCAGACATCTGAGCCATCGCCTGGGCACTGGATATCTTGTATTGCGTTCTAGGAGAGAGCTGTGTGTTAGCTCACTGGTATGTGTGAAGTGTGTGTTATCTCACTTACAATTACCTCTGTTGGCGTTGCGTTTTTAGTACGTCTGTATTCTGTAATGCCTCTGTAGGCCCTACAGGGCGTCTGTAGGTCCTACAGGGCGTCTGTAGGTCCTAGAGGGTGTCTGTAGGTCCTACAGGGCGTCTGTAGGTCCTAGAGGGTGTCTGTAGGTCCTACAGGGCGTCTTTAGGTCCTACACGGCGTCTGTAGGTCCTACAGGGCGTCTGTAGGACCTACAGGGTGTCTGTAGGTTAGACAGGGCGTCTGTAGGTCCTACAGGGCGTCTGTAGGCCCTAAAGGGTGTCTGTAGGTTCTACAGGGCGTCTGTAGGTCCTACAGGGCGTCTGTAGACCCTACAGGGTGTCTGTAGGCCCTACAGGGCGTCTGTAGGTCCTAAAGGGCGTCTGTAGGGCCTAAAGGGTGTCTGTAGGCCCTAAAGGGCGTCTGTAAGATCTACACGGCGTCTGTAGGTCCTACAGGGCGTCTGTAGGACCTACAGGGTGTCTGTAGGTTAGACAGGGCGTCTGTAGGTCCTACAGGGCGTCTGTAGGTCCTACAGGGCATCTGTAGGTCCTACAGGGCGTCTGTAGACCCTACAGGGCGTCTGTAGGCCCTACAGGGCGTCTGTAGGTCCTAAAGGGCGTCTGTAGGGCCTAAAGGGTGTCTATAGGCCCTAAAGGGCGTCTGTAAGATCTACACGGCGTCTGTAGGCCCTACACGGCGTCTGTTGGTCCTACAAGGCGTCTGTAGGTCCTACAGGGCGTCTGTAGGCCCTACAGGGCGTCTGTAGGTCCTACAGGGCGTTTGTAGGTCCTACAGGGCTTTTGTAGGTCCTACAGGGCATCTGTAGGTCCTACAGTGCGTCTGTAGGTCCTACAGGGCGTCTGTAGGTCCTACAGGGCGTTTGTAGGTCCTACAGGGCTTTTGTAGGTCCTACAGGGCATCTGTAGGTCCTACACGGCGTCTGTAGGTCCTACAGGGCGTCTGTAGGCCCTACAGGGCGTCTGTAGGTCCTAAAGGGCGTCTGTAGGGCCTAAAGGGTGTCTATAGGCCCTAAAGGGCGTCTGTAAGATCTACACGGCGTCTGTAGGCCCTACACGGCGTCTGTAGGCCCTACATGGCGTCTGTAGGTCCTACAAGGCGTCTGTAGGTCCTACAGGGCGTCTGTAGGCCCTACAGGGCGTCTTTAGGTCCTACAGGGTGTCTGTAAGATCTACAGGGCGTCTGTAGGTCCTACAGGGCGTCTGTAGACCCTACAGGGCGTCTGTAGGCCCTACAGGGCGTCTGTAGGTCCTAAAGGGCGTCTGTAGGGCCTAAAGGGTGTCTGTAGGCCCTAAAGGGCGTCTGTAGGCCCTATACGGCGTCTGTAGGCCCTATACGGCGTCTGTAGGCCCTACATGGCGTCTGTAGGTCCTACAAGGCGTCTGTAGGTCCTACAAGGCGTCTGTAGGGCGTCTGGACTACACACCGTAGTCGGGACGTATCTTTTGCTTTCATTACCAGTGGTAAAGACGTCTCAAGCAATTCGGATTTGGTTCAATTTCATATGTTGGCACACCCCCAGAAGGTGGAACACCCCCAGAACACGTCAATAAATCGTGACGTCACAAGCTCGAATCAGGAGAAATGATAATCTCTCCCAATGCCGGAATTCATTACGTCACAGTACAAGTTATTGGCTAGGCTTCTTAACGTGTTCAGCTGAATTGAATCAAGATTATTTGGTGTTGCTGGCATAAATCCAGGTGCATATAATCATGTTGCATACACTGGGATTCACTAGAAGAGGAATGTATTTATAGGACATCCCTTCATGCATGTGCAATCCACATATGATCTGTGTCTGTGTGTCTATCATTCTCTCTCTCCCAGCCCCTCTGAACCCTAGCTGGGTCCTTTATCATGCACACAATCTGCAGCTGCAACATCGTGTCAGCCAAGCAAGGGAAACTGTTTATCTCCAATCCCGGTAGTGTTTTCAGAGAGAGAGAAAGAGAGGGAGATAGAGAGGGAGAAACAAAAAAGAGAGCTGAGAAACTGGATCAAACTGCCTCTGGCAAGGTGGCATGGACAAGGAGCTCGAAACTCTATCCTGTCTCTCTACAATTAGACTGCCGTGAAGCATGATGCTCGGCAACCTTATTAAAGCAGTAAAGTGGCCAAGTCACGTGATGTGCTCCCCGCCAATGGGCTAGCACAGTTCACTTAGAGCGCGCGGGATAATGCAAGCTAGTGTTGCACGCTACCCTGACGACCAATAAGAACGCGCGATGAAAAGTAGCTCGCGCAATGATACGAGCTAGTGTTGCACGCTAGTGCATTAGCCAATGAGAGCGCGTTGTTCACATAGCAACGAGTGCGCGAACAACCGACAGTTACTGCACTTCGCATCTTCGCTCCACCCAGTTCGTTTCACGTTTTGTTGAGTATCCGACCTCTGTTTTCGTTACACCATGGCCGAGAGGAAAGCAGTTATCAAGAATGCCGATATGGCTGAGGACATGCAGCAGGATGCTGTTGAGTGTGCCACCCAGGTATGTGTGTATAATGCTTCCTGCTTACACCCTAGTTCGCCTGCCTTGTTCACATTTCTTGAAAGTTTTAAACTTGTTTAATTATCGTCTGACCATCCAATTTCTCCTCTCCAGGCCCTCGAGAAGTACAACATCGAGAAGGACATTGCCGCGTACATCAAGAAGGAATTTGACAAGAAGTACAACCCCACATGGCATTGCATTGTTGGAAGGAACTTCGGATCTTACGTTACCCACGAGACCAAGCACTTCATCTACTTCTACCTTGGCCAGGTTGCCATCCTTCTCTTCAAGAGCGGATAGATTCTCTGAGAAATGGAGCGAAATGCTAGAACATCCCCCCGATTGACACTTTTTTACCAACTCCCCTGCAGTCACACACACATGAAAACCTTGTTTACTCTGTATTGTTTATTATGAGTTGTTGTTTTTATCTTCACTATGAAAAGATCTAACGTGTTTTATTCTCCCCAAACCCTGATCTTACCCTGTTGAATTGCTTCCCAAATCCCAGCAACACCCGATTTCTCTCCAACAATACTAACCATCTCTCTTTCTCCTTTGTAGCAAGTCAAACCTAGTTAACCATGGCTGAGAGGAAAGCAGTTATCAAGAATGCCGATATGGCTGAGGACATGCAGCAGGATGCTGTTGAGTGTGCCACCCAGGTGTGTAAATACCCCCTCCCCCAGAATTGTCCCTTTGTCAGTTAGAATTTCAATTTGGCTTTTCGAACTATTTTCTGAATCCCCCAAACTAACCAAACTCTTCCTCTCCAGGCCCTCGAGAAATACAACATCGAGAAGGACATTGCCGCGTACATCAAGAAGGAATTCGACAAGAAGTACAACCCCACATGGCATTGCATTGTTGGAAGGAACTTCGGATCTTACGTTACCCACGAGACCAAGCACTTCATCTACTTCTACCTTGGCCAGGTTGCCATCCTTCTCTTCAAGAGCGGATAGATAGCTCTCTCCCTCCTCCTCGGCAGACATGATGACACATATTTTGAGATGAACTGACAGTGTCAGATATAGACTGGGTTTGGGTTGCGTCAGAAATGTTATTGGTCTGTGTGTGTGATTGTCAGTTATTAAGTGAAAGAGAGCTCTGAGAGCAAATGTAAATAGAAAAGAGCACATTGTATCTATTCCCCCCGATATTTTGCCACACTTCTTGTCCCCCACTGAACTTTTGAGTTTTCAATTTTCTAAACGGTGTTGGCAGGTGCAGTAGGACTGCTGTCAGATTCGGTAGAAATAGTGGTTTTTGTTTGTTTGTTGGTCCTGGTTTGTTTGGTCCATGGATAGGATCTGTGAGGGTGTGTGTGTGGTTTGGGGAGGACGATTTGGTCGGAGTGGTCTGTGTGTAGAGAGGGGAGGGAGACTCTGTCTCTCTCTCTCTCTCTCTCTCTCTCTCTCTCTCTCTCTATCTCTCTCTCTCTCTCTCTCCCTCTCTTGCTCTCTCTCTCTCTCTCTCTCTCTCTCTCTCTCTCTCTCTCTCTCTCTCTCTCTCTCTCTCTCTCTCTCTCTCTCTCTCTCTCTCTCTCTCTCTCTCTCTACCGGAGAGAAAGAAACATATATCGTTGAGAGAGGGAAATCAGGAAATGTATGAGGGGTTGGCGGTTGCCGGGGGAAACAATTAGTACACACAACATGCATAATTTATCATGGCTGGTTGGCGTGATTATTATGGCCAACAAGGTCATGGATCACACTTCATCTGTCTGTTGTCAGTCAGTCCCACACTGTCATCCTGTCATGCCATCCTTCGAATTTGGCACACCGCTCTCTGTGTGACACACAATGTGTCCACATATATTCCCATTTGTCACTGATCGACTCAGTGAAGTTTGTCTGCTGGTGTCACTGTCTGTCAGTTTGTCTGCTGGTGTCACTGTCTGTCAGTTTGTCTGCTGGTGTCACTGTCTGTCAGTTTGTCTGCTGGTGTCACTGTCTGTCAGTTTGTCTGCTGGTGTCACTGTCTGTCAGTTTGTCTGCTGGTGTCACTGTCTGTTCAGTTGTCTGCTGGTGTCACTGTCTGTCAGTTTGTGTGCTATGTCACTGTCTGCAGTTTGTCTGTCTGGTGTCACTGTCGTTCGTTTGCTGGGTCACTGTCTGTCAGTTTGTCTGCTAGTGTCACGTCTGTCAGTTTGTCTGCTGGTGTCACTGTCTGTCAGTTTGTCTGCTGGTGTCACTGTCTGTCAGTTTGTCTGCTGGTGTCACTGTCTGTCAGTTTGTCTGCTGGTGTCACTGTCTGTCAGTTTGTCTGCTGGTGTCACTGTCTGTCAGTTTGTCTGCTGGTGTCACTGTCTGTCAGTTTGTCTGCTAGTGTCACTGTCTGTCAGTTTGTCTGCTGGTGTCATATGTGTGTGTTCAGTGAGAGGAGACTTTGTTAGTACAGACAGCACCCCCTCACTGCTCCATCTGTTTATTCGTGTGTACTTGTATTGTGTATCTTACACACCATGTCCTGTGTAACATGGTCTCTTACCCCTAATTACTCAATTAGGGGCAAGTATTATAGGCAACATTCAATCCAGCTCGTTCCCTGTCGCATTCTCATCGGAAAATTCTAGATACATTGGACTCCGATTCAGTTTGAGTTGTTTTATCAAGCAAGCTGTGTGCTATCATGTGTGTGCTGTAACGTGTACATTGTAACGTGTGTTTGTTGTAGCTACCACAGCACTGGCAAGCTGACACAACGTGGTTGTCTCGAGATGATTCAATGATTCTCTTCCTTTCCTTCCTTTCCTTCCTTTCATCTTTCTGTCATGTCTCCTTCTGTCTCTCTTCTCTCTAAATGACCAGTCATTGACCAACCAAATGACAAACAGTCATTATTAGCTGTGAACAACAATGGGTAAACACGAGAGCTATGCCCGTACTCCGGTCGGTAAAAAGTGGAGCTACACCCACTCCTTTCACTATGATCTCACTCCAACTGAGAAACTACTGAAATACTCCAACTTTATCTTCAGTTTCGCTATCGTGGTACGGGTTTGTAGGGCGGTATATTAGTGCCACTGCTCTGACCACGGTGGTTTTGAAAGAAATAGGGTCGGAGTGTCGGGCCAGTACTCGGCATGCTCTGACAGCGATATTTGGAGTTAGGATACACGCACTTTCAGTACTTTGTCTGTTTGTCTCGCACATCATTCATCTCCCTACCTCCCTCTCAGTTATTTGGTATTTCCCTGGGAGTTGTATCTGTTTATATAGATGAGGAGAGTCAGGAATTCATTCTATTTATTGGCAAGACAAATCTAACAGGTAACAGCTGATAACCAGATCGGATCGGGATCGGCCAGACACTCCGTGAATCTTTAGTTCTCCCTCTTTCCCAATGCAATTATACCCCTCCTCCCCTCCAGGACTGAAGCTGTTAATGGGGGCTGGTGCTGCCCTGGTGCTATTGGGAGCCCTCGGTCTTCTCACCACCATCAGACTTAACAGAAAACTCATGCTTTTTGTGAGTTCAAAATGGGCAAATTTCTGCATTTCCGAGGGTACTTTTATTGACACGGTGCTCGGACATAAAATTATAGATTTTAGTGCAACTGCCGGTTATAACGAGCGTCATTTTCAGTACGTCAGTGTCACATTCGTGTCCATTATTGTTCAAGGAGCTGGAGTTGGAATTGCGGTGGAGCAAATTGACACGGTGAGAAAAGTTTTGATTCTAGTTTTGATTCTAGGTGGGATATTAGGGATATAGAGAATAATGCAATCATGTTTGGAAATTTAAGAAAGTCGAGTCTCAAGGGGAGGCACAGCAAATTAGACAAGCAGCTCTGAGCTCTGGCAAAATGTACATTGGCGCGTGTACATTGTATTTCTTGCGAGTGTGTATTTTGTGGGAGAGAGGGAGAACAGCGCGCGGCGCAAAAAACCGCACGTGCAGAATCGAGTTATCAGTGTGTTAGCGCAGAGAGGGAGAGCGTTGGGTATGATATCCCCTCTTTCTTCTATCCTCCTGCGCTGTCTCTCTCAGTGTCATGTTATCGCGCGCGCTACGTTTAGTTAGGGATGGGGGCGAGTGAGAGATTTCACTCACTCTCTCCTACCTAGTCCTTCGAAATCGTGCATGAAGTATTGAAAAATAGATGGGAAAGCTAATTCCTTCACCAAAGTGTCCCAATTGGTCCCCTGAACCACCAAAAAAGAGTTTACCACTCTACTCCATGGGGGGAGGTGTCATAATTGGGCCTAATTGATCCTATTCCTAACAGGGTATATCGGTAAAACAGCTTGGACACATGCTAGAAACCTAAAAATGGTCTCAAAATGCTCGTGATAAGTCAAGGAGTTCATTCAATTTTTTTAAAATTTTTCCATTTACCCAATTCCCGGTAATTGGGCTTAATTGGTCCCTAACAGGGCATCTTGTAACTTGACTTAGCGACGTGCAGAATCGAGTTATCAGTGTGTTAGCGCAGAGAGGGAGAGCGTTGGGTATGATATCCCCTCTTTCTTCTATCCTCCTGCGCTGTCTCTCTCAGTGTCATGTTATCGCGCGCGCTACGTTTAGTTAGGGATGGGGGCGAGTGAGAGATTTCACTCACTCTCTCCTACCTAGTCCTTCGAAATCGTGCATGAAGTATTGAAAAATAGATGGGAAAGCTAATTCCTTCACCAAAGTGTCCCAATTGGTCCCCTGAACCACCAAAAAAGAGTTTACCACTCTACTCCATGGGGGGAGGTGTCATAATTGGGCCTAATTGATCCTATTCCTAACAGGGTATATCGGTAAAACAGCTTGGACACATGCTAGAAACCTAAAAATGGTCTCAAAATGCTCGTGATAAGTCAAGGAGTTCATTCAATTTTTTTTAAATTTTTCCATTTACCCAATTCCCGGTAATTGGGCTTAATTGGTCCCTAACAGGGCATCTTGTAACTTGACTTAGCGACGTGATAGAAACTTCGGGATGGTTGCAAAATGTTCAGTAAGTTATTGGGATATTTTCTGAGTGTTTTCTAATGTTCTCAAATGCTATCAAAGTAACGTAATTAGTCTTAATTGGTTAGCTCTAATTGTTCAAATAATTTTCCAGCATATACAAGTGAGGGCTCAAATCATGGTACAAACAGCTCTGTTATGACGTTCTAACATGTTTTAAAGGCGTTTAGATGAACAGTTGACTATATAGCTACCGTAAATATTTAATAAACTTAGCATAAACAACTCAACAGCCGGCCTGCCAGATGCCCCTAAGACCCTCCTAGATACCCCTCAGACCATACTAGCTACCCCTCAGACCCCATTAGATGCCCATCAGACCTTACAAGAAGGCCCTCAGACCTTACTATGTATCCCTCAGACACTGAAAAATGTCCCTCAGGCCCTGCTAGATACCCTTTTGATGCCCTCAGGGCATACTAGATCTTAGACCCCCTTAGATGCTCCTTAGACCCTGTTAAATACCCTCAGGCCCTATTAGATGGCAGATACCCTCAGACCGTACTAGATGTATTATCGAAAGGACATTTTGCAGTATCCAACGAGCATCTAGTAGGTTCCGAGGGGTATCTAATGGGGTCTGAGGGGTGGCTAGTATGCTCTGAGGGGTATCTAGTAGGGTCTTAGGGGCATCCTGCAGTGTTTGAAGGATATTTAGTTACGTCTGAGGGGCATCTAGTAGGGTCTGGGGGTATCTATCTAGATCTAGTAGGTCTGAGGGGTTTCTAGTAGGGTCTGGGGGTATCTAGCTAGATCTACTACTAGATCTAGTAGGGTCTGAGGGGTATATGATGGGATCAGAGGGGTATCTAGTATGCTCTGAGAGTTATCTAAAGTGGTCATAGGGGCATTTAGTAGGGTATGAAGGGTATCTAGCAGGGTTTGAGGGTTAATGGGGTCTGAGGGCTATCAAGTAGGGTCTTAGGGGCATCTTGCAGTGTTTGAAGGATATCTAAAAAGGTCTGAGGGGCATCTTTTAGGGTCTGAAGGGCATTATATAATGGAGCCTGAGGGGTATCTAGTAGGCTCTGAGAGGTATTTAGAGGGGTCTTAGGCGCATCTTGCAGGGTCTGGGTAGCATCTTGTAGGATCTAAGGGGCATCTAAGGGACATCTAATGGGGTCTAAGGGCTATCTAGTATGCCCTGAGATGCCCCCAGACCCTACTAGACACCCCTCAGACCCTACTAGATCTAGTAGTAGATCTAGCTAGATACCCTCAGACCCTACTAGAAACCCCTCAGACCTACTAGATCTAGCTAGATACCCCCAGACCCTACTAGATGCCCCTCAGACCTAACTAAATATCCTTCAAACACTGCAGGATGCCCCTAAGACCCTACTAGATACCCCTCAGAGCATACTAGCCACCCCATTAGATACCCCTGGCCCTCAGAACCTACTAGATGCTCGTTGGATACTGCAAAATGTCCTTTAGATACTACATCTAGTCCGGTCTGAGGGTATCTACTATCTGCCATCTAATAGGGCCTGAGGGTATCTAACAGGTTCTAAGAGCTATCTAGTATGCCCTGAGGGCATCAAAAGGGTATCTAACAGGGCCTGAGGGAATTTTTCAGTGTCTGAGGGATACATAGTAAGGTCTGAGGGCCTTCTTGTAAGGTCCGATGGGCATCTAATGGGGTCTGAGGGGTAGCTAGTATGGTCTGAGGGGTATCTAGGAGGGTCTTAGGGGCATCTGGCAGGCCGGCTGTTGAGTTGTTTATGCTAAGTTTATTAAATAGTTACGGTAGCTATATAGTCAACTGTTCATCTAAACGCCTTTAAAACATGTTAGAACGTCATAACAGAGCTGTTTGTACCATGATTTGAGCCCTCACTTATATTTGCTGGAAAATTATTTGAGCAATTAGAGCTAACCAATTAAGACTAATTACTTTACTTTGATGGCATTTGAGAACATTAGAAAACACTCAGAAAATATCCCAATAACTTACTGAACATTTTGCAACCATCCCGAAGTTTCTATCACGTCGCTAAGTCAAGTTACAAGATGCCCTGTTAGGGACCAATTAAGCCCAATTACCGGGAATTGGGTAACTGGAAAAATTTAAAAAAAATTTAATGAACTCCTTGACTTATCACGAGCATTTTGAGACCATTTTTAGGTTTCTAGCATGTGTCCAAGCTGTTTTACCGATATACCCTGTTAGGATCAATTAGGCCCAATTATGACACCTCCCCCCATGGAGTAGAGTGGTAAACTCTTTTTTGGTGGTTCAGGGGACCTATTGGGACACTTTGGTGAAGGAATTAGCTTTCCCATCTATTTTTCAATATTTTGTCTATTTCGTGCACGATTTTGAAGGGTTAACCCCCTTCCCAAAAAGAGAGGGTGCACCGTACCCAAGGGAGAGCGAGGGTCGCATTTTGTGTGTGCATTGCTTTGGTTTGGTTGTGTGTGCCGTGTGTCAGCTGCAGTGTGTCCTTTTCAGTTTTTATTCTTTGTGTGGCTCAAACCGTCATTTTATTTCAAAATGAGCTGTGATTGTTGACAATCTAGATTTTAAATTTCCGTGAAAATGCTGCTCCCCGGAAACCCAATTTGGCAATTTACCAGGCACGACCCTTTTCCCCGAACAACCCGCCAACCCGGTAAATCGGGGTCCGACTGTTACTACTAATAATACAGTTCATATTGACAATTCCCTACCTCGTGCTGTAGATAAAGACCGGGGTGAACAATACATTTTACGACATGTTCAAGTACTACGCTGACTACAACTTCGAAGAGAATTCCACAACTCCAATCGATTACATGCAAACGACGGTGAGTAACAGATACAGATACAGCAATGTTCGGCACTAATAAACTAGAGTTGTTTTGCAGATACTGTTAGTTTGAATATTAGCTTTACCCCAACTTTGACCGGTTCTTTCGGAATCTTGCAGTGCCATCTCTCCAACCCCTTCTCTTAATATTGCAGATTGCAATGTTGAGGGCCATCTCTTGACACCTATGAACAACTATTGACACCTTGAACTCTCCCCCCAAACTTGACCCCTTCTCCCCTCTCTTAGTTGCAATCCCCCTTCTCCCTCCCTTTCAGACTTCAGTTACAATGTTGTGACCCCTTCTCTCCCTTTCTCAGTTACAATGTTGTGACCCCTTCTCTCCCTCTCTCAGTTACAATGCTGTGGCCCCTTCTCTCCCCTCTCTCAGTTACAATGCTGTGGCCCCTTCTCTCCCCTCTCTCAGTTACAATGCTGTGGCCCCTTCTCTCCCCTCTCTCAGTTACAATGCTGTGGCCCCTTCTCTCCCCTCTCTCAGTTACAATGCTGTGGCCCCTTCTCTCCCCTCTCTCAGTTACAATGCTGTGGCCCCTTCTCTCCCCTCTCTCAGTTACAATGCTGTGGCCCCTTCTCTCCCCTCTCTCAGTTACAATGCTGTGGCCCCTTCTCTCCCCTCTCTCAGTTACAATGCTGTGGCCCCTTCTCTCCCCTCTCAGTTACTATGTTGTGACCCCTTCTCTCTCCCCTCTCAGTTACTATGTTGTGACCCCTTCTCTCCCCTCTCTCTCAGTTACAACTTACAATCCTGTGACCCCTTCTCTCCCTCTCTTGACCCCTTCTCTCCCTCTCTTGACCCCTTCTCTCCTCTCTTGACCCCTTCTCTCCCCTCTCTCTCAGTTACAACTTACAATCCTGTGACCCCTTCTCTCCCTCTCTTGACCCCTTCTCTCCCCTCTCTCTCAGTTACAACTTACAATCCTGAGACCCCTTCTCTCCCTCTTTTGACCCCTTCTCTCCTCTCTTGACCCCTTCTCTCCCACCTCTCTCAGTTACAACTTACAATCCTGTGACCCCTTCTCCCCTCTTTTGACCCCTTCTCTCCCCTCTCAGTTACTATGTTGTGACCCCTTCTCTCCCCTCTCTCTCAGTTACAACTTACAATCCTGAGACCCCTTCTCTCCCTCTTTTGACCCCTTCTCTCCTCTCTTGACCCCTTCTCTCCCACCTCTCTCAGTTACAACTTACAATCCTGAGACCCCTTCTCTCCCTCTTTTGACCCCTTCTCTCCTCTCTTGACCCCTTCTCTCCCCTCTCTCTCAGTTACAACTTACAATCCTGAGACCCCTTCTCTCCCTCTTTTGACCCCTTCTCTCCTCTCTTGACCCCTTCTCTCCCACCTCTCTCAGTTACAACTTACAATCCTGAGACCCCTTCTCTCCCTCTCTTGACCCCTTCTCCCCTCTCTTGACCCCTTCTCTCCCCTCTCTCTCAGTTACAACTTACAATCCTGAGACCCCTTCTCTCCCTCTTTTGACCCCTTCTCTCCTCTCTTGACCCCTTCTCTCCCACCTCTCTCAGTTACAACTTACAATCCTGAGACCCCTTCTCTCCCTCTTTTGACCCCTTCTCTCCTCTCTTGACCCCTTCTCTCCCACCTCTCTCAGTTACAACTTACAATCCTGAGACCCCTTCTCTCCCTCTTTTGACCCCTTCTCTCCCCTCTCTCTCAGTTACAACTTACAATCCTGTGACCCCTTCTCTCCCTCTCTTGACCACTTCTCTCTCCCCACAGTTGCAATGTTGTGGTCTCAGAGTGGGCTGGGGTGACTGGAACAAAACTTCTGGGTACGCTGAGGAGTGGATCAAAACTCACACTGTTGACACCCCTGATTCATGCTGTGTCAAGGGCAAGGTGGGTTATTAATTGTAATTATTCCATCCCCCTCTTTCGTAGGCTTCGCGTGGCTGGTGGAGGGGTGACCGCGTGGGGTTTTGATTATTGTACTTGCTCCCTGTGCAGTGGCTCACACCGCTCTGTGATCAGGGTTGGGTAGATCAACCTGCAGCTCGTCCACACATGTTCTCCCCTCTCTAGATATAAACACATTGCTTGTCTAGATAAACTCCTAACACATGTTCTCCCCTCTCTAGATTGCAACACACTGTGGGTTCGGGCAGGCCACACCACTGGCAGATGAGGACGATAGAATTGTTTACACTGAGGTGAGTCTACCCTCTTTCCAATTATTAATAGTTTAGGGGGCTGGGGGTCCAGCCCTAAAAGATCCCACCATTGCCCTGATTTTGGCCGATTGACTTCACTTTTTAAACGGCCCGCCCCTCCTTGCCCCTCTCTATCTCCCCATCCCCTCTCTGACTCCCCATCTCCCCCAAACTCCCCATTTACGGCCCTCCCCATCTCATGCAGGGTTGTATTGACAAGTTCTACAGTTGGATAGATGGAAAAGTTAGCAGTGTGACGATCATTGCCATCGCTAACTTTGTTTCCCAACTAACCAGCGCCGTGTTCCTCTTCATTCTCCGACTCAGCATGAAAACCATCACCTTCTGAGAGATCAACATGGTTTCCAGGAAACCAGAAAGGAGAGTTTACTGATCTTTGGAGATATGGATCTGATCAGCAAGATACATTATATTGGGTATGTTCAGCATGTGACAGAGACAATATATATACAAACCAGATACCCTGCACTGTGTCGCATGTGACAGAGACAATGTACAAACTAGACTGTGACGACCCGGCCCTTGAAGTTGACGGCTTCCACTCCCTTATTTAACAACGATTCAGAAACGAATCATCGTACCATGTTTTGTTTTAACTGATTACACATATTTAAACGTACAGCGACAGACTTACAAACAAATGTCATAAAATATTTTTTTGTCGAGCAACACAATTCATCTCAAAATGTCTCTATCAATATTGTTGTGGCTTGCAGCTCCCCACCGTCGGGGCACTTTTGGTCCTTTTTGGCACGCTATAACCTATCTGCACCACCACCACCACAAGTCCAAACTCTGCTACAAAGTGCTGGCTACCATCAAACTATTAGTCCTTGTATTGATACTAGGTTTCTCCAGCACGGCTGCAGAACTAAACTCAGGCTCCCCTCGTCCCCTAGCAACACTATACTCAGATTCACCTCCCCTAGTAACCGAACAATATCCCCTAGCAACGCCATACTCAGATTCACCTCCCCTAGTAACCGAACAATCGCCCCTAGTTACCTCAGTTACCGAATACCCTCCCCTCTCCATGACACCGCGTGGTGAATCCTCACACACCATCCTAGCCCTCCTCCACTGATCTCCACACGGCGACTCCTTCCTTCTCCTCCACACAGCCGGACTCCGTGGTATCTGCTGCATATCTTTCAACGTCCTGGCCATTTGCCCCTTCATCCCTGCTATCCGGAAATAGTATACCACGGGGTTAACAGTAGCGTTGAGAATTACACAGACAGGGTTGAAAAACACACCCAAGTAGAATTCTCCGATACTCTTGTCCATGTTCCATCGTATAGTGTTAAAGATTAAGTAAACCCAGTATGGAATGTTAAACAACATGTAAACCACGGTTACTATCACTATGGTTACGGTTGCCCGGTGTTTCAGATTGTTTCTTAGGGCGCTGGCAGAGGTGGTTATCTTTGGGATGAGGGGGCCGTGTGCCCGGACTAGACGGATTGAGACTGCACATGATGTAACGACGGGTGGGGCGGGAATCAGGAAGGGGAGGACGAGAAGGAAGAAGCAGATTAGTTGTTGGGTGGCGGTTGCGCGGTTAGGGAAGACATCCTCCAGGTACCTGGAGGAGGGAGGGAGTGTTGTTAGTGTGACTGTGAACATAAAGTAGTTGTGGGAGAAAAAGAAGATGTGTTAAGAGAGAAGTATAAGAGGGAAGAAAGGACGAGATCGAGAATGAGAGGGGGTTTGATTGGTCCTAAGATTATGAGGAAGCCTTTTGGCTGGACAAGATTCTAGCAGAACATGATAAATAAGAGAGCCTTGTTTGAACTTGTGTGTTTCTAAACTTACCATAAGCACATGCACCAGTTGGGATCGTAGTGGTATCTTTTACCTCCCACTAGATAGGGTAGACTCGCCTGTGCTATCTAGACGGGGGTGAGAGATATGATAGGGATTAGAAATCTAGTAGAGGGGTATGTTAGATTTTAGAAAATACAGTAGGGGGGTGAGAGGGAATCTTTAGTAGGGGGAAGTTGATATTGAGGTCAAGAAGTTAGTGGTTTTGGTGTTGATGCCAACCCCTTTTGCGTAGTTGAGGGGTGACTGTGTCACCAAGTTATTTTGGTTTTGATTTGGTTAGAGGATTCAACTACCCTGCCTTGCTAATTAGATAATTAACTGATTTAATTAACTAGATACCTGGATAATTAGTAGGAGTGCCAGCACTAACAAGACGGACTTCCTTCGAATCCTTCGGAAAGGAAATACCAAAGAGTAGCTCCTCAGTACGCTCTGAGAATAGGCAGATGTTAGTACGCTCTGAGATGTTAGTACGGTATAGGTAATTTGGTCAGGACAGACGGATAGATCTTCCTCCTAAGACCCTAAATGTCAGAACAGAAAGGAACGTGGGTGCTCTCTCTTTATGAGTAGCTCTACTGCTGTGATCAGTAACATGTATTCCTAGATGGTAGATATTACACTACGACAGACTGGATTATTAATATTACTTGCTATGTCGTCATAACACACAACTCTCGAGATCTCCCCTCCTACCATTGTGATGTTCTAACCCTCATTTACAACTTGTAATATTACATACAGTGAGAGAGGGTCAAGCAAGACAATATCACTCTATGTTCTAAGGCCCCAGTTAGAGATTCACTCTGCTGCTGACACTGCGCGCAGCGCTACTTTCAATGCAATTCACATCGAAATTCCTGCTAGTCATCGAAGATGTCGCGCGCAGCATGGTTCTCCCAGCTAACTACTGGTGTCAGTTTCCTGCAGCCTGGTGTCAGTTTCCAATCTGCAACTGGAGCGTAACACTCCAACTGAAAGAGGTTCGATACCACTCTGAAATTATAGCTATACCTGTAGAGCTACCAATAGAACGGAAAGTCTACTGGATATGTTGTAGAGGTATCCAAAGACGTTACAGAGTATTCCATCTTGTAACCCCAAGTCATGAGATCTGTACGTCCTGTGCGGGGAGTTGTTGGGTTACTAAACAAAATAGGAGGGAATAGAAGGGTTTTTTAGATTAAACTTTTGCTTCATTGGTTTCGATCCTCGATTGGGTATCGCCATTCGACCTGTCTGGCGGCGCGATAACCCGTTTTAACAGTGCGCTCAGATCGGTTTGGCGCCACCTGACAGCATACGACCGAGATACGATCTCACCAGGGCCGGGTACATGTACGTATACACCTACCTAGCAAGGCCAGTATGGATACTGGATGTGGTTGTGATAATATCAGTCGCCACCATTGAAAGATAAACAATATTAGAGAGGTTCTTCAGGTCCCTCGCAAAATACCTGCAACAAAATAAAAGTATAAAACATCTAAACAGATGAAAAGTTTTATGAAGGAGCAGTAGTGTATTTACTACCTAATGGACAACAAGTTAGCGACGGTTCCAAAAAGGCACGCTAGGAGGGTAGTAACACCAAGAACCAAGTCAAGGGATGGCTCTATGTAGAGATCCGGTGAGGTATGGTTATCTGATAGGGTATCTGTACCTTCATACTCTGTCATACTAAGTGGGGATGTTATTTTGAGAGTTTTAAGAAAGATGGAAGTTAATGGAACCCCAAAATCGGAACAAGGGAGAGAGAATATATATTATATTTTGGGTGACAAGTCCCATGTTCACAGTAAACAGTGCAGTTGTAGTACATGTTAATATATAGGGAGACGGCACACTGAAGTTGCTTGTGTCTCGTCCCTCATATCGTCGACCTAGCTCCCCATAGTAAAACTAATATAATAGGGACCCGGACACACAGGCAAGAGCAACAACATCAGTCAACAACAGCATGATCTATTATTACGTCAACCCCCTGTACTAGCTCCAAGTATAATACTGCAACACTGATTATATCACCCCTCCTCCACACTCCCGACATACCTACATGTACATTGTAAATTGGCACCTATGATGATACAGCTCACCTTACTATGCAGCCCTCTATCTCTCTACTCAGCATCATCTCTTTGTCCGGTGTGTCTAATTCTGTATCACTCTCTGTCTGACCCCCCCCCCCCCCCCGTGTATACATCGCATGGTGTATCTCTAATAGTCAATGTAACTAGGGTGCAGTATGACCGCGTGTATAATTACAAGTGTTGTACCATCCATATTCTACCAATCTACAATTGCGCCCTTATACCAATATTATACCTACCAGGCTAGGGCCTTTCTATACCTATCTCTACTAGCGGGTTCAAGATCATGGTACATAATAATAACAGTCGTTCTAACAGTTGTATTAGAAATGCAAACAAAGAATGAAAACAAAGAATGAATTTAACAAAGAATGAAAACTGACCATAATAAATTACAGCACCACTGCGGATGTGATGCGGAAGTGATCTGTGATTTAATGGTGGTACCACATTAAATTGTCATTAAAGCTCGAGAGCTAAACCAATATCATATTGAGCTGGACTAGTTATTGGATACATGACCAAGACGTATTAAAATGAACAAATAAAAAGTAAGATACAACGACGGGCTTGTTTATAGCTCTATAATGTGGGGGGGGGGGGGGCCTGCCGCAAGAATCTCAGCTATCCTATTTTTGGCCGATGAGATTTTTGGGAAAATTTTCTCAATTACGTTTGAGATTTTTGAGATTTTTGTGGTAAATTCGCACAATTTAATCGACCAATACTCAGTTTTTCGTCATATTTTTTAGCTGAAAACCAGACCATACTATTAATTTAATAACCTAATTAGGTCATTAGTTGTATTTTAGCTTTTTATTAACTTTTGTATTAGAACACAAGGAAAGTTTCTATTCAGATTTTCGATTTTTGGGAAAAAAACACAAGGATTGTTTCTATCCCAAATTTTAGGATGGAAAAATCGCAGATTTACCTCAAAAATCTCAGAAATCTCACGGTTTTTGGGCAAAAATCGAAAATCTCAGAAATCTCAGCTACCCTGAAAATCGCCAATGAGGCATGAGATTCTTGCGGCAGGCCCCCCCCCCCCCTAATGTGTAAGAAAAATGGATAGGGATCCCTCCCTGATCCCTCTTTGTATTAATTATAGATGCAGGGGCTCTTTTCTGAACAGGTTTATGAAGATTCTTAGGAACTTATAAAGAAAAAAGTTAAGAATCTTCCTAAGAAGAAAGTTCAGAAAAGAGCCATGGGTAGAGAGCGAGTTAATGTTGTTTGAAACACATTACTAAAAACGTTGTAGCTGATACCAACAAGCATTGTGTTATCAATATATACTAGCTAAGCTACCACCAACGAATACAAGGATCTAGAACATGACCACACACACACGGTGTATAGATGAAAACCAAACCAGTAAACCACAAAGCACAATTGTTTAAATACACAGGGAGAAAGGAAGATCTACTGATCCGGAATTAGGAGATATGATCTTTTACGGAAATTTCATCAAAAATACAGAAATGACACGGTTAATGATTCCAGGTCTAACATCGTTAGTCCTGTTTTAATTTACCAATCGATGGAAAAGCAGATCAGTTCTGGGCGATTAAAGTTATTATCACTGATGCGTTATAATGATTAAACCGTGCGTGTAAATTGCTCCAACGAGCTGGCACAGATATCTCTCTTCTTGAATGCTAGTTTCCAACAGATATCTCCTCTCCATTGGATATCATAGCAGTCAAAAGGACGCCTGATAATTAAAAAATACAGGACCAATTGGCTCATTTATTACCACCGCTAGTTGGTCATGTAATGATATTGCATTTAGTTATGATATCCGACAGTTAAATGACACATTCAGGATAGGAAGATCGATATACCGTGACATTTTCAATATGTCACCATGTGTATTATAGTGCACGTGTTATACTATACGTGTTCGCATAGTTAAAATGACTCATGTCATCCATTATCGATCACACCGTGAGATCCTGACTTGTTAAGTTGACAGAACTGAACTAGAACTTGACCAATCAATGTCTA
>CM035359.1:2726080-2760157 GCA_020137815.1 Hormiphora californensis
TGACACACACTTCTGATAACACACGTTGAGCAAATCTTATCCAACCCGGGATATATTATACTAGCTCTGTGTAACATGTTCATTATTGTGTCGATATTCCATAGAACCAGGAGACATGAGTTGTCGAGTCTCCAAGAGAGATGTAAAGATAATCGAGATGTTAATACCAACTATGAATGAGATCTGATCAGGTTTTGTCAGAAATCTCATATTAGTTCGATGGACTGTTCATTCATTGGAAGACGGGTTTGTTGTAGAAGAATTTTAGATGAAGGCAGGATGGGAGAGACGTGGGAGATTAAAGAGGTTTGCGGGTTCCTAGTGACAAATTGTGATTGCCAAATAGCACAGCTATCAGACCGATCCTGCTGTACAGTACATACTCTACAGCAGGATCGGTCTGATACAGCCTGTAGAGTGTAGAGTGTGGACTGTAGACCCATTGAGAGGGCGTGTACCATCTAGTAACGGCGGGGTACGTGATGTATGAAGTGAGAGAAGGGGGACACTACACCCAAGAAGTGGTTTGGTTGATCACCTACATGGGCCTTGTATAATTACCGTAATGAACTTCTGAGGTTAGAGATCTGATTTGAACGGCAGGTATTATTTGTTGAGTAATGGGTGGAGGAGTAGTAGTAATCCATTTGATGAAATGAGGGCCAGGTATTTATCAATAAACCTACTAATGTTTAATTCGACGTTCGATTGATTAGCGATTGATATCATCCGTTAATCAATCGAACGTCGAACTAAAGTTTAGTATATTAATTAGTCAATTGGTGGTAAGGCCCGAGGGGGGGTCTGTCATCTTGAAGTTTAAAGTACTTTAGTCTGGATATGAAGTATAGATACTCTTCATATATAGTACATAACGTTCTGCACGCAGTGCAAGCGCGCCATATACGCTCTGCACTGCAGAGCGTATAGGAGGGAAAAAGACGACAGGGGAGGGGTGGAGTGCTTTCACATTATATTGCACAGTGAAAGAGTGCGTATAGGTGCGGGCGGGGGACATGCCGTGAGGACGTTTTTTGATATATATTCCGCGAGAAAACACAGACAAACAAAAAAATAAATTTTTGGGTGGTTACACACAGGAGATGGACAAAAGCAAAGACAAAAAATCAAAAAACATACAAAGAGACTAAAAAAACACTGTACATGTTTTAAAAACAAGAGGACTTATTTTGAAAGTTTTAAAAAGTGAAAAAAAGAGAGGAAATAAGAGATACGAGAAGGGAGATTTGGAATTTTGGGAAAAAGCAAACAACAAAAACGTGATAAGGGATAATTGAAAAGAGAAAGAGGGGAGTGAGGGAAAAAATGGCAGATGTGTGCGTGTTGTACCTTGTCGTAATATTTTGTGTTTTTGTGTGAAAAAAACACTGCGAAAATTTATTTTCCTTAATTATACCCGCTCCCCTCAAATATCGCACGCTCCCGCGGAACACAGTGCAAATTTCCCCCGGGGGGGCCCCTGGTCGGGCAACGGGGGGATATTTGCACTCCGGGGGTATATATATTCTAAATATGACCAGGGTCCCCACTGCCCACTGGATTTTTGGGGAAAACGGGCCCCCAATAACGGGAAAAAAAATAATTTTCTATTTTCTAACTACAGTCCTTGTAAATTTTAAATTGGGGCTGGTGGGCGGGGCGCAGAAATTTTTGGTACTTTTTGAATTCTCAACTTACTTGCACAAGCTGCAGGGGCTTTGGGCCCTGACCCTTTTCCCTTTTTTCTCCTCAAATAAGGAGGTGCAGAAAGGGGGAAAAAAAGGCCCCCAAAAAAAGGGCCCGGGGGGGAGGTGGGCTTTCCCCCCCCGGGGGGGGGTTTTTTAAAAACCAAAAGGGGGGAAAAAGAGGGGGGGAAAAAAAAAAAAAAAAAAAAAGGGGGGGGGGGGGGGGGGGGAAAAAGAGGGAGAGAGAAGGGGAGAGGGGGGGGAGAGAGGGGGGGGAGAGGGGAAAAAAGAGAGAAGGGGGGGGGGGAAAAAAAAAAGGGGGGGGGGGAAAAAAGGGGGGGGGAAAAAAAGGAAAAGGGAAAAAAAAAAAAAGAGAAAGGAGAGAAAAGAGAGGGAAGAAGGAGAAAGGGGGGGGGGGAAAAAAAAAACCCCCTTTTTTGGAAAAACCCGGGGGGGGGGAAAAGGGGGAAAAAGGGGGAAAAAAAAAAAAAAAAGGGGGGGAAAAAGGGGGTTTTAAAAAAAAAAAATTTTTTTAAGGAAAAAAAAAGGGTTTTTTTTTTTTAAAATTGTTTGGGAAAATTTTAAAAAAGGGGAAAATTTGGGGGGGTTTTGGGGGGGGGGGGGGGGGGGGGGGGGGGGGGGGGGGGGGGGGGAGGGGGGGAAGGGGGAAAAAAAAGGGGGAAAAAAAAAAAAAGGGGGGGGGGAAAAAAAGGGGGCCAAAAAAATTTTTCCCCCTTTGGGGGGCCCCTTGGGGGTTTAAAAGGGGGGGGAACCTTCCCTTTTAAAAAAAAACCCCCCGGGGGGGGCCCCCCGGGGGGGGGGGGGGGGGGGGGGGGGGGGGGGGGGGGGGGGGGGGGGGGGGGGGGGGGGGGGGGGGGGGGGGGGGGGGGTTTTTTTTTTTTTTTTTTTTTTTTTTTTTTTTTTTTTTTTTTTTTTCCCCCCCTTTTTTTTTCCCCCCCCCCCCTCTCTCTTCCCCCCCCCCCTCTCCCCCCCTTCCCCTTTTCTCCCCCCCTCCCCCCCCCCTTTTTTCCCCGGGTTTTCCCCCTTTCCCCTTTTTCCCAAAATTTTTTTTTTTCTTCCCCCTCCTCCCCTCCCTCCCCCCCCCCCCCGGGACCGGCTCCCTTTTCCCCGGGGGAAAAACCCCCGTTTTTGAGTGCCCCCCCGTTTTCCCTTTTTTTCCTTCCTTTTTTCCCTCTTTTGGTTCCCGGGGGGTCCCTCCTTAGAGCATTCTCGGGGGCCCCATTTCCCCCCTTCCGTTCTTCCTGTTCCCCCGTTTGTTTTTTTTGTCCCCAAATTTGGGTCTACTCTTTTCCCCTCGGGGTCAATCTCTTTTTCCCCCCTTTTGGTCAATCTCTTTGTCCCTCTCTTTTATCTCTTTTGCCCTCTTTTTTCATATCTCTTTTCCCCTCCTTTGAGCATCTCGTTCCCCCGATAAACCTGGGTCCCCCCCTCTGAGTCATTTCTCTTTGGTCCCTCCCCACATACCCCTTTCTTTTGAGTTGTTACCTGTCCTTTCCCCCCGGGGCAATCCCGTCTCTCTCCCCCCTCCCACCTCCCCCCTCCCCTCCCTCCCCTCTTTTTCCCCCCTCCCTCCCCCTCCCTCCCCCTCCTAGCATCCCTCTCTTCCCCCCTCCCTCCCTCCCCTCCCCTCCCTCCCTCTCCCTCCCTCTCCCCCCCCTTCCCCTCCCTTCCCCCTCCCTCCTCCCTCCCTTCCTCTCCTTTCCCCCCTCCCCCCCCGCAAACGTCATGCTACTATTACTTTCACATTGCTTTTTACCAGTTAAGGGGCAAAAACCCCAATTGTGGCTCAGCCCCATATACACTGCTAGGAGACAGATAGTAGCCACTAGGATCAGGAATAGAGAGACAGATAGTTTGTAGCCAGTAGAATTGGGGTAATTGTACAGACCCAACCCCCCCCAAAGAGGAGGCCAATTACCAGATTTTATAGTAATCGAGGACCACAACGATTCTACCATTTGTTCTACATTCTAGATTTTAGTATTAAAAATTTTTCCCTTCCGAAAATTTACCTTTGCTATTCTAAAGAAGAAAATTTAGGAATTTTCTTTTCACACCTAATTCTTTTTAAATTTGCTCTCGAGTTAAACTGCATAAAAGGGGGTCCCTCTCCGGGGCCGCGGGGGCGGGCCGTACCTCGAGCAGGAATCCTTTTTGCAAAAGAAAGGTTTTTGGGAAACATTTGTATCAAATCAACAATTTTTGTTTTTTTCTGCCCACCCCTCTCTTACTTAATTCTCGTCCTTTCTGTCCCATTTTCCACGTGTGTTTAAGGTTAATTTCCAAGTACTTATACATCACATGTTGCAGGGCCCTAATTTGATTGCAGTGTCGGCAGAAAGAAAATTTGGCAGCAAATCTGTCGCCATGAATGCACAATTTCATTTTCTTGCTCCATACATATTATGCCTTCACTCTTTGATGCCTTGCATGTCCTCTCCCTTCCCCTTGGGTGAGGGACTGGACCACCCAATTCTCCCCAAGTCAATGGGGTTTAGAAACCCTACTGATCAATTGGGAGCCTTTGCGTCAGGCCAATGCTCTGACCACGGCCTAGCTAAATTTGAAGCAATGAACTAGGTCTAGTTGGTACTACTGCACCTGCAGCATACCGAACTAGCTTCTTCCTGCTGCTCCTTCGTAACGTGTCCTACTGTACCATATTATGTGCTGTTCCACTTCTTTTGACCAAGCTTTCTTTCTTCCTAGTCAACTTTTGGGTCAGCTTTTCCACCACCATTACCTTTTTGTCTACTCCCCATTTTAGTTCTCTCACCTCCCTTTCCCCTTTCCTCTCTTCTTTTTCCCGGGTTTTCCCTTTTTAATACTGTTTTTTGTACGCAGCCCAGTAAGTTCTTCGGATACCGAAAATAAAACCCCCCACGCTTATACTTCTTCTTTTATCCCCACGCTCCTCGCTCCCTTCTCTCTCCCTCTCCCTTTCTCGCTCTATCTTTCTTTCTCTCCTCCCCCTCTCTATCCCTCTTGTTCTCTTTCTAACTCTATCTCTCTTCCTTGTCAGGGTTACCCAATGGCTTGTTCCTCCTTTGGTCACGTGTCAATGCACCCAATCAAAGCTATAGGAGGTTCCCGGAGAGTAGAAGAGAGAAAGAAGAAAGAGAGAGGAGAAGAAGAGAGAGAGAAAAGAAGAAGAGAAGAGAAGAGAGAACAGAAGAAGGGGGGGGGAAAAAGGGGGGGGGAAGGGAAGAGGGGGTGGGGGGGGGGGGGGGCCCCCCCCCGGGGGGGGGAAGAAGGGATGAAGGAAAATAGTTTTAAAGAGGAAAGGGGGGGAAAAAAAAAAAGGGGGCCCGAGGAAAGGGGGGGGGGGGGAAAAAAAAATTTTTTTTTTGTCCCCCCTTCCCACCACTTTTCCCTCACCCCAATTTCAACCCTTTTAAAAAAATTTCCCTCTTCCCCTCCCCCTCCTCTCTTCTCCTCCTTCTCTCTCTCTCTCTCTTTCTCTCCCCTCCTCTTTCCCCCCCCTCTCTCCCCTCCCCCACCCCCCCGCTCCTAATTTCCTTCAGTTTTTTTTTCCCCCGTTGGGGCCCCGCCCTTCTCCCCCTATTCTTGGGGCCTCCCCGCGTCTTCCTACCTCCTCTTCGGTTTCCTAAATACTCATCCCTTTTTTTCTATTTTTTGGGATTTTCCCCCCCTTTTTCCCCCATGAATTTGATGTCTGAAATTTTCCCCAAATTTTTCCTGGGCCGTTCTTTCCCCAGCAAAGTTTTGTTTTGGGGAAAAAGCTGGTCCCTTCCCTTGTTCCCCGGCTTTTTTCAAAATTCCCTCTTTTTCCCCCCCCCCCCCCTCGCCCCTTTCTCCCCATCCCCGCTTTCCTTGGTTTTTAATTCCCCCCAATTTTCTGGGCAGTGTGGGGTTTCCCAAAAGGGTTGCCCCCACAGTGGCGCGGCAGTAATACTGGGCCTTTTCTGCTTTGATGGAAAAGCCAAAACCAACTTTCTCCAATTTTTCTTTCTTTTCTTATTTTTGGGTTTTTTTCTCCCCTTTTAAAATCAAGTTTTTATAATTATCAACCCTTTCTTTCTGAAGACAAATGCCCAAATTCCAGCTCAATTCTTCCATTAAAGGGCTTCAGCCCCATTTTTTCCCACTCCCTTTTAGAATTTTTTTTAACGATTTAACCAAATTAAAAATACATTTCCCCCTTTTAAAACATTTGGGGGTTTACTCCTTATTTCTACTTCTTTGGGGGGGGTGAGGGCAAGGGAAAAAAAGAAATTGGGGAAATAAATTGACAAATTCGGGCCCCCAAAACCGATTTCGGGGTCTTTTTAAACTTTCGTACCCTCAATATATTTTAAACAGTTGCATCATTTTTCATTTATCACCATTTTTATCTTTTTCTCTACACATCATATTTATTCAGCTTATTTTGGAGTTATCATGGGGTTTCGGTAGGAAGCCCCAGGTGAATATCATTTTTGGGAAGTCAAAGAGAAATAAAGAGAGAGAAATAAAGAGAGAGAAAAACGAGAGAGAGAGAAAAGTGATTATTCATTTTATCACAAAGCCCCTGTCCCTCTTTTGAAATAGACGATAGAAATATTTTTTATTTTTTGTTCTTTTATGTTTCTAATATGGGAAGGGGGAAAAACCCCCCCTTTCCCCCCCCCCCCCCCGCCCCCCCCCCCCCCCTTTTTTCCCATCCCTTTTCCCTTTTTTATTTTTTTTAAACCCTTTTTTGATGTTCTTCCATTTTCTAATTTTTTTTTCGCCCTTTTATTTACCCGGTTTTATCAACAGAAAATTAAGCGCCGACTTATCAAACCCTTTAAAAAATATTAATTTAAAAACTGATAAGCCGGGGAAATTATTTTCGGTTTATAAATTTAGCTTTTGGGGCGGGAATTAAAATCCAACTTTAAAAAAGTTGTATTGTTTCGACAACGTTTCATTTTTATAACCGCAGAAAACCTGTTTTCCCGTGGCCTCTTTCTTTCTCCTTTTCCCCCCCCTCTTTTTTCCCCTCTTCCCCCCTTTTCTTCCATTTCACTGCTGCAGCGCAATTCCGTTTTCAGGGACCTGCTGCAGAGCTCTAACCACAAACATATGCAAGGTGCTCGTGCAATATCAAAGACAACAGTTTTCCCGCTCCGAAGTTGCCGTGCTCGACCCTGTTTTGCAAATGTAAAGGAGGGTTAGAACAACTCCAGATTAGCGGTTCATTGGTTCCCCCCTCCATCTCTTTTTAGAGCGGGCACTGTTTTAACCCCAAAAGTTCCCAGAAGTTGTTTTGCAAACCAACGGTGGGCTGGGGGTAATTTAAAAAGAGTCCCTTCCATTAACGTCTGGATTCTAGTAGGTAATAGCGGTCAGAGTGTATTGCCTGACAGAAATTTTAGCCTTTGGGTTTTCATTTTTTCGCGTACTTGTGTATTTGAAACACAATTTTAAAACTGTACCCTTCTCATTTCTACGTACCAATGACCAATGGTTGTGCAACTTTGCCGCTGTACGTATGGTCTTTACAGCAAAATTCTATTAAAATTCCCCCCAAAAAAAAAAAGGAAGGGGGGGAAGGGGGGGGAAAGAGAAGGGGAAGAGAGGAAAAGAGGAGAGAAAAAGGAGAGAGGAGAGAGAGAGGAGAGAGGAGAAAAAACAGATGAGCGGGGTTAAAGTTTTTGAAGAATTTTTGGATTAGAATTTTTTCGGCTTACCTTTTTTCATATTTGCAAACATTATATGTGTACCGATCCCCTTTGTTTTCTCCCTTTTTCCATTATATGATGCTCAGTTCAAAATAACCTTCTTCGCCCCTTCGTTCTTTGACCCCCTTTTTAAACCAGATTAGGAAGTTCCCCTCAATCTAAAATTTTTTTTTTTTCCCTTGGGGGGGTTTTAAATGTTTGCAGTGCTGCACGTTAAAAGGCGGCTCCTAGGAGAAGAGAGGGGGGGATGGGGGGGTCAGAGACATTTTCGGTCCTTTAGTTCCCATTGAAGGGGGGGGGGAGTGTGGTGATAAAAGACAGCAGGAGGAAAAAAAGAAAAGGGGTGGGGGGGGGAAAATAGCCCAACCAGGTTTTTAGGTTTCGGGAAAAAGGACTAAAAAATAGCTTTCCCCAAATTTTTTTCCCCCTTTGGAATCCCCTGTTTTAAAGGGTTTGCGTTTAGGGGCCCCGGGGGTTTTAAGGGTTTGTCAAAATAAGGTTCAGTTCAGTTTGTTTAAACCCCCAGGGGGAAGTAACCCCCCTAATAAAAAAAAGGGACGGGGAAAAGGGGCACGGGGAAAAAGGGGGTCCAAAAACAAAAGGAAAAAGGGGTTTTATATAAAAATTTAAGCAAAAATGGACCTTTTCTTCCCCTGCTCCTCTTTTTAATTTGTTTCTTTTTTCTTTGTTCTTTTCCCTTTTAAAATTTCTTCTTTCCTTCTCTCCCCTTTCCCTCTCTCCCCTTTTCCTTTTTCCCCTATTCACAATAATACCCTTACTCCCTTCCCGAGCGCTGTAATTTTCAACTTGGCATAGAGGGGATCAGAGAGGGAGACAGTGGAACTTATATTAGTTACGGAGATGGAGATTGTCTGTCTCTGATCAGAATCTCAAGTCTGATGGAAGGTGAGATTCATAGTCGTTGCTTGTTTCTGGGAAATCCCTTTTGACAATGACTGATTGGCTCTTTGCTGGTTTTGCCTTTGGTATAGATAGTTTAATTGCGTTCGTGATTTTCTTTCGGCCTGATCGGTCCTCTTCCGCATCTCCCAGGTTCGTGATATTCTTGGCCAGCATCCATTACTGGATTATCATGTTGTTGAGTAAGCGTTATGTCGGTATTTCTAGGGGATTGTCGGTATAAATAAGTCGCTCATATTATTATTATAGATGATCATTGCACCTCCTACTTGCTTGATAGAGGATGGGGTCGGATGTATAATAGCTGCTTGAGCTATAGCAGATACACATCAGTTGCCCTTTTCAGACTGTTTCGAGCGACCTCGAACATGAAAAACTTGACGTTCAAGATACTCATGTATTAATTGCAGTAAGTCTCGAGTTCTTATCCCGCACATTTGCACAAGCTGCACCAAGCAATCAGGCTTAGAATCCGGAGGGGATAAGGAATTTACTCGCTAATCTACAAGAGAGATGGTGAGATAGAGAGATAGAAATAGAGATAGAGATAGCGAGAGGGGGGAGGAGTGGAGAGTCAAATGGGATAGTTTAGGATATTGTGCAAACGAGGCTGTAGTCATTACCTTTTGAGAATCACTAAATGCCGCCACTGGAATGCGTGCAAAAGGTCCTCTCTCTCTATCTCTATCTCAGATCTCTATCTCTCTCTATCTCTATCTCTCTCCCTCTAGGCTTTCCAGTGGAATCCTGATAGACTTGGGTTTATTGCTTGACCTCGAAAATTAAGTAGATCCTAAAATACTTTTTATGATTATCTTAGCTGCAACTTCCCTGATCTTTAATTGCACACCCTTAGATGATTACAGTACGAACAATATCTATCTAGGGTATGCATGCTAACTGTCCACAGCCTTTAGCACAGCATGCAATCAATTAAAGGTACTAAACAGTTGTTCAGTAAGGGGTGCTGCACTGGACAACTAAACAGCATGGATTAGTGATGAGTGACGAAAACGAGAGCGTGTGAGAAAGATCCTAACAGGAGCTGCATGCTTTTAGCACCATTGTTGAATATTGTTATGGTGAAAAGCCAACGACTAGGTGACCAAGAAACTATCCTAATCATGGAAATTTGAGCTGATGGAAGATCTTGCCTTGCCTGTTTGACCCTGTTTCAAAATAAGGAGGACCGCAGTTGCAATCAGATCTGTAAATACAGTCTAGCTCATGCAGCGGCACCCTCTTTAGAGAGTACCATATCATATCTATTTCTGGGGGGATAGAGAGAGTTGTTCAGCACATGCATTACCCCAGACAGAAATCATTATAACGGGTGATAACTAAAAATTGTTACTTATTTGAAACGGCTGTAGCTTAGCCGGTATTGGGTATGGGAAAATAATATTGATAACATAGATAGCCCTAACGGTTAGCTTCATGATGATAATGGAATATCCATCATACTACCACATCTCTTTCTGTAATGCCCGACAACGAACAGCTACTTCGAGAACGGGTTGTCCGGTTTTACCAACGTGTTTTACCCAGGAATAGACATGCTAAGAGGGACACGGCAAGGCACTTCGTAGCCGAGGGTGAGTATAAAAATACCATCTACAGAATCATAAACCGATTTATCGCCCGGGGCACCACTGGGAGGAAGAAAGGCTCCGGTAGAAAGGCCAGGATTATGACCCCTTATCAATGCCGCCGATTGAAGAGGTTAGTGGACCACCGCACAGGGGTTTCACAGCGCCGTCTCGCCGCCAAATTTGGGTGCACCCAGCCGTACATCTCCAAGGCCATCAAGAAACTTGGAATTGCTTGTAGAAAGAGGTCTAAGGTACCTTTCTATCGGAGTGCCACAGCGATGAGCATCGCCCAGAGAGCCTGCAGGAGATTGTACGACAAGTGGGGACAGGAGGACTTCCTCATCGATGATGAGAAATATTTCGGTCTAAGCGGGTACCAGATGAGTGGCAATCGGTCCTTCTACACTTCAGACATCACCGCCACCCCTGATCCGGTCGCAACATTTGGTAAACAGAAGTTTGAACCCAAGGTTCTTCTTTGGATTGCCATTTCTCGCAAGGGGATTTCAAAGCCTGTTCTGATCTCTGGGAAGGGGATGGCGATTGACAAGCACAAGTACGTGAACAGCTGCCTCAAGCCCGGTCTCCTCCCCTTCATCAGGAAGCACTACCCCAACGGTGGGTACGTCTTTTGGCCCGATAAGGCAAGTGCCCATTATGCAGATCACACACTCTCTTTTCTGAGAAGAAAGAAGGTAAACTTTGTGCAGAAGGACGACAATCCGACGAGTGTGCCACAGTGCAGACCCATCGAAGACTTCTTTGGACTTTTGGCTACTCGGGTGTACCAGGGAAACTGGGTTGCTAGGGACGTGGAGGAGCTCAAGAGGCGGATAAGGAGGTGCCTGAAGGACATCCCTCAACCAACCGTACAAGCAGCTATGGACACTGTCAAGAGGAAGCTGCTGAGAGCCTATAGGAGAGGACTTCTTTCTGTTTGCCATTGATGTTTTTTGTTCAAAATTGTCTGAAAAATCGTTGTATCACTGGCGCGAAGCTCTATCTCAAAAGGGAAAAATTCTACAGCCGTTTCAAATTAGTAACAATTTTTAGTTATCACCCGTTAGTTATCAGGAACCGACCGAATTAAGTAAACAGCCAATCAGAACTCGTTATTTAGGTCACGTGACTGGTTATCAGCCAATCAGGGACCAGTATTTCCTGATTCGGTCGGTTCCTGATAGTTATAGAGGGCAACTGCAGGGACCCACATCATGGTTCAATGCTCGACAAGATATGACTTGTGGTAACTTGCTGGGATAATCGGCTAACATTTTGACCTTTGTTATTTACCACTGCTTTATGTTTGACGTCTTGTCCAAACCAATCACTGCCAATATTGACCAAAACTTTGGAATTTCGCATTTAATTCAAATTGGGAAACTTTGTACTTTGCCATTACGTGTTTGATAAAGGAGCACTAACAAGTCACAGAGCAGAATTCTATTCATTACTCGTTCGTTACGTTGCAGTTCGTTTCACTTTTGCTTGTCTCAGACACCAATAAGGGCTCTTCCTCTCACTAAAATGCAACTTAAATCCGTCTCAAATACCCATTTCTAGCACACATGAACTCCCAGTTACCACTGAACTGTCTCTCGGACCTGGCCTAGTCTCATCACTAAATTACAGCTACATTCTTGGCCAATATTGACCAAAACTTTGGAATTTCGCATTTAATTCAAATTGGGAAACTTTGTACTTTGCCATTACGTGTTTGATAAAGGAGCACTAACAAGTCACAGAGCAGAATTCTATTCATTACTCGTTCGTTACGTTGCAGTTCGTTTCACTTTTGCTTGTCTCAGACACCAATAAGGGCTCTTCCTCTCACTAAAATGCAACTTAAATCCGTCTCAAATACCCATTTCTAGCACACATGAACTCCCAGTTACCACTGAACTGTCTCTCGGACCTGGCCTAGTCTCATCACTAAATTACAGCTACATTCTTGGCCAATATTGACCAAAACTTTGGAATTTCGCATTTAATTCAAATTGGGAAACTTTGTACTTTGCCATTACGTGTTTGATAAAGGAGCACTAACAAGTCACAGAGCAGAATTCTATTCATTACTCGTTCGTTACGTTGCAGTTCGTTTCACTTTTGCTTGTCTCAGACACCAATAAGGGCTCTTCCTCTCACTAAAATGCAACTTAAATCCGTCTCAAATACCCATTTCTAGCACACATGAACTCCCAGTTACCACTGAACTGTCTCTCGGACCTGGCCTAGTCTCATCACTAAATTACAGCTACATTCTTGGCCAATATTACCCACCGTCCCACCCCCACCCGCCCTCCCCCACCCACCTCTCCCAATATAGTGGACATTGCTATACACCACACTACAGAGACAATCCTTGTGTTTTGGTGCACTAAGTCGCTTATCGCGTGTAACAACTAACAAATGTTCTTATCTGTCCCATCCGCATAGTATTCTAGAACATTTTACAGTATATTGGTGCTACATTCAGTCCTACCCCTTATCTGTGTTCAATCGTGTTTGTTTATCTTCATCTCCGATCCACTGGAAATGCATATACCTCTCATCTCATCATCAACAACATCACGGTACCAATCATCCATCAAAATTCTGTAAGTTCACCTGTCCGTATTGTCTGTTCACAGATTGTGTAAAGTTTATATTGTGAATGTAATTTACTATTCAAAACACGGTAAACATCGGGATTCCAGACCCAAACTCAAGAAATTCTCAAAGGCAAAACGTTACCTTGTTCCAGACCAAACTAAACTCAAGACACTCTCAAAGGCAAAACGTTACCTTGATCCAGACTAAACCAAACTCAAGACTCTCTCAAAGGCAAAACGTTACCTTGTTCCAGACTCAGAAGCTGACAGGACATAAAGCTTGCGTGAGAGTGCCCGAATACAGACCACAAACAGTTAGAATATCAGAGAAATTTTGTTTGATTTTGGTGTAATTTTGAGCGTGATATTTTAGCTACTATCTTTCATACAGACCACAGACTTTATGACAGGTTGCAACACCGTTCTGTCGTGCGGCAGAGTTTGGTACGCTATAACCTAGAGCCACACACACACACACACACCAATCACTGCGGTATTATACTGTTCGAAAATACATCACTGAGTTTGGCGTTGTAGTAGGAAATTGGAAAGCTTTTGTACCCATAGCTGTTTCCTAGGCCAGGGGCGGCAATTTCTGATTTGCCGCATACGGCGTCTAGACGGCGTCGCAACGCCGTCTAGACGGCGTCTAGACGGTATACCGTCTGGACGGGTTTCGGTGAAATCAGCTAAAAACGGTACCGAAATTGCTTGAGACGGGTTATAGACGGTATCAGACGGTCTCTAGACGGGTTATAGACGGTATCAGACGGTGTGTGTGTGTGTCGTGTACCTCCCGTACTTCCACCCACTTGCTGTCGTTGGGGAGCAGCGTTCCCTAGATGTATCAGACGGTGTTGCGACGGTATCAGACGGTCTCTAGACGGTGTCTAGACGGTACCGTCCCGGCGTCTGGACGGCGTCTGGACGGTGTCTAGACGGTATCCGTCCGAAGTTGAGACGGCACGTCTGAAAATTGTACCAGACGTTGAGACGGACTTTTAGAACTCCGTCTGTATTTCAGACGGAGTTTTAAAAGTACGTCTCAGTAGTAGGTAAAATAGCCCCGCTGTCTCACCTAAAAGTGAGCCACACCATATTTGGGCATATGACGTCATCACATGCCCAAATATGGGCATATGACGTCACATCACGTGACTTATCACGTGACATATCACGTGGTCGTGTATATGACGTCACATCACGTGATATGTCACGTGATCACGTGACATATCACGTGACATTAGCACATGAGCACGTCATGTGACATTCTCTATTGGTTTGTGTTTGTCACATAATATGGTCACATTCTCAGGTTACCCCTAGAGCCATGTACCAGGTGCAGTGGCGTCATGACTACTAATGCATTGGTCTGCATATCAACTATCAAGTGCTGGAAATAGAGAGTGAGAGAGGGATAGAGAGAGATATTCGGCATATTATGAAGTAATCATGAATGATCATTCAGTGACAGTGAATGATCATTAATGATCATGAATGATCATTTTAAGGTCATTTTAGAGGTAGAGACAAATAAACTAATCTTTTTTTTTAAAGGATATCAAATATATATTTCACATAATCTAAGGTTATACAATAAAGAACTGACGGTTTTTGTTAACTTCAATAATTTGTTCATACCAAGCCAAAACAATAACCACCAAATCTTCAGTTGGCTCCCGAAGCATTTCCAAAGATAAACTAACATTCCCACTTCGTCCCAAGTTTAACCCATGTTGATTCTGCGTTTTGTCTTGCGTTAGATCAAAAGCCAATGCAGGATAAACTCGGTAATGGTGACAAACCAAAGAATCTGCTTTGCTACCAGTTTCCAGAACAAATTCAGCCAGCATATTTGTCTCTAAATGATCGGTCATTTCCAAAGCTCGGGGAAAATGCTCTCTTCCATTGACATAAAGTTGAGCTGATTTTACTAAACGGAGAGAATAGGGATTTTTACTACGCTTATTTCCAATGAGAGCATTTCTATCTTGTACACAGACGAGAAAGAAATAAGGTAGTGGTCCATTAAGGAGATTATCAATTTGAATGTTGGTGGTTCCATTTGAAACTGGGAAGGTAGTCATGATTTTCTTATCTGCATGATAAATCGCCCTTTCTTTTACAAGTCGTCTTTCTATAGCAGAAATAATAGCATCTCTAGGGCGCTGGAAAGTACATCTTAGAATTACTTTGTTGAAATGAACTTCATCAGTGTTAGTATCAGCCGCCAGGAGAATATAACCAGAGTCGTTTTTCGTTAACTTCACATGGTACGTTACCTCCGATGGAAGAAGTTTTCCTTGCTTGAACAAAGGTATATTGAACTCCGATCTCAGGTAAACTTTCTTACCCTCTTCAATAACTTTAGCTCTTTCTTGGCCACTTGCATTTTTGGGGCTTCCTGTTGTTGGATAGAAGACCAAGTTTTCACTTCCGTCTTTATCGCCCACAGTATCAAGGAGCAATCCTTCTCTCCTCTTAATCAAAGGTTTCGAATCGTGACTGTTGTGAATAACATCATCCCAGAACTTGAAAATCCCGTAGGCATTCTCATAAGATTGAACTAACGGTACACCGCCAACCTCAACCTCAACATTCCTCCACAAACTTGCAGCAAGATGTGGTGCAGTTGACACATTTTGATCAGCTGCTGGATTTGTCCCAGTTGCTGTAAGAACCCGAAGTTCTGTGAAAATGTCAACACTTTCCAACATGAAACTTTCCATAGATGGGATTGTAAAATTTATTTCATCAGAGTACTCAAGTGAGTTGGAGGGATAAACATCTACCCATTTTGTCTCTACAATGGCTGCCTGGGTGGGCTGAGGATCCCATAGATGTAGTTGAGAGGGAAATCCCTCTGCAGACTTAATATACTTAGTCATAGTTACTCCTCTGTCCCATTGCAAGCCTTTTATAGTTTATGATAACTGACCATATCTTCTTTTTCCAAGCTTGTTAGTAAGTTTATTAGTTCCAGTCTCAATTTGCTTTGCTGCATAATTACTAGCTGCTCCGACAAGCTGATGTCCAGCTTCTTGTAGACCGGGTTTTGCTATTTCAAATCCTTGTTTTAGAATAGTCTTCCCGATTGGAATTACAGTTTTGAATATTTTTTTCAAAAAACCTCCTATTCCAGCACCTGATTGGTTCGAATAGACACCGAGTTCCCGTGAAAGTGCTTGGTCGTAGACTGCGGGATTGGGAGTAACATCGACATAAGGCACACGCATGATTGATTATTTTTTAGCTGTAAGTCCTATATATAGCCTGGATGTTCATCAAATGATCATCGCCATCATTTGTCATGGAGTGTATGTATTGCAATCGAATGTTTTCAACTAAACACAGCCTGGCTACACATAAGAGCCGATACCACAATACTGATTTCCGATCGGAATGCGAGAGCAATGAATCGTTAATCATGTTAATGATGAAAGCAGTTTTAGATGGGGATATTGTACTAACAACGGCGGAAAAGGAACGGTTAAAGCCAGCTAGGGAAAGTATACGGAAAATTGGGCAGGTGCACAGTTGCTCGACAGTCTATTTCTGGCTGCTATTTCTGGCTGCTATTTCTTCCTGCTATTTCTGGCTGCTATTTCTGGCTGCTATTTCTGGCTGCTATTTCTGGCTGCAAGACCTATTTCTGGCTGCAAGACCTATTTCTGGCTGCTAGACCTATTTCTGGCTGCAAGCAGCCAGAAATAGATTTAGCAGCCAGAAATAGATTTTAGCAGCCAGAAATAGGGTTTCTCTCACGTGATCTCTCTATCTCTGTATGGGATACGAGAGACGAATCGGTGAAGTGATTTGGTATCTGCAACTGTAATTGGGTATGGGATACGGGAGACGAATCGGTGAAATGATTCGGTATCTGCAACTAATTTGGTATGGGATACGGGAAACGAATCGGTGAAGTGATTCGGTATCTGCAACTAATTGGGTATGGGATATGAGAGGCACCTCTTTTGTTTTACCTGTCCCCTAGCTCCAAACTTGAAATTTACGCCATCGAATATGTGTTATCACACCCATTGCATCACCGATAAACTGATCTCATATCACGCTGTGTAATATGTCGGGATAGGATAACCGATAAACAGATCTCTTATCGTGTAACTTTTCATGCCTCGTGTCACAAACAAGGTGGGTGGGACCCATTATGACAATCCATTATAAAAGGCCAAATTTTGACGTCAAGGCATCGCAATCAATTATGCCGCCACCGGACAGCTCCTATACCTTCTCTCCCACGAAACGACAAAACCACGAACACTCCTTGATCAGGGACAACATCGAGGAGGAGCCTCGACATTTGCTCCCTCTGTATGGAGGGAAGACTCCAGCTTCAGGCCTGCCCTCTGAACAGGCCCACATCTCCGCTCCGGATCCTGCGGCGTTTCAACCTGTGTGCCTGCCGGGAGGTATCGAGGACCGTAAACCTGGATCCGAATACGCACATCGAGAGGACCATAGTGGACCAGTTCCTATGCGACCACCATCTTCCTCGCCAACACGTCCAGCAGCAGCGCCCGACTGAGGACAACATACTCGATCTGCAACTAATTTGGCAGGTCCCGTATCCCATACCCAATTAGTTGCAGATACTGAATTACTTCACCGATTCGTCTCTCGTATCCCATACAGAGATAGAGAGATCACGTGAGAGAAACCCTATTTCTGGCTGCTAAAATCTATTTCTGGCTGCTAAAATCTATTTCTGGCTGCTATTTCTGGCTGCTAAATCTATTTCTGGCTGCTTGCAGCCAGAAATAGGTCTTGCAGCCAGAAATAGGTCTTGCAGCCAGAAATAGCAGCCAGAAATAGCAGCCAGAAATAGCAGCCAGAAATAGACTGTCGAGCAACTGTGCACCTGCCGAAAATTGTTGATTGCGAAAAAAGCCTAAGCGAAGTATTTGACAAAAATCTTGAGCTAGCAATCAAACTGATCATCAAATTGGTCAAACAAAAGTTTCCCACCCTAATATTCGACAGTCCGAGTAAGTCGTACAATTCACCTGGTGATCCCGATTCAACTTCAAGTGAAGAATACGATTCTGAAGGCAGAAGCGACAGTTCAAGGGAGAGTTCTGGGCACAGTAATTAGTATTTAAGTACATATAATAAGTCAATACAAAAGAAAGATGGATGTAATCGTATGCAGTAATGAACAAAATCCCGCCAACTTCACGGTTGAGCTAGAAGAAGCTCTTGATCTATCTAAAATGTATCAAGTTGCAATAAAAAGTATATCGATTGCAACTCCATCAAATGATGACTTACCTGCGGGAAGGAAATTAGGACTTATCTACTCTAATATGGTTCATCCCACAAACGTAAATCATGAAAAGCGGAGATTTATGGGTATCTTCCCGTTTGGACTGAATGAGGGCTACAATCATCACGAGTTTACTAACCCAACATACAGAACTGTCTCTCGCTCAGCTATAATTGAAATGGAATTCGATATACGCAATGTCAAAAATCAAGATTTAAAATTCTTAAATGAGATTATACAGGACTTCCCGACTGTGATAGCGTTGCATTTTCGAGAAATTTAATTTTAAAATATAAATTTGAATAACCTTTAAAAAAAGAGTTGCTTGTTTGTCTCTACCTCTAAAATGACCTTAAAATGATCATTCATGATCATTAATGATCATTCACTGTCACTGAATGATCATTCATGATTACTTCATAATATGCCGAATATCTCTCTCTATCCCTCTCTCACACTCTCTCACTCTCTATTTCCAGCACTTGATAGTTGATATGCAGACCAATGCATTAGTAGTCATGACGCCACTGCACCTGGTACATGGCTGACAGCCAACCGAGGAAAGTGCAATAATCTAAAGGAGGTCATGTGATAAACACAAGCCTATAGCTAGGGGTAACCTGAGCATGTGACCATATGGCATATGGCATATTATGTGACAAACACAAACCAATAGAGAATGTCACATGACGTGCCCATGTGCTAATGTCACGTGATATGTCACGTGATCACGTGACATATCACGTGATGTGACGTCATATACACGACCACGTGATAAGTCACGTGATGTGACGTCATATGCCCATATTTGGACATGTGATGACGTCATATGCCCAAATATGGTGTGGCTCACTTTTAGGTGAGACAGCGGGGCTATTTTACCTACTACTCGTCTCAACGCAGTCTAAAGGAAAATCGATGAAAGTACCGTCTAGACAACGTCTCAACTGAAACCGGTCAACATACCGTCTAAACAACGTCTAGACAACGTCTAAACAGAATCTCGCGATTCAGTTTCAAATACCGTCTAGACAACTTCTCCAGCAATTTCGATACGAATACCGTCTAAACAACGTCTAGACAACGTCTTAAGCGAATCCGATACAGATACCGTCTAAACAACGTCTCATAACCGACACTATCTATCACTGATAGTATCAGCCATAGACAGTATATTTGAAGTTGGGTACGAAAATTACCGGGAGGATAACCCCTTTCCCGTCCCCGAGCATCGCGGTACGACTGTGCTGGTTAAACACATGTGTAATTTTCATTCAATAGGCACACATCTACCACTAATTCCAACTGGCATGGGTAATCCAGAATGGTCTTCGAAAACGGTCGAGTCTAGACATCATTATTTGAGACGTTGTCTAGACGTTGTTTAGACGGTATTCTTATCGAAATTGCTGGAGAAGTTGTCTAGACGGTATTTGAAACTGAATCGCGAGATTCTGTTTAGACGTTGTCTAGACGTTGTTTAGACGGTATGTTGACCGGTTTCAGTTGAGACGTTGTCTAGACGGTACTTTCATCGATTTTCCTTTAGACTGCGTTGAGACGTACTTTTAAAACTCCGTCTGAAATACAGACGGAGTTCTAAAAGTCCGTCTCAACGTCTGGTACAATTTTCAGACGTGCCGTCTCAACTTCGGACGGATACCGTCTAGACACCGTCCAGACGCCGTCCAGACGCCGGGACGGTACCGTCTAGACACCGTCTAGAGACCGTCTGATACCGTCGCAACACCGTCTGATACCGTCTATAACCCGTCTAGAGACCGTCTGATACCGTCTATAACCCGTCTCAAGCAATTTCGGTACCGTTTTTAGCTGATTTCACCGAAACCCGTCCAGACGGTATACCGTCTAGACGCCGTCTAGACGGCGTTGCGACGCCGTCTAGACGCCGTATGCGGCAAATCAGAAATTGCCGCCAGGGGCCTTTACCTCCAGCAGCGATGCAATGTAGTTTGTGACATGTGTGTGTGTGTGTGTGTGTGTGTATGAGTGGAAGACTGGGAGTTTGTAATGTCGGGAACCCTTTGTGTACCATGAAGTAGGATATGAGGCCAGGGAGAGATAGAGAGATAGAGAGAGATATAGAGATAGAGAGATAGGGAGAGAGATAGAGATAGAGATAGAAAGATAGGGAGATAGAGAGATCATAGAGAGATAGAGAGATAGATCGGTGAACAATAGCTTTGGGCATCGTCACCACTTCCTCCCCCTTGCAAAATGTACTCAATGTGACTCTGTATATAATTCCTCTCTATCTCTCTCTCTTTCCCTCTCTCTATCTCTATCTCTCTCTCACCCTCTCCCAACCGCAAATCCCCAATCTTGTGGGTTCACTAACTCCACTCCATGATAGTTAGTGGTCAATTGTGGTCTTGTCACATTGCAACTTGAACCCAATCAGTTTGGGGACGGCCACGGACCAATCAGGGACTGTTTGGAGACAGCCACGGACCCATTTGATACGTCACGAAGGTCTTTGTTAAATTGTCACCTCATCTCAGTATCTTTTGATCATCGCCCTGTCACCTTATCGCCCTGTCACCTCCCTATCAGATAAATTTGCAGTCCCCATTTGTCTCATTTTAGTGGTTGATGAAAGTGTTGATCGCGGTTTTTGTGGTATATCTCACCTTGTCAACAACATGGCCGGCCCCTGTGTGAATTTGTGTGTGGTAATGTGTGAATTGCCCCCTCCTTAGTCCTTGTCACAATGTAGTCAATTGTCACCCTGTCATCAATATATCGTGAGAATCACAGTACCACCTCGAGACATCCGATTCCAATTTACTAAAGCTGGGTACAACACCCCAATCGGGAGAGAGAGAGAGAGAGAGAGAGAGAGAGAGAGAGAGAGAGAGAGAGGGAGAGGGAGAGAGAGAGAGAGAGAGAAAGAGAGAGACCATGTCCCTGTTGTTAATTGACCCCTCTCACCAGTACACACCTTCTCTGTTAACCTCCCCCACTCTCTCTCTCTCTCTCTCTCTCTCTCTCTCCTCTCTCTCTCTCTCTCTCTCTCTCTCTCTCTCTCTCTCTATCTCTCTCTATCTCTCTCTCTCTCTCTCTCTCTCTCTCTCTCCCATTCTCGTTGAGTAATTGTGGCAAGGTGTACTACCCCCAGTCAAGGTGGTGCACTGTGTTGTGGTTATACTTCCTCCCTCCCCCTCTCTCTCTCTCCCTCTTGCCTCAAACCTACTTTCTCTTCACCTTCACATGCTTCCTCTTCTCTCCCTCCCTCTCCTTACCTTCTTCTCTCTTTCTCTTCCTCTCCTTCTCACTCAAAACCTAGCTTGTTAAACCTATTATCTTGCCGTGCCCTACTTTTATCCGGGTGGTGAGTGTATTTTTAGTAAGTGCCATTACTTGAATGTTAATTTCCAGTATTTTTGAGTCATTTTTCGATACTGTTTCTCTACTTTGAACAAGTTATTGTTTGCGATTTTGAATTTATTTTCCCATTCTATTTTCTGGGCGATGATTGTTATCATAGCTCAAAAACAAATATATTAGTCCGAGGCTAAAGACTTGTTGAGTAATTCAACAACTAAAGACCAGGCCACCAAAGACTTGTGTCTAGGTAAAGAACGTCATAACTCAAGTAGCTCTCTCATGTGACATTTGCAAGAGCCGTGAGTTTTTAAATCTCTTCAGTGTTATCTCTATCTCTCTCTCTCTCTCTTTCTGGATTTCATTTTCACCCCAAAGTTTACTGTCCTTCTGAGCGCTGCAATGGTCCATTGAACTTTGCCGAGTAATTTTTACTTTTCAACTTTAACAAGAAGAGCTCGATGCTTTTCAGTTTCTCTCCCTCTAACTTTTTTATAATTCTCTTCGATTCCTTTATTCCATCGGCTCTAAGTCCCTCTCTTTCGTTCTCCCTCTCTTTCTCTCCCTCTTTCTCTCCTCCTTTTCTCCTATCATTCCACCGATGTTTTCCTATCTTCTCTAGCAGTCCCGGAATTTTTTATCGATTCGCTTTTTCCAGTCGTCTACATGAAAGACAGGGGGAGAGAAACATAATGATTTATCAAATTGATAGAAAGAGAGGGAGAGGGAAATAAAGTTTTGAGATTTTTCTGCACGCTTCCAGAGCAGTATAAATCCTGTAAATTTGAAACGATGAACACTATTTAACATTCCTTCTGAATCGATCTCAAAATTCCATATTTTTATCTTTCTTTCATCCTTTTGTTGACGTCCTAGTTTGTGCAAATCTTTTTTCTGCAGATAATTGCTATTGTTATACGGCGAAACAGAGTATTGAGTATTTGAGCCCGGTTGAAACTTTGAAATAATTTGACTCGCACTTGGGCACTTGGCGTCCTAATCTTAACACTCTCTGCAGGTGTGACTTCCGTGAGAATTCACCTCCCCATCTAGAGAAAGAGAAGTTCACCCCCTCATCATCCCTCCCCCACACCGCGGCCCTGTCCCATGTGTCGTGTGGCTGCTGCAGAAGCAGATTTGACACACGCGACGTGTTCCCACGGTACCACTGAATGTGGTATTTCACATCTCTCTCTCCCTCAGCCCTCTCCCTCTCTCTCTCCCTCTCTTTTTATCTCTTTCTCTCAAGATTGACACGGCCTGGTTTCCGGGTTTCAACCCCCTCTCACGGCCTGGGACACCATGATCTCCGGTCTTGAACAGTTTCTGCAGAAAACACCTCAGTTTGATTAAATGGAAATTGCATTAAAAGAGCAGTACTTGCTCAATGCCCATGGCAACATTACTGATTACTGCCCTACGTAGTACGCTAATTAACTAATTAAATGCCCTAATTGTCATGCCCTAATCATCTCTTTCGACACGCATGACTCCTGTCCTTTCTTCTTGTGTCCTTCCTTCCCCCTTTCTTTGGAGGAAAGACCCTACTTGGGGTACCTTATTGTTTGCGTAATGAATTGCCCGCACCGGCTCATTAGCTCAAATTTGAATAACAATATCAAACTGTGGGGACTTGCTAGGACTTTCCAAGATCACTTTCACTCCACATCTCTCTTACTCCCTCTCTTTCTGTTACAGCCATTATGGTCACATTCCCTAAACCTTCCAAAAACAGAGCCTGCAATGCAATTAGACCCACAAAACTCTCGAGTGAGGGAGTGAGAGAGTGAGAGAGATTGAATGAGGTCAGAAGGACAAAAGAATCGATGTACCGTGCAGCATGGACTGAATTCAGTTGCAGTGTGGTATAACCATTTTCTCTCTCTCTCTCTCTCTCTCTCTCTCTCTCTCTCTCTCTCTCTCTCTCTCTCTCTCTCTCTCTCTCTCTCTCTCTCTCTCTCTCTCTCTCTCTCTCTCTCTCATCCTCAGTTCATGTGTTGTCGAGGGCATCGGATGCACATGAGTGGACTCTGTTCCCATTGTCTACCTAACCAGAACCCAAGCTTGATCATTTTGTAGACCCGGACTACCTTTATTATTATTATCTGATATAGTTGTCTTCAGAATTCCTAGTAAAACCCCTCACGTTTCCCAAATCTTGTTCAGTAATTATGCAGTGTTTTTACATGGTGTGTTACTATGGAAACAATGGTACGGGGCTACAGCTCTCCTCGTTTTGTTATAACCTCTATTGTAGCCCTAGCTAGCTGTGAGGCGTGTTATAGCCCTATAGCTATAGCTGTGAGGTGTTCCATGTGTTCCCCAGACGTAATACATGCTGTATTGTGTGTGGGTGGGTGTCTAGACTAGCTTAGTGTGTGGTTATGTACCTCACTTTATCTCCATCTTTCTCTATCTCTCTCATCTCATTTCCACAGGCCGTCTTTCAACTTATTCAACTTTAACTTGTGTTTGGGTGATTCTCTCTGTGTTCGGTAGATCAGTGCTCTTGTTGTTTGGGTGGGGTTTCAGTGATTAGCTGTACCCTGTTTGCAGCTTGTATAGATTTGTCAGCGGCTTCCCCTCCCCTCATCCCCATGTTGTGGTGCTTGTGAGGGGAGAGAGGAGAGAGAGAGAGAGAGAGGAGGGATAGGAACTAAAAGAGGATAGAAGGGTAGGGGAAAGGAGAGGAAGGAGAGGAAGGGGAGGGGGAAAAAAAGGGGGGGGGTTGGGGAAAATTTAAACCCCTCTGGGTTTTTTCGGGCCCTCAAAACCCCACCATACGTTCGAGGGGCCACTAAATTTCCCTTTGAAGCTTTAAATTTTGGGATTTAGGTCCAAACCCCCCCCCCTCTCCCCTTCCCCTTCACCCTTTTGGATCTAGAAATGAAATCCAGCAAGTGGTTATTTTGTTAAAATTTTTTTTTTTAATTTTATTTTTTTCTTTGAGGTTTTTGGCCGGGGGGGGGGGGAGCTCGTTTCAATTGAATTTTGGGAAAATTTTTAAGTCCCTGATTTGAATTTTTTTTGGTTCTACTTCCTTTTTAAGGGTTTTTTGTAATTGAAAAAGGGGGGCCACTTTTTTAAACCAGGGAATGAATTTTTTTAAAAACATTAAATTTGGAACCTAAATATTTCCATTTCCTTTAAGGGCACTAATTAAGGTTTCCCCCTTTTTGGGAAAACCCCCAAAAAAAATTTGTCACTCTTCATCAAATGAATAAAATGTGGTTTTTTGGGCCACGCCCTTATACCTGTATTTTCAGTCATGTGGTCAAAACTGAAAACCATCTTGAGAAACGAGTAGAGAAGAAATCAAGGGCACTAAAGTGTGTAGCGTCCTCGCATTAGTGGGGGTAGGTGCCGGAATTAAGTCTCTATCTCATCTGGTTAATTAGATAATTGGATAATTAGGTATGCGCATAACCGTTTTTTGGCTATATGGCTATAGCCACTTATAAATGGTTTAGAGACTTTTCACTGGTGCCATTTTGTTGGCAATGGCCAAGTTATGGGGGGTCGACGTCGGACTTTTAAGCTCTATCTCCAACCGTTTAGCCGTTATTTCGATTCAAAAGTGCTGAAAATGAGTAAAAATCGGGCTTTTTCCCGTTTTTTGCTCATTTTCAGCACCTTAAAAGCCAAATAACGGCTAAACGGTTGAAGATAGAGCTTAAAAGTCCGACGTCGACCCCCTATAACTTGGCCATTGCCTACAAAATGGCACCAGTGAAAAGTCTCTAAACCATTTATAAGTGGCTATAGCCATATAGCCAAAAAACGGTTATGCGCATACCTAATTATCCAATTATCTAATTAACCAGATGAGATAGAGACTTAATTCCGGCACCTACCCCCACTAATGCGAGGACGCTACACACTTTAGTGCCCTTGATTTCTTCTCTACTCGTTTCCTAAGATGGTTTTCAGTTTTGACCACATGACTGAAAATACAGGTATAAGGGCGTGGCCCAAAAACCACATTTATTCATTTGATGAAGAGTGACAAATTTTTTTGGTGGTTCTAGGGACCTATTGGAGTGCCCTAGAAGTGGAATCACATTTAGATCAATTATGTTTTTTTTCGGTCCAAAACCGACATCATATGACTGGTCTACACAGCATGTCAATATTCTGTTGTCCCCTGAGTTCTCTCAGCTCATACAATTTTATAACGCCCACTGCGCATTTTTTGGAGAAATAACACCCGCGGTAGCGGGCTGATATGACTGAATCCGAAGTGATAAATCTCATAACGCCCGCTATAAAAGTGCAATTTGTTACACGCAAGAATTCACCCAAAAAGGTGTGAAAACTCTTTCTTTTGTTTGTGTGTACTGTTGTGTACACACTGTTTCAAAGAGAAAGAGAGATTGACACAACAAGGGGCGGCAGAATGGCGGCAAGAGAGAGAGACAAGAGAGACATTGGTAATCTTTATCTCTCTCTATTTAATTAGCACCCAATAGTTCGCTTGTGTGTGTGTGAGTGTCTAGACATGTCTAGACATGTCTGGAGTTGAAAAGGGAACATATTTGAAGGATTGAAATGAGTTGTGTTGCCTCTCTCTCGCTGTGTCTCGCTGTTTGTTGTTGAACTGTGAAACTTTGATGATGTTGAATAGTTTGTCAAATTGAGTTGAAAAACTTGAAAGGGGATTAGTGTTGTTCTCTCCTTGCTTGCAGTGGGCGTTATATGCTATAACACCTTATGTGTATCAATATCGTCTCCTTGCTCCGCAAGGAGCCGATATGCGTGCATATCGCTCCCCGCGCGGGGTGCGATATACAGATACACACCGGTGTTATAGCACATATAATAACTGCATTTTTACACCAATATTTGGTAACTATAACATTTTATGCAATACTTCCGCATACCAAGCCCCATTACTAAGGCGGGTGTAGTAGTATTCTGGGAAAGTGTATGTTGTCCCATAGGAATTAATCACGTGAAAGTCACAGCAGTCACGTGATAGTTACAGCAGTCACGTGATTTGTTTATGTTACAGCAGTCACGTGATTTGTTTATGTTACAGTGGGAGTCACGTGATTTGTTTATGTTACAGCAGTCACGTGATTTGTTTATGTTACAGTGGGAGTCACGTGATTTGTTTATGTTACAGTAGGAGTCACGTGACGTGTTTATGTTACAGTAGGAGTCACGTGACAGTCACAGCAGTCACGTGATAGTTACAGCAGTCACGTGATTTGTTTATGTTACAGCAGTCACGTGATTTGTTTATGTTACAGCAGTCACGTGACAGTTACAGTTGTCACGTGATAATCTCCAGTATGTGTCCCCTCACTTGACCTCTTTATCCCCCATCACCCGATGAGCGTGCTGCCATGGACCCAACTGTTTAGACCCACTCTCGCTGAAACTGTTTACAACTATCATGGACCCATGCCACTCTCTCTCTCTCTCTCTCTCTCTCTCTCTCTCTCTCTCTCTCTCTCTCTCTCTCTCTCTCTCTCTCTCTCTCTCCCTCTCTCTATCTCTCTCCAACTATTTAGACACAATCTCTCAGCTCTCTAACAATATTTACCAACACTGTTGCGTGATCAAGCAGGGGGCTCTAATGGGGGTGTAAATATTTCCCCTTGATTGGTTTTCCAGGGCTTAGTCTTTCACCCAAAAAGACCTGTTACCCTCTCTCTGAGTGTGTGTTGGCTCAATAATAAAGCATTGTCCTATAATACCCCCCATTTGCTGGTATGGTAGCTAGTCTTTGATTATATATATGACAGTGCAATTAACGTGCGTGCAGCTGTCACGAGAGAGAAATTCTTTGTTCAACTAATAATATCATCAGTTTTAGCTATCTATTCGTTCTGATGGGTACCCGCCCTCCCTGCCGACGGACCTCCCTGCCGACGGGTCGGCAGGGAGGTCATTCGGCAGGGAGGGCGGGATATAGGGGTATAATGTCCTACGTGCCGACGAGATTGGGATGAGATCGCCGTCGGCACGTAGGACATTTGACCCCTATATTCCGCCCTCCCTGCCGAAAACTGACTCCGAGAGAGTATTCGGCAGGGAGGACATTTACCCCTCCTATTCACCCTCTGTACCGACGATCGGCAGGGAGGATATTTCACCCCTCCTTTTACCCTCTGTACCGACGATCGGTAGGGAGGGCGTTTCACTCCTTCTGTGAGCTCGAGAATTTGGCCGGCAGGCCAAATACGAAGAGTTCACTGTGTATTGTTCCTCTGAGTATCGTTAGGGTTAGGGGTTAGGGTTAGGGTTAGGGTTAGGGTTAGGGCGGTGGTTAGGGTGGTGGTTAGGGCGGTGGTTAGGGTGATGGTTAGGGCGATGGTTTGGGTTATGGTTTCGTCGGCACAGAGGGTGAAAAGGAGGGGTAAATGTCCTCCCTGCCGATCGTCGGTAGTGAGGCTGAAAAGGAGGGGTAAATGTCCTCCCTGCCGACGGCCCTACTTGCCGATCGTCGGTACAGAGGGTAAAAGGAGGGGTAAAATGTCCTCCCTGCCGATCGTCGGTACAGAGGGTAAAAGGAGGGGTAAAATGTCCTCCCTGCCGACCGTCGGCACAGAGGGTAAAAGGAGGGGTAAAATGTCCTCCCTGCCGACGGCCCTCCCTGCCGATCGGTAGGGAGGTCCGTCGGCAGGGAGGGCAGAAAATAGGGGTATAATGTCCTACGTGCCGACGGCGATCTCATCCCAATTTCGTCGGCACGTAGGACATTATACCCCCATATCCCGCCCTCCCTGCCGAATGACCTCCCTGCCGACCCGTCGGCAGGGAGGTCCGTCGGCAGGGAGGGGGTGACTCGTTCTGATGCACCCTATTGTGTGATAGCTGTCATTATTGGGTAGCAGTATAGTACCCACAAGGCTTGATATTTCTTATTTCGTGAACCTACAGTTGATTAATATAGCTACCATCTGACAAATATTCTCTATAGATTGGGAGGTGCTTGCTATTGCAAATCTTGGCACTCGGGTCCTATTTTGATCTCTCACTCGCCGAGAGAGAGAGAGGGAGAGAGTTTGATTGCTCAGCTCCCTCAAGGCTTTCACGCCCATTTCCCCTCTCTCTTTGTGTTGTTGTTGTTGTTCTGAGATTACTACCTACACCATGTTTCACCCCCATTACCGACCATTAACAGTTCTATATAGTTCTTGAAACATGTTGTCAGATCGTGATTTTGGGCTCCATCGTGATATAGTGTATTTTATTGTAATGGTAACCGTGGCAACTACCATGAACACTTCACCCCTCACAGTTGATAAAGCTCTTTCTCACTTGCCTAGCTAGACTCTCATGTAAATAAAGGAGGGTTAGAACATAACAAGTCCCCCCACTGTACCAAGACAGTACTGTAACAGCTGGTAACAGCCTCTTTTTTTGGCTTGGCCCCATTTTTCTGTCTTTATCTCTTTTACAATATATTTGGAGCTTTGTGACTGGAGCTGTGTATTATAATTATATCGCCAGTGTTCACTCAGTAGAGGGTGAAATTATCTGCCAGTGGCGCCCCTTGCATGCAGTGGTGAGCGAGAGAGAGAGAGAGGGGGTGAGAGACAGAGAGAGAGAGAGAGAGAGAGAGAGAGAGAGAGAGAGGGGGTGAGAGACAGAGAGAGAGAGAGAGAGAGAGAGACAGAGAGTCAGAGAAAAAAGTAGAAGAAAACAGATTATCTTTTCAAATTTTCGTGCCATGTTGAATGCAGGTCATTCGCCTCTTGTTGATTGACTTTTGAAAAAGAGGGTTGTCCTCAGGTGGTACCATTCAGTGCAGTACCCCTACTATTATCCCAAAACCAGAGAATGAACTGCATCTTTGTTTCGATCACGATGGTTTTAAATTACCATCTGATCTCTATCAATCTCTAAATCTCTCCTTGTTTCGTCTTCTCTCTCCATTTCATTCTCTATGTTTCTCTCTTGACACCCGACCCGTTTAGGAACAGTACCCCAGCAGGTGGCTCAAATTTAGCACTACAAATCAGACGATAATGAACTAATTAGCCACTTAACAGCTACCGGCCCTCTTGTACTAAACAGCTTTCTCAATTCACACACCACTCTTTTATATTCCTCCATGATAATGACACCATGTCTTCTTCATCTCTTTTACCTCGATGGCTGCCTGGTGGGGGGAAGGCACCTCAATTGCTGCTACATTTCCATCGGCTGTCATTGACGTGTCTGAACTATTATATATGCCAAAAGCACCGTTTATTGGGGCTGGGGGGTATTTAGAAACCGTCTGCTGTTATAGTATGCCAAGGACATATGTGTTTCATTTTGAAAATCTCAAGGAATCGTGAAATTCCTCTCTCCACAGCCCCCAAATTGGGCTGGTCGAGGGAGGAGGGGGTCGACCTAGTGACCTACTAATCGCCATGTGTATGTAATTGCCGAGAGTGTATAATAATCCCGCCATAGCGGCTCGGGGTTTTGATCTCAGGCAGTATATTTGATGGGGGAGGCAGACACTGATGGATATAATGTGTTACCACAATTTCATGTGTGTTTTCAAAGAATTGCTGTTTTCAATGCTTTCTTTTGCGTCCGAAGAGGTTCCATGTTGCACGAAATCTATCGCTTGAGTACCTGCCCCTCCCGATAGTTGTCTTTTCCTAGCTTCACTCTATCAGCTCTCTCTCTCTCTCTCTCTCGTGCTCTCTTCTCCGTCGTCTCTCTCTCTCTCTCCTCTCCTCGTCTCTCCCTCTCTCTCTCTCTCTCCTCTCCTCACACTCTCTCTCTCGCTCTCTCTCTCTCTGCTCCTCTCTCTCTCTCTCTCGCTCTCTCTCTTCACTCTCTCTCTCTCTTTCTCCTCTCTCTCTCTCTCTCTCCTCTTCTCATCTCTCCCTCTCTCTCTCTGATGGCTCTCTCTCTCTGTCTCTCGTCGTCTCGTGCATCTAGCTGCAGTAGGGCTCACTAAATTTTACCTCTCTTTCATGTCTGACCTAAATGAGAAGCTATTTGTCTGAAAAATTATTCCTTCATAAAATACTCAGGGACTACTACTGCAGCTCCTGCTCCTCTGGAGGGAAATCAGTGGCCGTGCTCTCGCCTCTCTCTCTCCCTCTCATAATTCCACCATTTTAAATTCCATCCCTCAGTTTAGAATATAATGTCTTCTGTTTGTATGAGGCTGGATTGTCTCTCTGATTGTTTTTAGCTTCTTGATCTTTCTAATTTTGGGCGTTTTGATCCAACCATCTGACTCTCATTGACTAAATCTTTATGACAAGACTTTATTAAGTCTCCCTCCCCTTCTCTCCCCCTCATCTATTATATCCTTCACATTCTCCACCTCTCCTCACTGTCCTCTCCTCTCCGCTCTACCCTCCCCTCCCACACCAGCTGGCCCACGAGCACAACGAATTGTCCACTTGCTAACCGGCGGTATATAATAATTTGATTCTGTCACTTCCTGAGAGATCTTGACACTGCTTGTCCTCTCCTCCCCATCTTCCCACTAACCCGGCTGTTCCCACAAATTCGAGCCGAGCATGTGTCCCCATGACGACAGAGAGTTCCCATGACGACATATGACGTCATCAGAAGGAGAGATAGAGAGAGAAAGTATGATGGTGATAGGAAGAGTTAATTTGAGGATCAGCGCTCTGCCAAGCTGTCTACAGTATAGATTTAGCTTTCTTCTAGATCGTTTGGTTTGTTGTCTTTGCTACACATCTCTCTTTATCTTGTTATCCTAATTTTATTTTGAGCTCTCTTCCCTCGGGTAAAATAGGATCAACTTCATGATATTTTGTTTCTTCGGAGATGAAAATATCTAGAGAAAGATCAGACATATTATACAGAGAGAAAAGGGGGAGGGAGAGAGAGAGAGAAGAGAGAGACATCTATATTAATGGCAGATAGAGAGATCAAGGTGAAAAGGGACAGAGAGAATTCGAATCAATGAAAATCGACCAGCAGGGGACACGTCACCGGGATAAAGAAAAATGACAAGGGATAAAGATCAGGTAGAGGAGTGTGGGACTAAAGATATATATTTTGGAATTTTAGTGGATTGATGCCAGCCCCCCCCCCCTCCAGTTGTGATTTGCCAAGCCGTGCTGGCTGGATTTGATGGCAAGAGCGTGCCAGTGGGGGGGGGGGAGAAGAGAGAGAGAGAGAGTGTGTGTGTGTGAAAAAGGGAAGATAGGAAAAAGAATCAGTTGTTCAGGAGAATTTCTCTTTGTACCCTTCCGGCCAATTTGACAATTTATTACCGGGATGATCAAGTCAAGCTGCGAATTGATTCCGCTAAAGGGCTCTGTTCCGGGGCTCTATATTTCCCAGGGGCATGCCAAGATTGGAATGTCGGGCAGACAACAAGCAGGATATATATCTTCTAACCAGCCCTAAATCTTTACCAGCTCATTCTTCTGTAGAAATCATATACCTTGCTCCACCATGTTCCCCACAATCCACGGACATCCAGACGTATTTCTAACATTTTGTAAACATCGCCATCCCTGTCTGTCTGGATGTTTGTCGTAGAGATACGCTGTTTTAGGGCGGCTTGCGGGACTTGGGCTCTGGGTCACTATTGATACCTTGTCCTGTTGCTTGTTAACTGATTGTACATGAGAGGGAGGGAAGAGAGAGGGAAACGAGAGATAGAGAAAGAGAGAGAGAGAGAGAGAGAGAGAGAGAGAGAGAGAGAGAGAGAGAGAGAGAGAGAGAGAGAGAGACAAGAGAGAGAGAGAGAGAGAGAGAGAGAAGAGAGAGAGATAGGAGAGAGAGAGGAGAGACGAGACGCGAGAGAGAGAAGGGAGAGAGAGAGAGAGAGGAGGGATAGAGTGAGAGAAGAGAGAGAGAGAGAGGGAGAGAGAGAGAGAGGGGGGGATGGTGTATGACCGTAATAATTTGCTATTGTTAGCTTGCGTCCAGCACTTCCCGCCTTTACCAAACACACCACCTCTTTGAATCTTCTTTCCACCCACTTACCGTCCCCTTTATCTCTCTAAAATATCGTTCTCTCTCCCTTCTTTCTCTCTCTCTCTCTGCCTATCTGTTTTCCTGTTTATTATCGCCCTTCCTTATTGGGTAGAGACGCCCACTTTTTTGGTACCAAAATGAACAACCATTGGACGTTAGCTGCAGTGTTGTTTGGTTGTGCACAATAACATTGTCTCCCATAATAATATATTCCTACCTAAGTTGTTTGGGGTGTTTGTCTCCCCGAACAATGATTATTTGTCCGCTAGGAGAGCTTTGTCTGGTCCAATGAATTATGTCTTCCGTTACCCCCCATTTGTTACGAATTACCTACAGATCGGGACATATATTGGTTTGATTCAAGGGTTTCAGTTTCTGAAGCCTTATTCTGTCTGAGTTTCTTATTTACTTGCAATTTATTACCTGAAGCCAGATTTAGAAATTTTCAGAGAATAATACAAGAAACTGTTGGGGATTTTATATGAATCATTTTATTGGTTCAATCTTCACCTCTCCGCACACGATCTGAAACATTCCTCAGTGTGAATGGTAGCTGATGTTGGTAGCTGATCTGATTAGATCTGATTACCACCCCATCTTGTCACACGGCTCCGCCTCAAAACACCATGCTTTGACGCGGTCTCTTCAACTTCCAAAGTTATCTTCTTTTCCCTATTATTTTATTTTAAGCTTTCGTTCATTTAAAACCAGCGGCAACTTCAGAGATCCGTTCTAGCAGTAAAAGGAACTTGGTAGAGAATCGATCATCGATAAAGGCCTAGATAAGACGATGCGAAGGAAGGATAACAATGGAGGTCGGTGGCAATCACAGGAAAAATATCATCACGCTCCCGCTATTCTAGATCCCACATGTTCTATATCAGTAGGTCATGAGTGCACATTGGTAAAGATCCCCCGCAGTCTTACCACGATATCGGTTTAGCACTTTTCAGGTATTGTTCGTTCTCCGATGTTATCCCCCTGAGAGTTCAATGCATAGTTGATGGTGTCCTCTCCCTCCGTAGGGTCCATTGTCTTTTTCAACCGACATTTTTGCACCTCCACCGTTCTTTATTTCAGGATCTCGCGAGAACAGCTCCTTTCTCTCTCGCTCTCTCTCTCTACCCCCCTCTTTACTTCATTCCTCAATCCTTACTACCATTTTGCACGTGCCAATCGAGCTGGTATCTTTCAATTTTAGCACCACTTCTCATTTTAGGTGAGAGGGTGAGGAGAGGAAGGGGGAAAAAGTAGCGAGAAGAGAGAGAGAGAGAGAGAGAGAGAAAGAGAGAGAAAGAGCAGAGAGAGAGAGAGAGAGAGAGAGAGAGAGAGAGAGAGAGAGAGAGACAGTCAGTAGTAGTAGAACAAAGTGTGACACGCAGCTGCTGCTAGGAGGAGGTTGACAATCACGTGGAGGTACAGTCCATACCCTCATGATGCACTGATTCCCCCAAAACAACAGCCCCTGATCACACCAATATCACTCTCTTTTCCATTGTCCATCCCCCTCTTGTTTCAGTCGCCATTTTGTCGGATAATTCATCTCTAATTATAAAGTTTGATTTATGTCTCCTCTCTTTTCTTTCCTCTCTCTCCCCCCAAACCCCCTCCCTTTCCCCCTCTCTCTCTCTCTCTCTCTCATCTCAATCCTCTCTCTCTCTCTCCTCCTCCTCAACTCTCTCGTAGTCTCGGACTGAATTCGTTAATCTTCTACACGCCATCTCCGTCTCCAACTTCTCTCCTCTCTCGTCGGTATATCTCTCTCTCTCCTAACACTCTCTCTCTCTTTCTCTGCGTCTCCTTCACTCTCTCCCTCCTCTCATTCTCGTCAATTCTACGTCCCCTCATCCTCTCTCTCTCTCTCTTCCTCTCTCCTCTCCCCTTCTCTCTCTCTCTCTCTCTCTCCCCCCCCCCCCCCCCCCCTCCCCACTTCTCTCCCTCTCGGCCCCTTCTGTCTCTCTCCCTCAATATCAATAAATAGGGCGCGAGAAGTGAGGTACTGTTGCAATTGGGCCGTGCCATGCTCATTCCACAATATTTTCTGTTGTT
>CM035359.1:2760257-2816960 GCA_020137815.1 Hormiphora californensis
TTTTTTTTCCTCCAAAATTGGGGGGGGGGGGGGGGGGGGGGGGGGGGGGGGGGGGTTTCGCTTTCTCTCCCTCTCTCTCTCTCTCTCTCTCTCTCTCTCTCTTCTCTTCTCTCTCTTCTCTTCTTTTCCTCTTTCTCCCTCTCTCTCTCTCCCTTCACATTTTTGTCGTTCCTCTGATATGCTTGTGCCCCCTTGCATGATACACAATTTAGTACAGTGCTATGTGTTTCAGTGACTCCAAATGACCGACTGGTGACCGACAGAAATGGACAGATAACTGACAGACAACCAATGACTGACATTGAACTCATCTCTAATGTTAATGTGGTAGGAGGCTCATCTCCAGTACAGGATATGGGTCTGTGTTGTTTCCAGTGTAGAACAACCTACAGTTACCAAGAACTTCATTCTGGATACAGTTCGGACTACTACAGTCCTTATAACAATCCCAGAGGTCATTAATAAATCTCATTAATTCCCCCCCACCGGGTATAATGGGTATATTGCTACCAAACTTACTGACTGACAGAGCTGCATTTGAAAACAAAGTGTTGTTAAAGCTGGAGTGTGTTTTGTGACGAAATGACGCGTGATTATCGTGTGTTTTGTGACCAATAACGCGTGATTATCGTGTGTTTTGTGACCAATAACGCGTGATTATCTTGTGTTATCCCTCTAACCTCACTCCCTCCCCCAGGTACCACCAGACGAGATGACATGTGGCAACATGGACCCGAACCCAGTGTGGGCCACTCTAACGAAGTCCCTAACCGGACCATAACGGACTCCTACGCACCCATTCCACCTAAGAGGTCCGAGAGTACCCGGTTCTCATCGCGGTTCAAGAGGAAGAAGGAGAGCTCTAATACGACCCCCTGTTCAACTCCAGATCACACCAAGGAGAGAAAGGATGGATCCTTCTTTGCCAAGTAAGTGAATCACTTAAAGTGATGCAGCTGGTGTTGTTTGTTTGTTAATTTGTTACTTATTTGCATTGTTTAGTTTGTTTGTTTGTTTGTTAAGTTGTTCTCTTGTTAATTTGTTCATGTTTTGTGAGTTGTCCAAGAGTTACATTTTGTTAGTTGGTTCTCCAGCATTCCCGGTCTTGGATTCCTGTAACAACTAAATTCAATTGCGGTATTATAGACGACGCCCAATCAGACTCAATTACAACGTGTCTCGTGTATCAGGGGGATTTTTCGGATTCCAATCCCCCCCTAATTACCCTAATAATCATCCCACGAATCTCCCATAGTCTCTTGTAACCACGTCCCACGAATATCTCCGAGTCTCTTCTACCTAATAATCGTCTCACGTAGCTCCCCTGAAACCCTCTCGGGTATATGAGTGGGTGGGGCCCTGCTTGCTACACTATATTGATAGAGAGAGGGGTACAAAGAGTTAAACAAATTAGGCCCTGTGAGAGATATATTTATTTCTATATTTGCTACACTCGATACGTTGCGGTAGATATTTATGGTACACCTTCCAATGCCCAACTCTCTGTCTTCATGGTAAGTTTGTTATTTAAATTAATAATAACTTGAGAAAATTTTAAGTACTTAGGAAAAGTTCGAAATGATAGATCGGAAGTTTGTGTTCTGTCTAGCCCATTGAAGTGGGCGTGAGAAAGAGTTTCATCCTTGTAGAACTTAGAATCTCAAGCTAATATGATGATTGAGGGGCGTAATTCCTGTTGTCTGGACAATTACGTGGTGGGAGGATCAGTAGGGCTGGCCTGGGTACATATCTTGTTCTGTAGTAGTGGGGAGAAGATGAATTGCTCAGGGTCAGAATAATTAGGGGGCCGGGGGTACTTGTTCTGAGCTATTTACCTACGTCATTTGTCCCTCTTGGGGGCCTCCTCTTGTTTTTCAGACCTTACTTCCATACAGATCTTGCTCTTATAGATTCATCATTCATACAGATCTTGATAAATCCATGTCCTCTATTCGGCACACTCAGCTGATATATCCTCCTTCCCCCCTTGAGTTATGATTCTCTCCACGATATTGGTATTCGGATTCCTGACAATTTCCTGCTCTCACAAATCGAGTGATATATAAATTAGAGAGAAATCGGATACTACCGCAAAGTAGTCGCATTCCACATGTTGCACATCTAATTGTCAAAATTCCTATTTTTGCGTTTCCCTAGCAACCCTCTCTGAATATAACGTATATATTCAGGCTCTCCTCTCTTTATATTCTGTCCCCAGCTACTTCGTATTTGGTAGTCCCGCCCTTTGAAATTGTGACCGCGGATAATGAAGACATGATAGAATTTGAGCGTCGAGAGAGAGAGAGGGAGAGAGAGAGAGACAGAGAAGGTGAGAGAAGTAATAGGAAACCTATCCCTGACTATGACTCATATTATGTAGCATGACGTGGTTAGAGACTCCTGCTGCTCTAAGTTGAAATTCCATCAGTCTACAATCTTTCATTTTGTTCTTGCTGCCACATGAGACAGAGGTTGCTGTGCTGCAGCTGTGGTCATTGACAGAGCTGGGCATCTGAGAGGAAGGAGTGAGAGAGAGAGGAAGGAGAGAGAGAGAGAGTAGGTGTGTGAGATTCTACCTCAATTTATACCGGATATTTGACCCATACGAATTCTTATGTATGTTTTTATTCCCCACTCTCTCCATCCCTCTCAGCTCTCTCAGCTCTCACTCCCTCTCTCTTTCCTCATTCTCTCTGTGTGGCTTTCCCCATTCTCTCTCGACAGTGGAGCGTGTGCATTCTATTCATTCCCTATCCACTCGCATATGTTTGCATTGCTCCATTCCTGAAAAGTGAGATCCTTACTTTTACTAAAGAGAACAAAAGAGAGATTGTTACATTAACTAAGGAGAGAGAGAGTCTCTATGCTCTCAGCTAACTAACTACCTGGATTTCCCTTTGTTTCCCATGCAACTGTTCCGCAAAGAAGAGCGTGCCGAGAAAAATTTGCGACAATTTTCGTGAAGTGTATGGGACACAATAAATCTCTTTCTCTCTCCATATCTCTCTATTTCTCGCTTTCTTTTTCCAGCCATATCTCTCTCCAGCTCTGATTGCCCTGTTGGCCATGTCATCACTTGAACCTCAACAAGCAGTAGTTCCTCTCCCTCCCTTTTAGAAGAGAGATTGTTACATTAACGAAGGAGAGAGTTCCTTTCCTTTTTCCTCTCCCTGCAGTTGCTGCACCCATCGTTCTATCTCTCTCTCTCTCTCGACTCTCGTTCTACTACTTTGTTAGACCCACCCACCCCGCTAGCCAAGTCGACTCCTGTAAAACGGAGTTTGTGTGTGAGAGAGAGAGAGATATTCAGCGGTTGTTTCCAGACACCTTTTTCTGCATAGTTTAGTCTCCCCTGGCCCCTGGATCTTGATTTACGATCATTGATCACTCACATTTTAGAGATGACATCACATCACAAGATTTTGTTATATTTCCGTGTTTAATATCTCTACATTCCTTGATTCTCTCACTTTGTCACCCCGGGCCACCGTCTCTCTTTTCCTTTTGGTCTTATTTTCAGTTACTGGACGGATAACTTATCCCTCCAGTATCCGGGATACGTCATAATCTTTAGATCCCTATCCATCTCTGTAGATGTGCTAAGGTTTTGATAATCTAGTAGATTTGAATGCTGTAACCTGATTGGCTGGTTACTATCACACCACCCTCTGATTGGCTAGTTACTATCACACCGGCCTCTGATTGGTCGAAATACACATCACGTGACCACTAATTCCTTATCTCACTCCATTTAATTCAGCTCTCTGTGTGTTGTAGTGCGCTCTGTGGGGGGAGCTCTGACCAGGTGGTGGAGTTTTAACATGTTCACATTATTATCCCTCCTCGCATATAATGCTCTGTGTCTCATATATTGTTTGTCATGTGGCTACTACACTACACATGTATAATACACTTGTCTGTATTCAGGGGCGATGTTTAGTCTATATTGTGCGTATGACATGCAATCGACACTGATGAGTAGAGTTGACCCCGCCCTATGTAGCATTTGGAGTTCAGTTGCTTTCTCTCTCTCTCTCTCTTGGTTTAGATCACTGTCTGTCAGATATAGTAAATTGCAGTACATAATGTGTGTTGACGTGTGTCTTCAAGTCCGTTTTAGATTACCATCTTTACCAAATCTAACTCTAGTCTAGGGAGTTTTATATTTTCTACCATCTTGAATCTTTGCACCAAATCTAACCCCCTACTCTCCTATTTTAGGGCATCCCAAATGTTCCGGAAACGAAAGAAGGAACGACCCATGACGTACTCTGATTTGATGCGGAACTTCACGACAGTACCCCCTCCAGCACTGGGTAGGGCCCAGTACAGGGAGGGCGTGGCGGCCGATCCGTACAAGGTAATTAGTTAATTAGTTAATTAATTAGTTGATGAGATATGGATATTTTGTTTGTTATTTGGTTTATTACCCTCCCCCCTCCCCCCGCTTTGAGCGCTTACCAGAGCATTTCTTTCACTATAGTCTTGGATTCTTTTACACCGCGAGGCTAGACTGGGGGAATTAGAGGTCGTACCAGTCACCCGCAACACACACACACATAGCGGGCTGCATGTGAATAGCATATATTTAGTTTCTCTCTCCTTAGTTACAGTAACAATCTTACTTTTACTCTCTTTAGTTACAGTAACAATCTCACATAAAGTATATATTTAGCTTTCATATTATATATCGGGTAATTCTACAAAGATGGAGATCCTCTGAATGCCCTAACTGTCACCCAGTCTCCAATCTCTCACTCACTGTTATCCAATCAGGTCACAATAAAGGTCACCTCATCAAAAACCATCAAAAAACCCACTAAAACAGTAACAATAACCCCTCTAAACCCCACTAAAAACCCCTCTTTTCTCTCCAGGTGAAAGTTGGTATGAGAATCTCGCCCAACCCTGTAAACAAGGAATCAATCCTCTCCGTTGATGAAAGCAAATCCTCTGTCCTGATCGCCAATGAAACACTATTCTTTGACTACGTGCATGGGCCCCAGAGCAGACAGAATGATGTGTGCTCCAGTATGTTGGCTGATGCCTTGCCGGCTATACTTCATGGGAGGCATGTCGTGGTAGTGACTTTCGGGAAGATTCCTTCAGGTTAGTTTGAGAGATGAAAGGGGAGAGGAAGAGATAGGGAGAGGGGGAAGGAGAGAAGAGAGATAAAGGGAATGAAAGAAGAGAGTGGATATAATGAGAGTTGGGGAGAGCGGAGATAAGAGAAAATCCAAGTACTACATAATATCATTGTAGTATAATTATGATTCACTCAATATTAACCCCCCTTTCCTCCCTGTCAGGTCGCCAGTTTTCTCTGATAGGCTCCCGAGACTCCCCCAGCGCCCTTGGTTTGGTCCCAACTGCGGTGACATGGTTGAACAAGTTGGGAGAGGGAGAAGATCGGAGCAAGTGTGGTCCTAACACAGTCAACATTACATCCCTTCGATTAGGTTAGTAATTGTCGAGCTGGTGTTTTCAGCTTTCTTCGATTAGGAATTTTCATCTTTGTTAGGGTGTTTCTGGATAGAAATCCGTGTTAAACCAAGTAGCAAATAATCAAACAATATTTAACTCCCAACCAGCTAGCAAATTATTAAACAATTAACTAATAATTAAATTAATGACTCCTCAGATGAACACCGGAACCTGTCCGAGTTTGTAACACCCTGCACGGCAACACGGCCAGAAGAGCTGGGGAAGTACCTCGACAAGCTCACCCTCACTCTACCAGCTCGAGATCAACCCAACGAAGAGGCTCTGATAATCAATATGACATTCTCTCGGTCCAAGAACAAGAAGAAGAACAAGGATAATTTTGGGATGCTGAGTTTTATTGACATTGGCACACCCGTCGGGAAACATGAGAATATGCTGTGCTGGCATTGGTTACAGGAAATACTTCAACCTACCGGTAAGATTTTCTAGAATTTTCACCTGGAATTTTCATTTTTATACTCTTTGTCAACATTTCGCAGGAATATCATCTTCTTCCACTTGATCTATCACCATGTTTTCCAACACAATTCTAACACACTATTCCATGGTATTCTAACACAATTCCAACACACACTATCTAACACACACTATCTCCCCAGGTACAAAGTATAACGAGAGCTTTGTGCAACTTCGACAGAACATCCTGCAGCAAAAGTGTCATATTCTCTGTCTGGGACATATCACCCATAGTCCCCGGGATTACGAGGCGATTGGCAAAACTCTCAACTTGGGTTACCTACTCTTCATGAGACACTTGGTAAGAATTGAAATTATAATTAATTAATTAGAGAACTTGTTTTTGTCAACCTAAAGTTTAATTTGTTTGTTGAAGCTCTCTCTTCTCCCAACAATCCTTACCCAATAATCCACCAAGCTATTAACCCCCTCCCTCTCCCCACAATAGCCACCCCAAAAGCGAAACGAACTACTCCGCCTTAAGAAAGACAGGGAATACAGCTCTGCTACCTCGACAGGAGAGGAGTCAGCAGACACAGTTATCTACCGACCTGGTTTGAGTGATGGAGAGGGCCCCCCTAAACGAGGTCTACCGGAGAGAACCAAAGGAGATGGCCAGGTTAGTTGGGTTGGATCTCTCTCTCTCTGTCTCTCTCTGTCTCTCTCTCTCTCTCTCTCTCTCTCTCTCTCTCTCTCTCTCTCTCTCTCTCTCTCTCTCTCTCTCTCTCTCTCTCTCTCTCTCTCTCTCTCTCTCTCTCTCTCTCCCCCACTCTGTATTACCCCTGTACCCCAATTGCCCCCTCAGGAGAAATCCCCCCAGTTTACGTGCCTCAGTGGACAGCCTGGCCGAGGTAGTCGCCGTGGTAACCAGAGTGATACTGGTGGTGACCATGGCAACAGTGTTGCTGGGAGACGCGCTGGCAGGGCTAATGGTTACCATAGTGACACAGCTGGAATGCAGCCAAGACGGACAACTGGTTACAGTAGCGATGGAGGGAAACCTGCAGTGCCGAGTAAGTCTTGAAACATTGGATATTTTGTGATATCACTCGGTTTATATCTACAATTCTCTGTAACTTATATACTTCCCTAACCTATATAAATTTGTTCCCTAACCCCCCTCCCTCCCTTCAGCCTATACATCTCGAGCACCAGCTAAACCGGCCAACCCGCCAAGCTCCAGAGCACCAGCTGCCAGGAGCAGGCAGTATGCCCTAACAGACACAGAGGATATGGGCCGATATGTCCAGGATCCCGGTGCAGCTAGAAGGACCAAGTGTGTTAGTGATACTGAGAATGTTGCTGGAGTCTTTGTAGGTAAGGATGTCATGATAACCATGAATACGTCTCAGAGTTAGAGATGGTATTCCTTCAAGATAGTACCCTTTCAAATTTCCAATAGACTCCTTCTAATTCTAACCACTCCTCCTACCCCTTCTTAAACCACCACTAACCACTCCTCCCCCTTCTAGAACCACCCAAGCGTCGTCAAACCAGCAAAACTGCACAAAATGCGGAGGAGATCCGGCAGCGACGTGTTCAGAAGAACCAGCAACAGCTGAAGCGTTACTTCGAGTTGCTGAGGTTGAAGAACCAACGTGATGCGATCCTTCAACAGAGCAGGGACATGCGAGATGCCAAGACTCCAACCGATACAGGTAACGTGTGAATTACCATGGTTACCATGGTTACCATAATGCATACCATACAGTTACCATGGTTACCAATGTTATATCTAATCCCCTATAATAATTCTCCTCAGATCGCGAAGAGTCAACCCCTCCACCACCACAACAGCAGCCTGCACAGTTGCCTACTCCTGACGCTAACCCGACCCCTCCACCAACCCCACCGGGGGAGGAGTGGAGTGTGGAGAATCCCACCAAGCACAGCCCCGAACAGCAACCAGCAGAACAGGTATAATTAAATATATTAATTAAATATATTAATTAATTAATTAATTTACGTCAAATAACCCACATTTTAATGATAGTCCATGTAACGAGGTAGATGTTACAGCCAGTGCCTGACACTCCTCTCTCCCCTGCAGGTTCAGTTGCGTCAGTCCAGGCCTGAGAACAGGAAGAAGGGAGATGATAGGAGATTGTACACTATTTATGACACTGAGGATGACACAGTACCATCTGCTAATACTGATGAGAAACCACGACGCTCCAAGAATTCAGGTATGTTATATTGGCCTACGCAAACAGTAGCATAACTTGTTCTGACTCAGAAAGAGATGCAACCGATAACATTTATATATATGATATACCTCCATACACAAGGAAATTAACACCACGTCCCACCCCTGCACAGGTTACCAAAGCTAACACCACGTCCCACCCCGCAGGTTACCGAAGTGAGGGTGGAAACAGGAGCGACCACGAAAAAACTGAAATCTCCAAAGAATGGCTGGCTAAGATCAAGAAGCGCCGGCAAGCTCCCCCCGTCCAAGCTGGTTCCAAATACATCGACTACGGCCCTATTGACGGACCTGCTACAACAGATCTGGTATCTGGTACACCACAAGTAAAGGAAGCCAAGCCGAGGAGGAATAAGAGTTCATTGTCTGAGGACGAGTTACTGACTAGAGGACATTCAACAAGTTGTAATCTACTGAACAAAGACCTCAGGTAATTAAAAATTAGTTACTAAATTAGCTGTTGGACTATTTAATTAGTAATTTTGTGGTCTGACAGGGGAAACTATGGATTTAATTCTGGGTATTCTCATATTCTTACCCATCTCTCCCTCTCATCTCATATTCTAACCCATCTCTCTCATGTATTCTGGGTATTCTCTAACCCATCTCTCTTTCTCCAGATCAAGTGAGAGAAGGATCCAGAGTTCAGGATACAGTACGGACGCAGGACCTCAGCATCGTCGACAACACGGCAGATCCTCGTCTGGATACCAGTCTGATGGACCGTCCCGACACAGATCCTCCCAGCGGAACAAGGATCGGCCAACCGCTGCTGCTGCTGCTGCTGCTGTTTCTTCAACAGAGGCAAAGGTACATTTTGAATGCATCAATTTCTAAAAGTTCAATTAATTTTTCTTATAACTGATCTCTGATACTTTTAACCAACTAATTACTAACTAATTAACCAACTAATTACTAACTCCCTCCCATTTCAGTTATCCCACGCTGACTCCGCCGACTCCCTGGAAGACCTGCACAGTCAGGTTGAAGAGGTAGAGAAACTTGTAGCCCACAAAATGGGATGGAGAGGTGCGGTTCAGGATCTCGATTATTTCGATCAACAAATCAGGATTCTAGAGAGAAGGAATGTGTTGATAGAGAAGTTGAGGAGGAAGCAGTTTGAGTTGCTGAGAGAACTGAAACAGGCTAAAGTTAACTTGATGAGTAACGAATGGAAGGCACACTGTAAGTTTTGAGGGAAATGTTGTTGTTGTTGGGGGGCATTTCCAAATATGGGATTCCATCTCGGGCTGTCCAATTTCTTTAGTATTTGTTTATACCTTAGATCTGCCTTTTATCCCCGGTTTTATTCCCATTCTAACCAACTCTCGTACCCACAGTAACGGTTGACAACACGATGAGTGAGAATTCTCCAGGATACCTCAGTGCTCTATGGAAGGAAACGAACCAGCTTCAACTCCTGGTAAATACTTGCAAATCTCGGGTCCTGGTTGAGACTTCCTTCATGTGAAGAGGATGTATCCCTCAACGTACGATAGATCAAGTGAATACTGCCAAACATGGAAGAGGAGATGTGGAGTAAGCTGGGTTACAATTACTCGACAAAGAAGCTGAGTGGAAAAGACTGAAATTAAATTGAAAGACAGAAATTATAATTCCGAGAGACGATTATAAGCTGTTGTTTTGTTTGAATGTGCGTGTGTGTAATTATGTTGAGAGGGGATGTGCTACAAGGGTTTGAACAGTTTAATAATAGACTCAGAGAGGGAATGAAAGGTTGGGGTTTAAAGAGAACGGTTTTAGTAATTGATCGGCTGATGGAAAGTAAAACTGTAAGCTCTATAACGACTGAAGCTGAGTCTAGTGAGACTAAGAGAGTGAATGAGTAAGAGAAAGAGAAATAGTTATTGTTGACGATTTGTATTAACTGGCCCCTTTATATACATCTGTGTTATGTTTTAATAATGGTTCTACGCTGCCAATTGACTTGTATTTAATTTGTTTCCGCTTTTTGACAGGTTTTGAAAAGAACACAGAGACGTCACAAATTGAAGAAATGCGATGCGCGTATTTTATTTGCGCGTAACTCAAACGCGCGGCGCGTAAATAGGCCAATCCAAGTTTTAAAATTTTTATTTGGGCGAGCACTTTTTGAAAAGATCTCATCTCCGCGGTTTAAAGTGTAAGCGAAACAACAACGAACTGGCTGCGCGTCCCGCAACGTTGCGCATGTGAATCTCTCCGGTGAGATCGTTATGCAAAACGAATGCGCGACGCACAACCAGTTCGTTGTTGTTTCGCTTTCACTTTAAAGTCGAATTTTTTAATCAAGGGACAGGGGCCGCGCATTCAGAGAGGTCGCGCGGCGTTGCATTTGCGCGTGACAATCGAGATCAAGTTCCTGGCAATCTTAAGACTTGAACCCGGAAGCGTTGGAAAGATAATTTTAAGACCTTTTCAACGCAACCAAGATCAAGTCTTTATCTTATCAGGAAGAGGAGATATGAGCAAAAACATTTAGCACGCGCAAAAAGACTTTGTAAATGCGCGGCCCCCTGTCCCTTGATTAAAAAATTCGACTATAATAAACCTGTTTAAAGTCGGATTTTTTAATCAAGGGACAGGGGGGTCTTTTTGACCTTATTTCAAACGCGCATATCTCCGGTTCCTGATGAGATAGAGACTTGAAATTTGGAGGTTGGGAAGATCATGCCAAGTTCTTTATAACCTCCCAATTTCATCATGTCTTTATCTTATCAGGAACCGGAGATATGCGCGTTTGAAATAACGTCAAAAAGACCCCCCTGTCCCTTGATTAAAAAATTCGACTATAGTTGGCATGCGCTGCAGACCCCAAGTGCGCGCGTTTTCCACGGCTTCTAGGAGGGCCTGTAGCATAGGCCAACCTGTTTAGTAAACCTGAAACCGACGAAGATAAGTCCTTGTTGCCGATTCATGTTTCGTGTACGTCTCTTCTCCGCGGTTTAGTAAACCTGAAACCGACGAAGATAAGTCCTTGTTGCCGATTCGTGTACGTCTGCGGAATGCCTTGGGGCTTGGGATCTGTTCGATTCGGCCCGAGAGTTGAAATCAGTGAAAACTTATGATTTTTGTTGTTGAAAAGTGATGCCAATCGGTGTTGGATGGAATCTGTCAAGTGTCAGGCCAATGTTCTGACAGATTCCGCCTGGTTGGTCACCCTGGATAGTCCACAAATCGCTGGGGATCACATGACCTAGCTACTGTGTGCCTTGTGGTTGTCTGTTTTGGGTTTTTGGTCGCATTTGAAAGAAATTAGATATCCAAAAGTCAAAACCATTTGATTCACTTCTGGAATAATTCAAGTTCCCGTTCGAGATATAAGACATATTCATTCCAGTCATAAAATTTAACTCTGAGATACTCATTACGCTCCAGTTACAGATTTGGAACCGGGTGTCAGTTTCCTGATGGGAGATTCCTGATGGGAGATTCCCGATGAACCATGCTGCGCGTCATCATTTACAATGCATGACTAAATTTCGAGCTAGAATGAATGGGGAGTTGAGCAGCATTCATTGTCAGCAGTGTGCAAAAATTCGTGCATCAGGAAACTGACGCCCGGTTTCAAATCTGTAACTGGTCCCTAACCGTACTAAATTTTAGCGCTCTACGGTATCAGGAACTGTGTGTAACTGCCTAAAGTAAACCAAAAGCCAAAAAGGCCCTCATTTTAGTTTTGTATATTTTTCACCACCTGATAAGATAGAGACTTTGAATTCGGATGTTAGGATAACCTCGATATGGTCTTGCTTACATACATTTATCAGCGGGTGGGATGCTCGGGGAAAGGATCTTACCCGGTAAATCGGGGTGCTCGATAAATCGGGGTCCGACTGTATCACAAGAGTGTGGGCCTTTAATATTGGGGGGGGGGGGGGGGGGAGTTTTAGGTTTGTTGTTATTCTTCAGTTAAATTACAGTTAAATTTTAGGCCATATCAGTGAAGCTATAGTATAGGTTACTTGAATGGGTTTCAGGAAAAATAGAAGTTAAACACCGGGGGGGGGCCCAGTGCCCCGATCTTGCAAATACCCAAAAGGTTAATGGTGCCTATTTGGCAGCAATTTGGACATCTGGAAGCAATTTCATGTAACTGTCGACCTTTTTTTAGGGAAAGAAGCAACCGCGGAAGCAAAATCTCCGCAAATAAGGCAGATATCATTGCTTCCACATTGCTTCCTGCCAAACTGAGACATAAATCAATCATTTCAGGAAGCAATTTCACGATTTTAAGGAAGCAATATGGAAAATTATACGTCCTATTTTTTGAAGATTTTGAAAATCGGGGCACTGGGGGGGGGGGGATGATTACCATGATGCTAATGTATTTGTTTACTTTGTGATATCTCGAGTGGTTTATACCTGATCAAACTCTGAACACCCTCCACACCCGTATCTTAACTGTTAGAGAGAGAGGGAGAGGAGATATACTGCCAATACTTCTTAGAAAATCTAAGTAGTTTAATAATACTAAGAAGCTGAATTTCGGTGGGAGATATTATTGTCAAGAGATTAATGATTATAATGTCTGAGAGAAATTTCTTGGATGAAATTCTTCTTGAAACCCCGATTGCATCACTTTCCGACAGCCGAAGAGAAGCTGCCGAAGAGAGAAAGGGGGTAACCGTATGAAGAGTTAATCGCGATGAGTCTCATTCACATTGGGTTCGATCATTTGCCCCCTTATATTATATTATAAGGGGCCTGCAACGTATGCCAAGCGCTAAAGTACACCCCAAACTACTATGTCCCTCACTCGGGTTTTGTAAAATTTCCCACGGTCATAACTCCACTCCCTGATGAGATAGAGACTTGAAATTTGTTTTGTAAGAAGAACTCGACATGATCTCCTCACAAAACAAATTTCAAGTCTCTATCTTATCAGGGGGTGGAGCTATGGCCGTCTAAAATCCGGTCGCGCGCAGCAAGGGACATAGTAGTTTGGGGGGACCTTTAGTAGGAGACACTAGCGTGGTACGCGCAAAAAAATGCGTGCCACACACCTGTTATTTAAGGTATGTGGCGCGCATTTTTTTGCGCGTACCACGCTAGTGTCTTTTTTTTATTCACTAACCCCAACACCGATTGGCATCACTTTCCAACAGCCGAAGAGAAGCTGCCGAAGAGAGAAAGGGGGTAACCGTAAGGGGGTAACCGTATGAAGAGTTAATCGCGATGAGTCTCATTCACATTGGGTTCGATCATTTGCCCCCGGTGTTGGGGTTAGTAATAAATAAATCTTAAAATCACTCACTCAAATAAACAATAAATATTATAAATAAAAAGTCAGTCAGTAAAATCACACATTGCAATGGGTGGTGGAGTCGTGAACTTTTTCCTCGTGCCCCTGAGTGAGACCAGAGTACTTCTGAGGAGACAGAATCGTATCCGCGTTCTCAGGAAATTAATCACTTCAGCGTATTTGTCCTTGTGTTTGGTAGAGATGCGTGAAGCGAGCTTTTTGATTAGTCGTTCTGCCTCTGGTCCGGAACCTCCGGAAGTGGCCATAACAAACGGGGTGAAAGCCCCTCTCTCAGATTCTCTGATTCGTTGTTGGTAATCACGTTTCTTCCGACTTTCATTCATTTTGTACAGAGATTTTGGGTCTTTTCCTCTGTAACTGGGTGCAGTAGGATGAAACACTGCAACGTCCACGTGGGCCCCCTGTAGTCCTCGCCACAACCCAATGGCATACACGTCACTGCGAGCATCAGGTGCTGTATTGACACTTCGGGGGTAGTCATCTGGGTTAACTGGCTGCAACACTTTCTCAATTTCAACACCCTTGTATCCTGCATGAGACACGCTAGTGTCTCCTACTACGCTACACGTTAACATGTGATAAACGCGCAAAACAATTACGCGCACGACTTTGGGGGGGTGAACAGTTGAAAAAAAATGGACTTTAGGCCAACCCAAGTTTTAAAATTTTTATTATTTAGGCGAGCACTTTTTTAAAAGATCTCTTCTCCGCGATTTAGTAAACCCGAAACCGACGAAGATAAGTCCTTGTTGCCGATTCATGTTTCGTGTACGTCTGCGGAATGCCTTGAGATCTGTTGGATTCGGCCTGAGAGTTGAAATCAGTGAAAACTTTTGTTTTTTGTTGTTGAAAAGTGATGCCAATCGGCCTGTTGGATGGAATCTGTCAAGTGTCAGGCCAATGTTCTGACAGATACCGCCTGGTTGGTCCACAAATCGCTGGGGATCACATGACTTAGCCACTGTGTGCCTTTTGGTTGTCCGTTTTGGGGTTTCTTGGCAGTGAAAAGTTTGGTTGGTTCTTCAAATTAGCAGGCGTTCAGTTATGAACGCCTGTTGAAATTGAGAGACGCGCCACACTAAGCAAATGCTGGCCCGCGGGGTAATGTGGCGCGGGGTAATGTGGCCCATGTATGGGGCAAAGTGGCCCTAGTAATAACATGTGGTCACGTGACTTTTTCTCCAGCGGAGACCTGCTCGTTCTGTTCCGAATTTTCACTTTAAAACTGCTGTCATTTCTGTTTGGGTTGGCCGATTTTAATTTTGCAAAAACTGCCAGTTAGGCTTTATAATTCTCTAAAACGTGGTATTAAAATTTTGAAGAAATCGGCAATTTTTTGTCTTAATTGTCAATATATGAAATCGGGGCAAAGTGGTCCGGTCTGGGGCAAAGTGGTCCACCTCTAGGACCAATGAAATGGCGCCTGCAATACCACGTGACATTGGAATGCACTGGGGCAAAGTGGTCCAGAACAAAAATGTAGTCCAGACGGTCAAATTAGGGGCAAAGTGGCCCATGTTCCGGTGCAGAACATGGGCCACTTTGCCCCTAATTTGATCGTTTCGTCTAACAACACCAGGCACGTGATAAAATCGAGCAATGCTATTGGCTTGGGCCACTTTGCCCCAGTGCAAGTTTTCCAAAAAAAAGCCCCACCAAACTATTTGAATTGATTAATTAACCCATTAAATAAAACTTGCAGATTTAAAAATTTAGCTCGGCTGAAAGGAAAACGTTTCATTGGATAGCCTATATATTTTTTTTCTTCCTGCTGTATAAATTGCATATTTTAGAACCTAAAACGTTAAAAATGGGCCACTTTTGCCCCAGCTTACCCGGTGGAGCTACGGAGTTTTACTGCCGGTAAATCGGGGTTCTGGTAAATTGGGGTCCGGCTGTATCAGTTATCACAAAACCTAAGTGTGGGACTTACTATTTGAAGGGGGGTTTCGGTTTTGTTGTTATTTTCAGTCGAATATTGAATTTAGGCTGGAGAAAGCTCGACCATATATCAGCGAAGCTAGTGTTGGTGAATAGAATGGGTTTCAGGAATAATTGAAGTGATGTTATTTTATGCCAAAAGGTCTGATTTTGAAGTTGTTTACTTTGTGAAATCTCGAGTGGTTTATTAGTAGAGTCGATAGCTACATCGACCTCTCCCAATTGTTCCAGTTTTTGTCACATCTGTTTGGAGCCTCGACACGACCTCTAAACAGGTGTTACTTTTTCACAAACTGTTTTCATCTTGGTGTAATCAGCAGTTGAAATGTTGTTAATCATAACAAAAACCTAACTATTTTTTTTCAACTTGGGGTAAAACCATGGGTGTCAAAAGTTAGGTCTAGGTCCCCTGAGTAACCATCCGGAGACTCTAAGAGATATTTCAAGCCGTTCTCCTGTAATCATTAATCCCGGTAGAGCACATATTTGAGTATGGACGTACGTGCAATTGCCTACAACCTCAACTTTAATGTATAACGTTAATGTGCGTCTCTCTCTTTTCTCCCCCTTGAGAAAGAGTTATCTCGCGCGGCGCAACCGCACGTGCGGTTTTTCCAGAGAGAGTGAGAGACATACAATAACATGTAAACAGCCTGCCAGCGCTCACGTACGTCCGCATTGTATTTTTTTCTCCACCGGGATTAATGATTACGGGAGAACGGCTTGAAATATCTCTTAGAGTCTCCGGATGGTTACTCAGGGGACCTAGACCTAACTTTTGACACCCATGGTTTTACCCCAAGTTGAAAAAAAATAGTTAGGTTTTTGTTATGATCAGCAACATTTCAAATGCTGATTACACCAAGATGAAAACAGTTTGTGAAAAAGTAACACCTGTTTAGGGGTCGTGTCGAGGCTCCAAACAGATGTGACAAAAACTGGAACAATTGGGAGAGGTCGATGTAGTTATCGACTCTACTATATATCTGATCAAACTCTGAACAACGCGAGCTCACCATGGCAGGGGAAAGAAAGAGAGAGATGAGATAAATACTGCCAATACTTCTTAGAATGACTAAGTAGTTTAATAATATTAAGAAGCTCAATTTAGGTGGGAGATATTATTGTCGAGAGATGTCTGAGAGAAATTTCTTGGATGAAATTCTTCTTGAAGTCGAAATTTGATTCCTTGAAAGAGGTAGTGTGACGTCTTTCGAACATTCTAGAGATAGGATGAGAGAGAGAGAGAGAAAGAGAGAGAAAGAGCGAGAGAAAGATAGAATGAGAGAGAGTGAGTGAGAGAGAGAGAGAGAGAGTCTGTGTGCAGTAGGAAGGTTGAATATTATGCAGGAAGCAAAGGGTTGGTATAACATTATTTTAATATTTCCTCTTCTTCTTAATCTTAGTCAGCAATTTATTTCTGTTATCAGACATTAGTTTTGACTCCTTTTGCTCGCATCATGTGCAGCTCATATATTTGAGAACCTGACCTCTATTCTCTTTCTATACCTGGCCCTCACGATATTTTGTCTGTCTCTTTCTCCACCCCCCCCCCTCTCTCTCTCTCTCTCTCTCTCTCTCTCTCTCTCTCTCTCTCTCTCTCTCTCTCTCTCTCTCTCTCTCTCTCTCTCTTTCTCCCCCCTCTCTCTCTCCCCCCTCTCTCTCTCTTTATAAATGCATATATCTCTCCTGTATTGTCCACAGTCTCCAGTGAGTTAACTGTGTGTGTCTGTCTTTTTGTCTTTGTCTACAGTCAAGTTAGGGAGGGGGCTGTTGGGGACAGAGAGATAAAGAGAAAATGATGGTCAAGGAATAGAGTTATAGATCATATAGCATGAGGAATGAAAAATAGAAGAGAGATTAGTGAGATCCCAAATGAGATACAGTAGCAAAGTACAGTGAGATTTGGAATCTGCATACATAGGACAAAGCAGATCAGAAAGGGAAGACTATTTATCCGAGATGTAGGGATGGAGGATAGAGAGAGAGAGAGAGAGAGAAAAACAGGGCGATAGAATGAGAGAGATGGAGAAAGATAGTTACTCCAACTTATAATTATACGTGATCCAGGTGGCCATTGTAATAGGAGGTGCTTTTCACACACACACTGTGTGATGTGTACAATAAGACGCGTAGAGTTCAGTATTGTCTCACTGTGTGATGTGTGTAGAGTTCAGTATATTGTCTCATCATTTCAGAGTTTTACACACTCGAGTCTCTGTGTGTGTGTAAATTGAGGGGAACGTAGACAATAGAGGGAAACTAAAAAGAAAGCACAGACAGTGAGACAGTTATGAAATATGTTATGTGAGAAAAGGGTTTGTGTGGAAATTAATAGAACCTATTGGATATAGCAGGGATTTCTCATTTATATTCATTTTCAATTTTACTTTCTCAATCTCTATCTCTCTTTCTCTTCTTTCTCTGTCTCTCTCTCTCTCTCTCTCTCCATTCTCATAATAGCTCATACTTCATTGATCTTGTATATATTATATTTCTCACACTCTGTTACTATTCTCAACTTCTCTCTGACTGTGCGGCGTGAGTTGTAATAAGTTGTATTTTACCTGGACTCCCAGGCAATATTTTGTTACTTTCGTAACCCTCGCTTCGCACCGGGCCTCCGCGAGCCGGCCGTATTCCGGCGAGCGTAATCTGACAAGCAATATTATAATTTTGAAATAGAGAATTTAGGGCCCATATTTTATGAGGAGGGATAATTCCTCATTCAAGTAAGGGAGAGAGATACTGAGTGATAGAGGAAGAGAGATAGGAGAAAGCTGTGTGTTACATGTGTAACAAGACACCATTTGATTTGTGACACATCCCTCCCTCACGTGTTGTGACACACTGGTCTCTAGGTTACAACATTCCACTCTAATTATGTAGAAATATTTATTACTATTTCCCTCCCCCTTATTCTATTTAATTCCTTACCATTCACCAGTATAGATAGATAGATATTAATATGTACATGTTGACTGTGTTTGTATGTGTTTGTACCCCTAATACTGTGTGTGTGTCATGTGAGGGACCCTGGTTGTACAAGTGTAAGCCCCAGTGTGTTCGTTTAATACTACCATACTACTTTCCTTTGTTGTGATCAATAGAGGATACATGTCTTATTTTATTAGTGATAAGTGACGTATACAATTTAAACATCATGAATTGTTAGGTAAGTTGTCGACGATGAAAAATTAATGTATGAGCCCCACTTGTGATTTGAGCAGTGTTATAAGCCACAAGGGAGTACATGATGAGTCTGAAATTTTACTTTATTTCTCCGTTTGTTTATTTGTTAGAACATCTTAGGAACTGAGTCTGGACTTCGTTTCCTGCTAACTTCTATGTAACACGAGATGTGATAACAGCTGTTTGTATGTGGGGGGGGGGAGGCTATTTTCACATGGGATCTAGGGATGAAGTGTTTCAATGTTCACAGCTTACTATCATTTTACCAGGGTGTTTTCCGATTACACATAGCTTCTTCTTGAATTATATCCAGACATTGTATAAAACATGACCTCAGTTATAAAGAAGGAGGGAGAAGGTTTCCAGTTTCACACACATTAATCATAAGTACAGTTGAGACTTGAGCCTCACAAGTTTTACGTGTTGGGGTGGTGATCTAATAAAGGCGTAATAAGGGGTTTGTGTGAAGGCAGAAGTGAGGTGTTTTGGGTGATTTATGTCTGGAGTAGATTATCAATATATACCGTGCCTCGTTTCCGCGGCTTGTAACTTGTTTGCTGTTTTGTAGATCTCCAGCTGTATTACATATTGTGACTTGTGTCACATCTGCCAAACCTAGTTATTAGTAACATAACCCAACCCGATTGTAACTAATTTTAATATATTCTTTCCTTGTATCTCTCTCTATCCATCTCCCTCCATCTCTTTCCCTCTGTCTGTCTCTCTCTCTCTCTCTCTCTCTCTTTCTCCCTCCATCTCTCTCTCTATCCATCTCCCTCCATCTCTTTCCCTCTGTCTCATACGCCCTTTTGTATAACTGAGCTCCAATAGCGCAATGCGTGACCGTAGGAAAAGTATGCTTTTTCTCGCTCACTGATTGAGAAAAAGCATGCCTTTCCACGAACTGTTAGTTTTATAAGTTGTATGTATTTTTAGTTATATTCCCAAATTAGGGAAGCTTTTGATCTTGGGTGGGGCTAGGAGTATGAACATAGTAATGATATTATATTGCATAATGTCTACATATATGATATATATCAAGCATATATACCTGCACCCTGCAGGAGTTGGTGACGATTGAGATTGTATCTTGAATACGTATCGTGCAATGACGCAGGCTGCACAACATGGGATTTGTGCATTATATGAGAGAGGGGGAGATATGACTTAATGCAATATCTCGTTTTGTTTAACTATATCTTGTGTGGACTGCAGCATTAGTGTCCACATAGTATTATATTGGCGTAGACTCGACAGAGTACAATCAATAATAATTAAGAGTTAAATCTATGTTTAATAATTAGAGTTAAATCGGAATGTGTACTCAACGTAGTTCTTAGAATGGTCGTTTAGTCGCCAGACAGGCCTCTTCGAGAGAAGAATATATTCATCTTTCTTCCATACTTTCTCAAAGTCTAATATGTGTATCTCCCAGAGCTGCTCTAATAATATGACTCATGTCCGCAAATATATCCAATATAATGTGACACCACACACTCTATCTCTCTTTCACTCTCTCGCTCTCTCTCTTTCTCTCTCTCTCTCACTCTCTCTCTCTCTCTCTCTCTCTCTCTCTCTCTCTCTCTCTCTCTCTCTCTCTCTCTCTCTCTCTCTCTCTCTCTCTCTCTCTCTCTCTCTCTCTCTCTATCTCTCTTTCTCTCTCTCTCTCTCTATCGCTGTCACTCTCTCTCCTCCCGTTCTTTCCCTTGTAGCCAGCAGTAGTAGCATATCATTATAACATGATGTTACCTTTTACCCATTTCTCTAAAAGAGTTTGTTTAACTGCCATGACTAAACCTACTATTTGCCAACTAAACCTACTATTTGCCAACTAAACCTACTATTTGCCAACTAAACCTACTATTTGCCAAGTAAACCTACTATATTTGCCAACTAAACCTACTATATTTGCCAACTAAACCTACTATTTACCAACTAAACCTACTATTTGCCAAGTAAACCTACTATATTTGCCATGACTAAACCTACTATTTGCCAAGTAAACCTACTATATTTGCCAACTAAACCTACTATTTGTCAACTAAACCTATTTGAGTCGTGTTATTATTTTACCACTCTATTGTCCAATTCATTTCTATTCTTAGATTGTAGCCTCACATATTGTATCAACACACATATTCTATTTGTGCTAATAACACAATGAACCAATAGATATTGTACAGACCCCTATTTATCAGTCCCTATTTACCCTATAAACAGTTCACCCCGTTTCACGCTGATATCGGCCCCGGGCAGTGGGCATCGGTGTTCGACTGTATCATGACTGCTAGCTTTGTAAATTCTAGCCCATTCAATATTCATGATACAATTATGCCCCTTGCTCAAACCTCCCTGATACAATGCCTTGCTCGAACCTCCCTGATTAGATACAATACCTTGTTCGAACCTCTCTCAACGGAGCGTGCATGGATTCTTTGCACTAAAAGTATGTACGCGGATAATTTTTGGTGGTTCACGAGGGTATTGTTCTCCTTGGATCTTTTCTTCTTAAATCTCAACCTGGATCTGAGTTTTCATGTTCTCTTTGATCTCTCTCTCTTTCAAACACTCCCTTTGAATAGTTCTCTCTGTCTCTTTCTTCTCTCCCAGTTTCTTCATTTTTTCTCTCTCTTTCTCTCTCTCTTAGTACATAGCTAATGACAGTAATCATGAGTGCTGTAAAGAGATGGAGAGAGAGAGAGAGAGAGAGAGAGAGAGAGAGAGAGAGAGAGAGAGAGAGAGAGGAGAGATAGAGACGAGAGGAGAGAGGAGAGGAGAGTAGAGAGAGCAGAGAGGAGAGAGAGAGAGGAGAGAGGAGGAGAGAGAGGAGAGAGAGAGAGAGAGAGGGAGGAGAGAGAGAGATAGAGAGAGAGAGAGGAGAGGAGAGAGAGAAGAGAAGAGAAAGAAGAAGAGATAGGAGAGGAGAGAGAGAGAGAAGAGGAGAGAGAGAGAGATAGAGAGAGAGATGCAGCAACAAGAGAAGATTGGTAAGAAGATCACAGACAGGAAGACCAAGTAAAGCTAGTAAAGCAGAAAAAAAGGAGTTGAGTGTGGTTTCAATTTACTCTCTCTCTCTCTCCTCTCTCTCTCTCTCATATCTCTCCTCTCTCTCTCTCTCTTCTCTCTCTCTCTCTCTCATCATCGTCTCTCATCGTCTCTCTCTCTCTCTCCTCTCTCTCTTCTCTCTCTTCTCTCTCTCTCTTCTCTCTCTCTCTCTAATCAATGGTAAGAAATGCCCTGACAAGCACCTTCTGGCCTGTAAAAAGTTTCTCAAATTTGGTACCTCTGAGAATGGTTGCACTGCCACAGACTGTCAGCTATTCCACCCAAAACTCTGTCGTTTCATTCAGTCCAATGCCAGTTGTTTTGATGTCAAATGCAAATCCTATCATCCGTTCAGTTTTAATAAGGCACGGAGGGATGCTATCAAGGCCAAGGCAACTAGGGAAAAGTCATCAACTGGGACGAGTAAGAGAAATGACAAATCTCGAAATAAGAAGAAGCCGCCCGTTGAGAGTAGAAATGAGAGAAAGAACAAGAGGTCAAATACTGAGAACTCGGATTTTCAAAAGCTCCAGGATCTGATATCCAAGTTAATAGTCAGGATGGACTCGTTAGAGAAGAGAGTCGAGGAGATACCCCGAGAGAGGATGCCGAGTTCGGAATCGATAAATCCATCCCAATTCCAAAAGGTACCTATCCCTCAACCTCAGCCGTTCCTGAATCCGTGGCAGGCGTGGAATGCCCCACGCCAGTTCGCTCAACCTGCATGTTACTAAATGCCGGCGGCTTTAATCCAGGAGCAAACAGTAACACTAGGTGGAAAAGAGATGTCCTATGTCAGGAGTTGATCAGCCTCAATGAGAAGGGTGTTAATGTGCCCTTTATTGGTATCACTGAGTCCTGGCTAAAGGATTTTCATCTAGATGCCCAAGTGCTATTCCTGGGTATGCTGTTTGTACGTGCAGACAGGTCAAACCGGCAGGGTGGTGGGGCGCTACTCTATGTAGATGAGGGTATCCCAATGGAATGGTCATCTAGCTTTGATGACGGGAGGTGTGAAGCACTGTTTTGCAGATTTCCTCGTGTTCTATGAGCGTTGCTGTGATCTACCGACCCCCCTGATACACCCATCCTCAAGTTTTATTAACTCCCTTGATTTCTTGAAAAAACAGATAGAGAGAATAGACCCAGGTGACGATTTAGTTATCATGGGTGACTTTAATCTTCCGGTCATCAACTGGGATACTATAATATAGGTGGTAGGTCTGCTGAGAATACCCGGTCGGCTCAGGCGTTGCTAGATTTTATGGGATCTAATTTTTCCTAGAACAGTTTGTTAACCTACCTACTAGGGGTTCAAATATACTCGACCTGTTCTTGTCTAACCGGGAGAGTTTAGTGGAAAATGTGAGAGTGGTACCCACAGAGATTTCTGATCATAATTTGGTATCAGTAGGTCTCACTTTCCATCCAGTCTGCCCGAAACAGAGAAGGAGAATCAAGCCAGAGTCTTTTCGATCATTGGACTTTCATAACGGCGATTTTGATCTTCTCCGTGAGAAACTCAGTGAGATAGATTGGGTTGGTCTCCGACAGGCTACTGATTTTGAATCCTTTCCCTCGGTTTTTCTACCGCTTTACCAAGTATGCTGTGGTGTCCTTCCCGAAGGTTAAGATCCTCGTGGCAGACCAAATTGTTTTAACAAGCTACGTAGACGGAAAAGAAAAATAAGATGTCGGATAGCTGCTATGTTAGAGAAGGGTCAGATTGCGCGGGCTGAGGAGTTATCAGATGAGCTCTCCAAGGTGTGCTTAGAAATCAGAGATCGAGTCTTGGCCAGAAAGGACCAGCATGAGAGGCGGGCCGTGGACAAGATAAAATCTGACCCACGATTCTTCTACTCCTTTGCGAAAATGTTTGCAAAAGGTGTATCCAGTATCCCTGTTATCACGGATATCAATGGAAAAACAACCACTGACACTAAGAAATTGCCGATCTCTTTCAAAATCAATTCTGCAGTGTGTTCAGTAACCCAGACAACCCCAATACCCAGGATCCGGTCTTTGAATGCCCGGTATTAAATTGGAAGACCTGGGAATCACGCTGAGTGATGACGACATTATCAAAGCGTGTAAGGATCTGGTGACAACCTCCTCTTCAGGACCTGATGGTGTTCCTGCAAAGATCCTGAAGGAGGCTGCGGAGGCTCTGTCAGTACCCATTGGCCTTATTTGGAGAGAATCTATGGACCTGAGAGTAGTGCCCGAGTTTTACAAGATGGGCTATGTAGTCCCCCTGTTTAAGAAAGGCGATAGATCTTCTCTGAAAAATTACAGACCTGTAACCTTGACAAGCCATGTGATAAAGATTCACGAGCGAATCATGAGGGAACATATGGTTAATTATTTCGAGCGTAACTGGGCTTTCTATCAAGCGTCAGCACGGCTTCAGAGCGGGGAGGTCCACACTGACCCAATTATTGGGCCACTTCGACTGGGTGCTAAATCCCTATGTGATGGAAACGACACAGACACAGTCTACCCTGGACTATTCCCGTGCCTTCGACAATGGTAGACATACGACTCCTCCTCCTCAAGATCAGAAGATATGGAGTGCATCCACAGATTGTGGATTGGCCTGGAGTCATTTCTGTCTGGCCGGAAACAAAACGGTTGTGCTAGAAGGGTGTCAACTCAGTAATAGCAGTAATCATCAGCGGTTGTCCCTCAGGGGACGGTGCTGGGCCCCCTCTTATTCTTGATATTTCTGAATGATTTGGAGGGTGAAGTGCTTGATGCCCTTCTAAGCTTCTTTGCTGATGACTCCAGAGTGGGCATGGAAATCTCTGATAAGAGGATTGCGAGAAGTTACAGAAAGACTTGGATCGTGTGCATCAGTGGCTGAAAGAATAATAATGAAGCTCAATGAAGAGAAATATGAGTTAATGGGTGCATCGTCACAATCGCTCATCTCTCATGAACCACATGCCGATGGTCTGCGGTGTACTACTACACTAGTGGTTGAGAGATCCTTCTACCATCTGCATCAGCTCAGAGACTTGGGCGTTACAGTCTTCTGAGATCTCTCCTGGAGGCCGCATTATGTCAATCCTGACCACAAGAGGCAGAAGAATGTCCCAGTGGATACTCAGCGTTTTTTAGTGGCAGAGATACAGTCCTCATGATAACTCTCTATAAGAGCCTAGTGAGGAGCACAATGGAGTATTGCTCTCCTCTGTGGTGCACCCAATTGGGTCGTGAACATACAGCTCCTTGAATCGGTTCAAAGAAAGGTTTCTCTGCCAAGATTTTCTGGTCTTCAGGAACAGTGACTACTGGGAACGCTAAAAATCCTTGGCGGGGTTTTAAAAAGGGCGGGGTTCCTCGGGAATGAAAGCCTGGTTAAAAACCCCAGATCGCCTTCTACAAACCCGGGCCCCGGGCCACGAAGCCGGCTACTGACCTGCAAGTCAAACAAGACCCCAATGTCTCTAACTACATTGCTCAGGGGGCCATGGCGGAATCTTGCAAAGACCTTCGAGAACCAACAGGTGAATTAAAGGGACCGATAGTTCCTTGTAAGTCGGCCTACGCTTCCCGGACCTACAGCAAGGAACTGCCTAGTGTGGTGCAGTAAGAGAATAGTGGGGGTTGTTAAGGGGCCTTGATTAATGCGACTACCAAAGTACAAACGTAGTCTTCTTTCTGTCTCTTCATGCCCCCAAAACCCCTCGATCACTCAAAGCCCGCTCGGGCCTGGCCCTCTTTCCCTTCTTCTTTTCCTCTCCCCCCTTTTTCCCCCCTCTCCCCCTTTTCCCTCACCCCCAAAAAACCCCCCCGGAGAAATTTGGCCGGACTCTCCTAGTCTCGTTCCCCGGTTCTGTCCTGTCCGACCGTTTCCCTACGTCATCTCTCTCTAACTCTCTCCCCCTTTTCTCCCTATCTTCCGCCTTTCCATCCCTCTATTATCCTTTCTTTACCTTTTGTCAACTTTGTTTGTTGAGTTCTTGACGTGTTGAGGCGAAGATCGATACTTGGTTGTTGGAAATTCATTGTCAATTTTCTTTCTCCCCCTTTTCTCTCTCCCCTCTCATCTTCTTCTTTTTCTCGGGCTCCGTCCCCCTTTTCTTCTCTCTCCCTCTTACTCACTCTCCCTCTAACTCACTCCTTTTCTTTCTACCAATCTCCGTCTCACAATAAAAAAACACCACCGTTTCTATACAAACAACCATTTATTTTTATAATGGAACTTTGTTTGTGATTTTAATGTTGCTCAATTTGTTCTTGGAAACCGGAAATGTGGTTTGGGATTCTGGGAAACCAATATATCCCGTTTGTTTTCTTCTAATCTCTTGCTTGCCCTTTATGTAGTTGTATCCTTGTGCGTACTCAGTGTTTACTTTTGTATCCTTTTGTGATATATATACCGTTTGGTATGCATAACTTTCTATTGCTTTGTACATGTTCTACACCAATAACCATCCCCCACGTAAAATAAGTTCCCTTCTAAATCCACGTGCTTTGCAAAATCAGCAACCCTGATCTTATTTTTTATTCTCTCTGTTATTTCTTCTCTGCAAATAATATATGCTTTGGATGTTTGTATGTGAGAGATGGGAAGAATTACATATGATTGCTAGACTTAGCGAGAAGAGATGGAGTGAGAGATAGAGAGAGAGAGAGAGGGAGAGAGAGAGAAAGAGAGATGGAGAGAGAGAGAGAGAGAGAGAGAGAGAGAGAGAGAGAGAGAGAGAAAGAGAGAGAGAGAGAGAGAGAGAGAGAGAGAGAGAGAGAGAGAGAGAGAGAGAGAGAGAGAGAGGGAGAGCACATTCTCTTCCTAATGATGTGATGAGACATAGCTTGTGATGGTGTCTCCCCCGTGACTCATGGCTGGCTAGTACGCTGTTTCTCACAACATTCAGTTCAGTTCTAGTAATTTACTAACTAAATTTGTTCTTGGATCTGTTTTTTGTAGCGCACAAAAATGTCGGTCTTCTTGTGTTCTTATACCATGTCATTACCCTTCCCATCTTTCCCTCTCTCCTCCCACTCTCCTCCCTCGCTCCTCCCCCTCTCTCCTCTCTCCTCTCTCCTCACTCTCTCCTCACTCTCTCCTCACTCTCTCTCCTCCCTCGCTCCTCCCATCTCCTCCCATCTTCCTCTACCCTGGAGGCTGGTCTACTACCAAAGACACATCGCCGATCATTCACGTGTATATTGATTAGTTTGCAATTAACCGATCCATGTCTTAGATCCAGTATTCTCTCTTCTCTTTTTGATCCAGTATTCTCTCTCCTGATCTCTGATCCAGTACTCTCTCCTCTTTGCATCCAGACTCTCTTTGTATGTGTGGCCACGTGGTGGTGAGGAAGTCTAGCAATCTACCAGCTTCTTTCCCTCAAGTTTACATTATTTGAGCAGTCGATTGTCGAACTTGGCTCTTACTACCAAACTAAACAGTAGTTTTCCTTTGTGGAACTTGGCTCTTATTTTATTAGATGCTTTTAATTTTTTCCCCATCAAAAGTGAGTGAGAAAGTGAGAGAGAGAAAGCTAGTGTGATCTGTCAGTAGCATGCTATTGATTCCCAGTGGAATTTATAACTTCAACAGCTAAGATGTATTATTGTTAGTTCCTGAGTGTAAAGCTACTAGATCGATAGATTCGCAGAAGCCCGACCGATCTTATCCATGTGCACATAATCATGGGATAAGTACAAACGTTGGGCTTCGCGAATCGCCTCATGTTGACTAGCTAATGAGACTGTATACGCTTTTCGATCTGTTCTAACCGGCCATGATAGCAGGGAGCACCAACCACTCTTTTCCCCACAAGCCTGTGGATCTTCGAGAAACTGTTTTGAGTGCCTTTTGTTTTTAGTGTGACTAGCGATTTTCCTCGCACGGGGACGGACTAAATTACGGACTGTTTTATAGTGTGTTTTCCATTATTTTGTTCAATATTAAATTTTTTCAATCAAAAATCAATCAATCTAACCAACCATATATTGATAGCAGATGTGATATAGGAACAGCTGGGATACTATAACATGGGATCATCACTGCAGTATAAAAAGTGAAGATGATGAGACAGTACAATGGACAATGGAACTACTAATAAAACTAAAGCAGAGTCAATATTCGACTCTTTCCTTTATACAGGTGAATATCTCTACCTCCCTCCCTCTCTCTCTCCATCTCTTTTTTCATCCTCTCTCTCCTCCGTCTCCCTTTCCCTCGACTCTCCCTCCCTCTGAAGACTCATCAATTCAACCCTTCCCCATTTCCCGACAGATCAAACGCTAGTTGAGGCACTAAAACTATTCGGGGAACTAAAGGAATGTCTGGGATTACAAAATACACCCCAAAACCAATTATTCAGGTAACAATTCTGCTAATTAGTTAATTAATTAATTAGTAATCATATACATTTTTAATCCTAATTGACATTTGATTTATCACATAACAACCAGGTTTTAGAAAGCTAATCTTCCCTTTTTTCAGTTCACTAAAAAAGTCCTTCACCTCCTGGAAAACCACCTCATTCTTTGAGATACTACAACGCCGTATCAATGTTAAGGACTACGCCAGTACAGTACCAATATGTGGGGGTACCAACATGTTTATTGTTGGAGCTGGTAAGTAGATACACCCAGATTTACCGGGATGCTTGGGGAAATCGGGGTGTCCGGTATATCGGGGTCTTACTCATTATTAGACATTTCTTACAAATGCTAAATATGGCTATGAGGTTACTTGTAACAGTTACACACTAGCAAAGTATGGAATTGTAGCGACACTTACTTGACCTAATTCTGTGTCCACATTTGAAGATACAAATGTACTGTATTAATTTACTGGGTTTGTTGGGGGGACGGGTCTGGGTTTCGTAAATCTAAACGGGTTTTAGATCGAGATAACAAAACGAGTTTTAGTTATATTTTGGATTTTAACTAACAACGTCTATTCCTATAGGTCCCTGTGGGTTGAGATGCGCTATAGAAGCAGCACTTTGTGGCATTAATGTTACTGTCGTGGAAAAGAGGTCTGAGTTTACAAGAAACAATGTTCTTCACTTGTGGCCCTATTTGATTCATGATCTGAGGAATTTGGGAATTAAAAAGTTGTACGGGAAATTCTGTGCTGGATCACTTGACCACATCAGTAAGTTGTTCTAACTAAGGTACTATTCACGATCTATGATCGATGGATGTTTGAGGATTCGCTTCGGTTCCACTTCTCTAAATCTCCTACTTCTCAACACATCCCCGGGTCGCACTAAACGGCCCATTCTCTCAGGTATCAGGCGACTTCAACTCATCCTACTCAAGCTATGTCTCGTGTTGGGTGTATCAGTTCACATTAACACTGGATACGTTGAGTTTCTAGAGCCGTGTGCCACTACAGGGTGGAGGGTGGTTGTTAAACCTGCTAATGTGGAGATTGAGAGTATTGATTTTCATGTAAGTCATGTGCAGCATCAATGATATATCGAGATATTGTCTCACTCTGAGAGCAGTAAGGGAGAATTACCGAGAGAGAAAAATTATAGCTCTCTCGGTGATCTTACTGCTAGTTACCACTAATGCGGGGTACGTCTCATTTGTCCTGTCAACTATCTAGTTAGATGAATCGAGTCACGAGAGAGACCCTGTCCCCTGGGGCGGAGAGGGAGCATCAAAGAAAGAGCGAGAATCGGAGAGAGAATCTTAAATCTATCGGAGAGAGAGAGAGAGAGAAAGAGAGAGAAAGAGAGAGAAAGAGAGAGTCCCATGCAAAAAAGGCCCCCTTGGCAACTGCCGCCCTTTTTGAACTCTACTGTAACGCGCGGTGAACTCTCGACAAGTTGTCAGCACTTGCCGCACGCGCGTTTCCTTGCACGTGAAATCAGAATTGTGAAGTGTTTTGCGAGTTCAGACCTGCATTTCGGAAACTGGCAGGTTTTTCCGTTTTGGCTGTCTTTTTCGTCTTCCTGTTTTCACTGTCAGTATATTTCAGGTGCTGGTAGGGGCTGATGGGAAACGAAATTCTATCCCTGGGTTCCAGAGAAAGGAGTTTCGAGCTAAACTAGCTATCGGTGAGTTTTGGGGGCATTAATTCTTTCGCTTCGGCTGTCTAGCGGCTTCGACCCGATCTGAGCACAATCAAATCGGAGCCGCCAGACAGAACATCGGTTAGGGTAACTAAGTGTTCCTTGTATTGGAGCACATTCCTATTACCTACTCTAGTGTCACCTAGTACCACCCTTTCTCTCCCCTAGTATCACCTATAGTATCACCTATTACATTCTCTCCCCACTAGGTATCACTGCTAACTTTGTTAATAAGAACACAGACGAAGAGGCAAAGATTGAGGAGATTAGTGGTGTAGCTGCACTGTTTAATCAGGTAAGTTATTTTCATCCCTTTTTATAGTAGAGTCGATAACTACATCGACCTCTCCCAATTGTTCCAGTTTTTGTCACATCTGTTTGGAGCCTCGACACGACCTCTAAACAGGTGTTACTTTTTCACAAACTGTTTTCATCTTGGTGTAATCAGCAGTTGAAATGTTGCTGATCATAACAAAAACCTGACTAAATTTTTTCAACTTGGGGTAAAACCATGGGTGTCAAAAGTTAGCTCTAGGTCCCCTGAGTAACCATCCGGAGACTCCAAGAGATATTTCAAGCCGTTCTCCTGTAATCATTAATCCCGGTAGAGCACATATTTGAGTATGGACGTACGTGCAATTGCCTACAACCTCAACTTTAATGTATAACGTTAATGTGCGTCTCTCTCTTTTCTCCCCCTTCAGAAAGAGTTATCTCGCGCGGCGCTACCGCACGTGCGGTTTTTCCAGAGAGAGTGAGAGACATACAATAACATGTAAACAGCCTGCCAGCGCTCACGTACGTCCGCATTGAATTTTTTTCTCCACCGGGATTAATGATTACGGGAGAACGGCTTGAAATATCTCTTGGAGTCTCCGGATGGTTACTCAGGGGACCTAGAGCTAACTTTTGACACCCATGGTTTTACCCCAAGTTGAAAAAATTTAGTCAGGTTTTTGTTATGATCAGCAACATTTCAACTGCTGATTACACCAAGATGAAAACAGTTTGTGAAAAAGTAACACCTGTTTAGAGGTCGTGTCGAGGCTCCAAACAGATGTGACAAAAACTGGAACAATTGGGAGAGGTCGATGTAGTTATCGACTCTACTATTATACGCTTCGGTATCCACAATTAACATCCCACCGCATCTCACTAACAGCCCATCTCCTATCCTGTCTTAATAACATCCCATCTCACTAACATCCCATCTCACTAACATCCCATCTCACTAACATCCCATCTCACTAACATCCCATCTCACTAACATCCCATCTCACTAACATCCCATCTCACTAACATCCCATCTCACTAACATCCCATCTCACTAACATCCCATCTCACTAACATCCCGTCTCACTAACATCCCATCTCACTAACATCCCATCTCACTAACATCCCATCTCACTAACATCCCATCTCACTAACATCCCATCTCACTAACATCCCATCTCACTAACATCCCATCTCACTAACATCCCATCTCACTAACATCCCGTCTGACTAACATCCCGTCTCACTAACATCCCATCTCACTAACATCCCATCTCACTAACATCCCATCTCACTAACATCCCATCTCACTAATATCCTGTCTCACTAACATCCTGTCTCACTAACATCCCATCTCACTAACATCCCGTCTGACTAACATCCCGTCTCACTAACATCCCATCTCACTAACATCCCATCTCACTAACATCCCATCTCACTAACATCCCATCTCACTAACATCCCATCTCACTAACATCCCATCTCACTAACATCCCGTCTGACTAACATCCCGTCTCACTAACATCCCATCTCACTAACATCCTGTCTCACTAACATCCCATCTCACTAACATCCCATCTCACTAACATCCCATCTCACTAACATCCCATCTCACTAACATCCCATCTCACTAACATCCCATCTCACTAACATCCCATCTCACTAACATCCCATCTCACTAACATCCCGTCTGACTAACATCCCGTCTCACTAACATCCCATCTCACTAACATCCCATCTCACTAACATCCCATCTCACTAACATCCCATCTCACTAACATCCCGTCTCACTAACATCCCGTCTCACTAACATCCCGTCTGACTAACATCCCGTCTCACTAACATCCCATCTCACTAACATCCCATCTCACTAACATCCCATCTCACTAACATCCCATCTCACTAACATCCCATCTCACTAACATCCCATCTCACTAACATCCCATCTCACTAATATCCTGTCTCACTAACATCCTGTCTCACTAACATCCTGTCTCGTGTAGAAATTCTTTGCGGATCTCAAGTTGGAGACAGATATCGATTTGGAGAATATTGTATACTACAAAGATGACACCCATTACTTTGTAATGACTGCAAAAAAGAGCTGTCTGCTGAAAAAGGGTGTTCTGAAGAAGGTATTGCTCAAACCAGAGAGTTTATTTACTCGATATATCAGGTCCCCTCCCCCCATTAGGTCCCAGATCTTTCAGACCAAATTACCAGACGGATTAACCCTTTGACGGCGACAGAGCATATATGCTACAGTCTATTCTAGGCGGCCTGGAAGTCCTTATGTTTTATCTAGGTGGCCCATATTTTGTCACAAGCTAGTTTTAGGGATTATGAACCTAAAACCACGTCCAGATCAGCTCAGAAAATCAAGAAAAAAAAATTATAGCCCTTCTAAGGAGGCTAATTTCGGCCTATTTTTAAAAACATTTCTCATTTTTTTGTTTTTTGGGGGCACAACTAATCCTTTGAAGGAATAAAAGTGCTCGACATAACCGACCGAATGCAAAAAGCCGCATCAAAAAATATTGAAAATTGAATGAGTTATTAACATTTAAGGCGCCGTATCATATATGATACTATCGCCCGTAAGGGAATTCTAGTAACAAATCTAAATTGTACAAGTTTGTGGGTGCTATGGCATAAATTTATGATTTTATGTGGTATGTAGCTACAAGTTTTACAATCGTGAACGGTTTTTACAAGGAAAAGAACCCAAATTAAAGATTTGTATCATATATGATACTATCGTCCTAAGGGAAAATTCTCCTAAAACATACATAATTCGGGCTAGAAAAGGAGCTAAGAGACAAATCAGGGCACTAAAATGTGTAGAATCATCGCATTAGTGGAGGTAGAGCACATATTTAGGTCGCTATCTGGATCCCTAATTGAGATAATTGGATAATTAGCTAATTATCTGTCCCGCGCGTGCTAATTATTCATGAAACTTTGCCCTGGGAAGGAGTTATGAGACAAATGGGGGCACTAAAATGTGTAGAATCATTACATTAGTGGGGGTAGAGCACATATTTAGGTCGCTATCTGGATCCATAATTGAGATAATTGGATAATTAGCTAATTAGTTGCCCTGGAGCGCTAATAAATGAGACTAGGCGGAGTATGCAAGACAAGTGAGGGCACTAAAATGTGTAAAATCATCGCCTTAGCGGGGGTAGAGCACATAGCTGAGTTTCTATTCCCACTCCTAATTGAGATAATTGGATAATTAGCTAATTGACGGTTGCACACCGTCTACTTTTCACCAAATCCCGTGGTTTCTAGGTAATCCTGAGCTCTTTTGCTCAATCTAAGGATCTTCTGACAACCCCTAACCCCATTTGTATCACCTTTGACTCGTTTTACACAATAGCATAGCACTCGATACAACCCTAGACACTGCCTTCAGCTCTTTAGAACCCTCTTGCTCCATCCTAGACCTCTCATACATCCAAGATCCAACTACAATCCTATAGAATTTTTATATCCTATTGCTCTTACAACACGTTCAACCTCTAATGTACTACAGTTTCCCATATTTATTGTTTGGACACACGGTTATAGGGGTTTAGGGATATTAGGGGATGTCAGAAGATCCTTAGATTGAGCAAAAGAGCTCAGGATTACCTAGAAACCACGGGATTTGGTGAAAAGTGGACGGTGTGCAACCGTCAATTAGCTAATTATCCAATTATCTCATTTAGGAGTTGGAATAGAAACTCAGCTATGTGCTCTACCTCCACTAAGGCGATGATTTTACATATTTTAGTGCCCCTACTTGTCTTGGATACTCCACAAAGTCTCATTTATTAGCGCTCCAGGGCAACTAATTAGCTAATTATCCAATTATCTCAATTATGGATCCAGATAGCGACCTAAATATGTGCTCTACCTCCACTAATGTAATGATTCTACACATTTTAGTGCCCCCATTTGTCTCATAACTCCTTCCCAGAGCAAAGTTTCATGAATAATTAGCACGCGCGGGACAGATAATTAGCTAATTATCCAATTATCTCAATTAGGGATCCAGATAGCGACCTAAATATTGCTCTACCCCCACTAATGCGATGATTCTACACATTTTAGTGCCCTGATTTGTCTCTTAGCTCCTTTTCTAGCCCGAATTATGTATGTTTTAGGAGAATTTACCCTTAGGACGATAGTATCATATATGATACAAATCTCTAATTTGGGTTCTTTTCCTGGTAAAAACTGTTCACGATTGTAGAACTTGTAGCTACAAACCTCATGAAAGCATGAATTTATGCCATAACACACACAAACTTGTACAATTTAGATTTGTTACTAGAATTCCCTTACGGACGATAGTATCATATATGCTACAGTGGGCCCAGCAAAAACTACATGTCGGAATTACAAATTTCCTTTTCGAGGCGTTTTGTGTTGATAATATCTACTTATAAACGAAAAATTAGACAATTCTATCGAGCCAATCCTTCTCGCCGTCAAAGGGTTAACTTCCCACCATTTAGCATTTTAACTGAATTAGTGACCAATGACCAATCAGCTGTGTTTGAGTCTCACCCCTCTCACACTCCCTCTTCCATATCCCAGGACAATTCGGATGTGTTAAAACTGTTATCCTATGACAATGTGGATCGTATGCAACTGTTAAACTTCAACCGTCAGGCTGCAGATTTTAGTGCTGGTCTACCCCACTATGAATTTGCTGTTGACCCAGGTACCAGTAGTGGATTATTTTGTTTTTGTTCTAACCTTTTTTGGGCCGAGTATGACCTTGGTGGATTACAAAGAACAATTGGGCCCACTCAATCTCTATCTCCACTATGCTAGTTGTATAATACATTCTGATCTGTCCATACTCTCCACTTGTCAAGATCTTATACATCTCAATGTAATGTACCACTAAATCCCCCCATTGCAGTAACGGGTAAAGAGGATGTTGCGATATTTGACTTTACTTCAATGTACAGTGCAGAGTATGCCGCTAGGATCCTGGAGAAACGGGGTCAGAGGCTGCTGGTTGGTCTTGTAGGGGATGGTCTAATGGAGGTATAGAAAGAGGGGAGGGAGAGAGGGAGGGAAAAAGAGTTAGAGAGAGGGAGAGATAAATATATTTATCATTCTCGCCACAAATTACAATATTATCCTACTATCAAACTATCTACATTTCAGCCGTTTTGGCCTCTTGGTACGGGGTGTGCCCGGGGTTTTCTCTCCTGCATGGACCTTATTTGGACCTTCAAGCGGCTCCAATCTGGCACGGAGCCAGTTGAAGTGCTGGCGGAGAGGATGGCGCTATATCAGTTGTTACATCAGACGAGTAATGAGAATATGAATAAATCTCATGCTGCTTTCACACTTGATCCTAAAACAAGGTAATGTAATAAAGTGTGAAAATTTAAGAAATTGTGACCTATCCTACAAACAGTAATAGGCTACAATTTCTCAGCAGATTGTGTTTCGTGAAACAGTTTGTAGATTTCAAGAAAACTGTTTTGACGACGTCATGGAGTATAATTGATTTCATTGATTAGCAAAAAGTATTCCATTATAACTTCCCTTCACAGGTACAAGTTGATTCCCAAATTCTCAGACGATGTCAGCCACCTATACGAGCACGTTGATAAAGAAAACAAGAAGACTAGTAAGTCACAGAGAGTTAATATGCTGCGTTTGTTTGTTTGGCTGTTTGTTTGTTTGCTTTTACTTGTGGCTGTTTGTTTGTTTGTCAAAAAAGTGACAATTATGTTGTGCGAACATCTTTTGCGGATGGCCCCATATTTTGTGGGATATAATGAGGAATACCCCTTCGGCCCAGCTTGGTGAAATCTTCTTTTTTTAAATAAAATGGGTTTGAATGAAAAAATTTCCCCGTGTATCATGTGACATTCTGTGGTGTCTATATATGTAATATGAACGCAAGTGAGTGAGAGAGAAAACAGCCGAGAGCACCTACCATCCTTGATCGAAGGAGAACTTGCCCGTATTTTGTAACCGTATCTGATGTCGATGTGAGTGTTAATAGTTTAAATGTGTGCGACCAGACTTGTGTGACCGGTGAAGATTGTGTATTGTGAGTGTGTCCTGGTGAACCAATGTGTTTTGATATTTCTTGGGTGACGATCCCTCTATTTGAACGAACCTGGATCACCCACCTACCTAGGATCAACGCCACAGACCCTTATACAGTCGGACCCCGATTTAGTGGCATCCTCGGGGGAAAAAATCCTGCCACTAAACCGGGGTGCCACTAAATCGGGTTCAAATAATGTTAATTTTCGTATATCGGGGGGAAAAATCCTGCCACTAAATCGGGGTGCCACTAAATCGGGGTCCGACTGTAGTTCAATATATCAATACTATATTTGTTCATAAAATTTTATTTAATGTATTACACACGTTTTCTAAGGTGTGTCTTCGTGACAGTATATTTGGGGTCCAAAAATATGTCCATAATTATATATTCATTCTGCATCTCACTCATATATTGGTCTGTGTTGCAACACACATATTGTATATTAGTTTGCTGCAGCCCTGCACAAATCATATCTTTTTAGCCTCTATTTATAACTTTCAAAGTTAGAAGTTAGTTGCATACTAAATATATATGTGCATATATAAATACGCAACTAATGCATATATATAATATAATGCTCTATTTAGTAGTCTGTCCAGCTGCTGAGTCCGCAAACTTCTACTAATTTTTTGTTAAATTGAACTCCCGCTGCCACTATAAAACTTAGTACTACACCTTATAGTATAGTTACACCATTGTAGTAACACTATTATAGTAAGGCTGCTATATATAGTTATACTGTGGATTACGGATCCCCTATACAACTGCCAGATAGTGAAGCCAGATAATTCCATCTGCAGTATTAACAAATTGTGTGCTTTCTTCACGCATGAGTCATCGCGTGCGACGTGATCAGTAGAAAACACCGCCTATACTCTCTGAAAAAAGCACACAATTCGTTATGGGAAGTCGGAATTATCTAGTGCTCTTTCCTGACTTTCACTTTAAATTCGATGTGTAACTCCACATATATCTACTAGGGGGGGGGGGTGACACGTAACAATTTGTAACATGTGACTACCTGTAGGACGTCAATCTGAGGTACCCGCTCTCACGGAAACTGGACCCCCTAAACGGAAGAAGCTCACTGGGGAACTCACCGAGACTGTCCACAAGGAGTTCAAAGATAAAACGTTTGCACGGACCAGGAGACCCAAGAGGCCATCGATTCAACCTCTCATCGCTCCTGTCAAGAAACGTGAGTTATTGTTGGGTCAGCTGCGTGGGAACAAATTCGTAAAAATGAACCCCCTGTGAACCCCTAAAGACCCCCTTTCTATCCCTGATATAACCCCCTCTATTAAAGTTAACTACTAAAGACCCCCAACCACAACACCCACCCCCCCCCCCACCCCTAATACCCCCATCCCCATCCCCCAGGTTCGGTATCACCGGTAGCAGGAGGAGGAGGAGGGGAGAAGATGGTAGTTGAAAAGAGGGTCAGTGACCAGGAGGTACTGTTAAGATGGTGCCAGGAGAAACTAAAACCCATCCTACCATTCCTACCCGTAGAAGGTATAATGTATGCCCTTATTTGGTAATACTGCATATTATATGCTCATATATGGTCATCAAGTGATATTATATGACCTAATAAGGTGATTGTATGATTACAGATCTCGATACTTGTTGGAGGGATGGGGTTCTGTTGTGTGGTCTGGTTCATCTTTGCTCCCCAACCGATGTGTAAGTGAACTCTCTGGATAGATACACTGTGCCTATCAGTTTACAAAATTGGATCCTGATATCAGGGAGGAATATTGGAATATTGGATCAAGAATAGATTTATACAGTCGAAAGTTGGGGCTAACAATATTTTACATATTTCAGGAACATGGGAGCTGTAAAGAACAGAAATACAGACCGGGAAAATGTTGAACTTGCTATCACGGTAAGTGGGTGAGGGATACAGTCGTACCCCTTTTTCCCCCGAGGAACCCTGTAAATCGGGGTTCAACTGTACATATATTTGGATATTTTAATTTCACACATTACACATTATTTAACACACATGCAACCAATACCAATCCCGCAGGTAATGTCAAATGAGTTGGGTATTGATTCTCTCGCGGCTGAAGACATACTACCTCCCAGTGGCCCTGACCTGTTAGCTATCATCACCACCATAATTGAACTTAAGAAGATCTTGGAAGAGGTACAGTAATTGTTAATTAATTAATCAATAAGTTAATTGATTTACGTCATCAGACCCGAAACCGACCAATATTTGGCCAAACTTATTGAACCCCCTCCCACACTCTCTCCTATTCCTAAAATAAAACGCAGTACATTTTAATTTGTAAGAAACCAAGGCCAAAATATGAATCATTAAAACATACATTATAATCACACAAAAACAGTTATCAAATCTCAATTCAAAACAAATTCATTCACTTTTCCATTCCTTGGAAAATCAAAGTCTTTGTATTTCTGTAGCATCTTCTTTACGACATGGTCGTAGTTAAAATGACTCATTTTCCTATCTCTGTCCGGATCTTGTAGGAAACTTACAAACTGAAAATATTATTTTGATCAGATTATTCTGATTAATTAACTAATTGCTTGACTAATTAATGACTAGAACCAATAGTTAATTAACTAGTTAATTAATTAATTAATGACTACAACTACCTCTGTTAAGCTGACATCTGCCGCCATTAGTGTAAAACAATGCATGTCCTTCTGGCCCTCTTTTGTCAGTGGATGCTGAATACACCCCCACCCAGAGGAGCTCCACACATCTAGTTGCTGACACCTCTCCTCAAACTGGAGAAATTAATTAATTACAGATAATAATTGGTTTAGTATAATAATAAACTGGAAATTAAAGAGGAAATTAAACCGATGATAAGGTTTTAGTTTGTTGAATAACCCCTTGCTCAAAAAGTTTTAGTAGAATCGTAAACAGGAATAAGTGTAGAGAGATAAAAGTTGTTGTTCACCTCTTTTTTCCGTGCTCTAAATTCCTCTACTGTTTTCCAGAACTCAGGTCCCTGATCAGCCAATCGTTTTTCTAGTTTCGCCTTGAACCGCTCATATAGACGGATATCAGGTAGTAGGGCCCTTGTTAGCCGCTCTCTTGTTGCATCTGATATGTCCTTAGACCTGGCAGAAGAAAATAATTGTACAATAATTATTATAGGGTAAATTCTCACAACTGTCACCGTTTGGACGCCCCACCTCGGTAACCATGACCAACAATCCGTGGGCCACATGAGCTTGTACATTTAAAGTTTGAACCCAATTACCAAATATATGTACCTGGGTGTATAAAGTTGGAGTTACCCACCTCTTGGAACTCAATTACCTAATATGGGCATAAACTCACCTCTTCGAATTACTCTTCATCCTCCCAAGGTAAAACAAATCCTCAATCTCCCAACACATGTCCTCCTTAAACAACATCAAACTCTCATCCAGCCTCTCCAGAATGAAAATGTGAGGGAACCATCTCTCCATCTTGTCCAGATACCTCTCAACATCCACCTCGGTTAATTTGTCTCTCCCTCTGTTGCCCATTCGGCCATTCTTGTCTCTGAAGATGTGAGAGGTGTGTTTGTCTAGGTCTCAAAAGTAAAATCTAGACAGCTGAATGAATTTACGATCAAACTAAGACAATAAATCATCTAAAAAGTTATTTTTTAGTAGTCTCTAGATTAACTTACATTAATCCCATCCCAAGATCCTGTGATTGTCGGTTGAATCCATTTCCTATTATGTACAAGCCCTCAGGAACAGATTCAGCCCTAGCATCCAACATGTAATTAATGGTTTGGTCCAGCGTCCAATTCCCGTTACCATGGTTTTTGTTGATGTTGTTGTCAGATCTGGGAATATAGTGGGGTATTTAGTTGTTGTCAGGATAGGTTTGATTCGAAATTAAAGTTACTAATTAATTAATTAAGTTAATTGACTAACTGGTAAAAGATGAAGTTAGATATGAAGGCAGATATTGGTTCTCTTATTAGCGATGTATAGTAGGTATCCCGAGGCATGATCTGTTCCGCGTTATGTCTGTTAAATGTCATATGTTGACACATAATGTTGTAGTCTTCTCCCTCTTCCAACTTCATGATTCTGAAACAAAACGTTGGCAGCAAGTTGTCATGGTTACGAAATAACCCCGCGCAATGTCAAATAAGGAGTAACATGTTGCCATGTAAATTGTAAAACAAACTGTGATAAAACATGTTTCCTTACCTATTTAACGGTATTCCATAGATGTAATGGGTGTACGGTATCACGGCATAATTTAACCCCCGTTTTATCCCGAAATAATACCAAATATTGACTGTCGTAGAAGTCCCTGTTTTGTGCGTTTTAACAAAAACAAAGTTTTTCCTGGGCTCGGTACATTTATTTGCCGTAAAGTTATACGGTTCCTGTGTTGATAATTCATCATATGATTCCTCAGTTTCATCAGAGAAATCATCACCATATCCCTGGCTTTCTGTTGCGATCATGGTTGGTTCCCCTAAATCACTTTGTTCTTCAGTAGTTCCCTCCAAAATATCAGGATTCAATAATTGCTCCGGATCATCCCCTGTTGGGGGTTCAAACGAGGGACTACTAGCAGGAGAACTACTTGGTGATGACGTCATATCTGATGACGTCATAGTGGTGTCTTGTGACGTGATAGTGGTGTCTTGTGACGTCATAGTGGTATCTGAAGAAGGCCCATCTGATTCCTCTTCTGATTTCTCTCCTGTTGGTGGGAATGGAGTAGGGCTACTGTTGTACTCTGGTTTAGTTCCACCATCACCAACATCTTCACCTCCTGCACCTGATACAGCACCTCTTCAGTATCGTCTCTAGTAACCCCTCCTTCTCCGCTCCTCTTGTATGTTATTGAAGGTGTGGAGGTTACCGAGAGGGTCTGGTACATAAGGATTACACAAGCGAGCAGGACCACACATAGGATTGTGTAAAAGTGTTTCTTCGAGGGGCTCCTAATCATGACACCCTCTCTCGCGCACCTAGGATAGTGGGATAGTGGTAGTAGAAGGGTCGGAGACAGGAACCGACCGAAATAAGTAAACAACCAATCAGAACTCGGTATATAGGTCACGTGACTGGTCATCAGCCAATCAGGGACCAGTATTTCCTGGTCGGAGACCATGGGGTTTAGAACACAGTGTTTAAAGTAGGGCGTGATGAAAGAGGCCCTCTTGAAAAGAGGGTCGAGCAAGGCATTCAATAGAAAGATAGCAAACATGGAGTCTACAGACCAATGGTGTTCCATTTCTCAACTCCATCTCTCTCACTCATTTCTATCTCTCACTCTCTCTTACTTCCATCTCTCTCACTCATTTCTCACTCTCTCTCTCTCTCTCTCTCTCTCTCTCTCTCTCTCTCTCTCTCTCTCTCTCTCTCTCTCTCTCTCTCTCTCTCTCTCTCTCACTTCCATCTCGCTCGCTCTATAGATCCACATCATCTAGTGTGGGTGAGCTGTAAGGCACCTGGTATAATAATAAGATTGTATTACTAATAAACCTAGGGCAGCAAGAATATTATTTATTTTGTCACATAACATGGATCCACCAAATATTTTAATTGATAATGTAAAGTATATGATAATACTTTTGGGTCTAAGTAAGTTGAGAACATGAATCATGCTGCCAGACCAAACCCAAAGAACCGAGACAAACCCCGCAAAACCAACCTCCAAACCAAACAACCAGCAAACCTCCACCAAACCTCCAAACCTCCAACCTCCAAACCTCCAACAACCTCCAAACCTCCACCAAACCTCCACCAACCTCCAAACCTCAACGCAACCTTAACCACACCTAACGCCGCCAAACACCAAGAGATCCGGAACAGCGGAAAGACCGAGACCCTCCGTCCACTAAGATGGTAAATGTGGACACTCGCCAGAAACCGAGACTCAGATCGAACTCATCAGCCGTAAACCTGACACCGTTTCGGGGCTTTAATTCGGTACGGGTACACAAGGTACTAAGTCAGGCGCCCCGGCAATCTCGATAATCTGAGACCACCGTTCGATCTATACCCGTTGCCCGGAATGAATGCGTCGACTGGGGTCCCTTACTACCTCCCCCTTTGACAGGTTTATGACAGTAAGGGTACACCCGTCCAAACACACACTCCACTGCGAGGGCGAGTCTCAACCACTTCACTGCCTCCACTACTCCACATTCCTGTACTCCCACTCCTTCTTCGCCGAATGGAAGTATATCCACATGGAACAGTGAGCAGCCTCTTTCCCCGTATCCTTAACCAGCTTCCTAAGACCCCTCCCTCTAAACCCAAGACGAGAAGCTGCTCTAACCAGACTATCCGCCACCTGCCCTCGAGCCCCAACCTCTACCGCCATATTAAAACACCTCCACCCATTAGACTCACACTCCCTCTCAAGGGGAGGTGGTATCATTAAGATTTAAGATGTGGCATTTTACTAATTTGGGGATACTAGAAAATACTTCTAAATTGAGAGTGATTTCAGACTAACAAACCAACCTGTCATCCCCTCCTAATATTTACCCCCGTAGAAGCGTAACATCTCGCTAATGTTTATAATAGACCACCCTGCTAACCACCCACTACTAACCACTCTACTAACCACCTCATTTCATTATTTCAGACGGTCCCGGTAAAGAAGGTTGCACCAGTTAAGAAGGCAATGTTTAGCAGAACCATGATCTGAAACCTGATCCAGTCACCACTACTCCTGCACAAGGTGAGAAGAGCTATAGTATATAGAGAAGAGTATAGTGATTAGTGACTTACTTTATTATCCTGCCATTGTGTATACAGTTTGAAACTTTCATCAACAGCTAATCAAGGTAAAACTATAATTATTATTGAGGATGTTTAATTAGGGATGTAAATCTTGAAATGTAAGGGTCATATTTCTGACATTGATGAGAGCTCTAAGGCACATTAACAAGCTTCTAGAAGGAGGGCGTAGTAGAATATAGGCTTTACAGTAGGGGAGAGAGACAGGGAACTGAAAACCTAGAAATGCCTAATATACTAATAGTGACAGTTTAAAAGTTAGCTTCCCTTTACTTTTTGTGATTCCTTGTTACTGCTCGTAAATGAAAAGTAAACAGTTTTCTTTGTTAATTTAGTTTAAAGGCCGAAATTGACCGGCTCGTACCCTACTTTTTTTTAACAAAAGAGTGTCCCACCTCGAGTGGTTGCCTCCAACTATAATTAAAATTCACTCCCTCACCCAGATGAAGCAATTGTCCCAGTCCCTACTACCACCACTTCACCCCCTAAATCGGAGTCTGGGGCCCTCAAGAGAAGAGTCCACAGTCAAAGGAAACTGAGGAAAAAGACTGAGAGCAAGTTTATTGAGCAGGTACGTAATATAGTTGATGTACTGGCCTTCTGGCCAGTTCTTTGACCGCGGTTTCCGAGAATACGGTCAAGTGTTTGAATAAAACAAAAGGTAGCCGGTACATGAGGGGTTGAAGTAGTGAAATGAAAATTTCAGTGTGGGGGTTGAAATGGTGAAATGAAAATTTCAGTGAGGGGGTGAAATAATAAAACAATCATTACTGAGGCGCCACACGGGGGTATTAGCACCGAGTAGTACATGAAGTTGCACCGCACGCAATACCGCGACTGGTATTATACCTCTCAGTACTCTGTTATAGCAGCAGTAGCTGTAGCAGTACACTAGGCAGTGTACGAATGGGCAGCTGATCCACGTCATCAATTGAAATGGATCATCTTACACATGAGACACGCACAAACAATGTATTTTATTAATGATGAATAAACAAGAATAGACTATATTCTATAAGAACATTTTAGTTCATTTCTTGACATAGGGCTGAAGAGAATTATAATCCCTCCCTCTCACTCCCACAGGTTGATACGAGTGCTATGCCTCCACCAGCCACAACACAACCCTCTAAACAATCTAACCTCCCTCTCACTCCCACAGGTTGATACGAGTGCTATGCCTCCACCAGCCACAACACAACCCTGATCTAAACAATCTAACCTCCCTCTCACTCCCACAGGTTGATACGAGTGCTATGCCTCCACCAGCCACAACACACACTACAACCACTACCACGACCCCTAAAAAGGGATCCCAGAAGTGCCATGGTTGTGCCCAGTCCGTGTTGGTTATAAAGAGGATCACTATTGAAGGGTAGGTGAAGTGATAAAAAAGATTTTTGGGTACGAGATCCCCCTCCCTTCTCTCCCTCCTGCGCTGTACCCTCTCGCGATGTCACGTGCGCTACGTCTCTTCCCAATAAGAGAGGGTAACACCGTTTACCCTTGTTCCATGGGCAGAATTACGCCGCAAAATAAAAGGCGTAATTCAGCCTAAATTTTGCAGAATTCTGCCCATGGAAATAGGGGGTTATACTCAAAGGTGTTCGCAGATCACAATCTCTCTCTTCTTAGGTACGTGTTTCATCGAAAGTGTTTCAAATGTGAGGAATGTGACACCCACCTGAAGACATCAACCTACCACCTGATAACACCAACTACAGGATCCAACGAACCAGGTTATTTAATTACACCTAATTAATTAATTATTTTAATTAACAATTATAATTGTTTTATCGATAATGGATTTTGCCTTTTTGTGTTTTGCATTCAGCCCTCAGATCTCACGGCCGCCAGATTGCTGCATTTACTCCCCCTAATTACCCCTAACTTGCAGGTCGATTTTACTGCAAGACCCACTTCAACGCTATCATCAGTAAGAGTAGGGAGTTAACTAAGGGTAATAGTGGTGGATTAGGGGATCCGGTGGAGTTGAAGAAAAAGAAGAAATCAGCACGACCAATATCAGGTTTGTTATGGTCAAACACGACCAATATGATTAGGTTCGGCGGAATTTTAGTAAATGGTGTGGAGAAATGACCCCTCTCTCTTTCTCTCTTTCTGTCCCTCATGAGACCCAGCTCCGGCATGATATATCAAGCTGCTTGCTCCTGTGTAGTATCACTTGCACCTATCCCTCTTGCACCCCACAGAAATTATCATTCCCTCTACTCGCCCTTACTGTGATTCTATCCCTCTTGCTTGGTCTATCCCTAGATTGCCTGTAACCTCGAGCCGTCTCCATCAAATGATTCCAGTTAATTGATTATTTAGTTAAGTCAATTATAAACAGTCCCCGTTATGTGTTATGTATCCACAATGGCTGATTTCATCTTCCTAGTGTTTGCTAAGGTGACGACAACTAAAAAGTCAGCTGCCTCCTCCTCCTCTCCTAACCTGCCTGGGAAGCTGCCTGAGGATGCCCGGTATAACGATACCGCCCTGACCATTCATTCAGAGAAGAAACGAGACAAGTCACCTGTGTTCAGGTTTGTAATTTGGGGGTCTGGGAAATATCATCAAAAATCTGCTCTGAAATTCGTAATTGATGTGCTTTTATACCGTGTGGACCACCATATGTATTCGGTTGTCCCGTGAAACTAAAACTAAAATGTTTTCCAATTTCCTTTTTAGGATACGGGATCAGGATGTCAAAAAAGATGAAAAACAAGTGAAAGTAAAAACAACAAAGGACCCTGATCAGAACTCCAAGAAACGAGAACATCAAGTGGAGCCTACACCATCGAAACCAAAACGGAGCAAAGGAGAGGCAAAATCGTGGAGTGATTTGAAGATCAAGAGTACTGTCCAGGTTAGCTTCAACTAAATTGTAGATTTCAATTTGTAGTAAGGTTAGCTCTGTCAGTTTATATTGATTATTTAGCACCATCATAACGCTGGCAAACGCCCGGGGCCCATAAATATATCTTGGTTTATCTTGATGCTGTCTGCAGGTTGTCAGTGGTCCTGATAAAAGCAAGGCTGAACTGAGAACACCTTCACCACCCGCCAACAAGTTACCTCAGTATACTGATGGTGAGTAGTTACACCAATTAGTAACACACTAGTATCTCTACACACACTAGTAAAACCTACACTAGTAACACCTACACTAGTAACACACGCACTAGTAAAACGTCAGTAAAACACTAGTAACACATGTACACTAGTAACACACGCACTAGTAACATGTCAGTAACACCCACTAGTAACACACGCACTAGTAACATGCTAGTAACACACGCACTAGTAACATGTCAGTAACACCCACTAGTAACACACGCACTAGTAACATGCTAGTAACACACGCACTAGTAACATGTCAGTAACACCCACTAGTAACACACGCACTAGTAACATGCTAGTAACACACGCACTAGTAACATGTCAGTAACACCCACTAGTAACATGTCAGTAACAGTAACACACGCACTAGTAACATGTCAGTAACACACGCACTAGTAACATGTCAGTAACAGTTGCAGTGAAAATAAGATCGTTTGATGCAATAAATTCTGCTGAAATTACATGTATGCTCTATGTTACATGTTAAATTGATTTACTATCAAATTAATCTGCTCATCCTAGAGAATAAATAGAACTCACAAATTATGGTTCTAATAAACAGATTTATGTTGCCAATACATCCCTTGATTATTATCTGTGTTTTTAGCCGTGCCCACAGAGGGGATGGCTGTGTGTAAACCCGTACTGGCAGTCCCAGCTGGAAATGCAAATGTGACAGTGCGAAAGAAAAGTAAGAATTCAAATTTAGTGTTTTTAATGTTTTCAATTTAAGTGTCCTATAAATTCGAGATTAAATCATTTATCATGCACAACTACATTTGGTACTGATTTGGTTCTCCGCTCAACGCAGCTCATGTTTTACACACAAAAGGAGGTTAGAACATAACAATTGTTTTACCCACAGGTGTAAAATCACATCGTGCTCCTGAACCCCCAAAGAAGGCCGAAACACCGAGTCTTATCTCTAATAAAACAGCGGCTGTCATGTCCCCTTCTACCAATTCAAAGAGGAAACCTGTCCCTATTGCAGCAGGTATATTACACACGTGTTTTGAGCCGGGAGCTAGCTCCCTGTCACTGTAGCGATATATCATTTACATACCTTCAAAAGTTTATTTGTTGTTTATTGAATGGGTTTTTTTTCATGTCTTCATCGTTCCTATATCTGTCACCCCCACCTCATCATGTGAACCCTGTCAGGCAATTGCCTGACCCTATTTGCTTCAATCACGAAGGCAGGTCAGGCGGGCTAAGTCTGACAGCGTCTATATAACATACATGTGAGGTGGAGTTGACGGGTTTCACAGACCCTTTTATCAAGTGTAATTTATAATTAATTAGACCTCTTCTTCCTGCAGGAGTAAAAGGAAGACTGCTACCTGCACAACCTGACCCTGTCCTAAGGAGATGACACCTGATACAACATCCACCACCTCTCAACACGAGACACAACCAGCTCCTTCAGTAGCAGTATAACGCGTGACACAACGCGTGACACAACGCGTGACACGGCTACAACGCGTGATACCACTACAACGTCATCAGTATCGTCACGTACCAGTAGTAGTACACGTGATAGGAGCTGCAGTGTTGCATCAGCTGCAACAGAACCAGGACGGGCTCCTCCATCTGATGATTCTAGTTGGACTGGGGGATCTGGCAGAGCCGCCAAACCATCAAATAGGGTAAGGTGTCATATCTATCTCTCCCTCTCTATTTCTCTCTCCTAGATCTATGGGGTTGCAATATGTGGTGCTAAGGTATATCTCAGTTCACTAAATATCTCCAGCTTGAGATTAAGTTGCTTTAGAGCTCTTTTCTAACCAGCGTTTTGTAGAGGGTGTGGTTTGGGCTAGATATATACTTGTTCTAATTCGTATTTAGTGTATTTTCTTGTCTTCTCCTATCTTGTGTAACTGTATGTAACCATATATTATGGTCATCACGTGACACTACCACAACACCATATATGGGTATCACGTGACACACAAAACTATATATGGGCATCACGTGACACAGAACACCATATATGGGCATCACGTGACACACAACACCATATATGGGCATCACGTGACACACAACACCATATATGGGCATCACGTGACACAGAACACCATGTATATGGGCATCACGTGACACATGACACCATATATTGGGCATCACGTGACACATGACACCATATATGGGCATCACGTGACACACAACACCATATATGGGCATCACGTGACACAGAACACCATATATGGGCATCACGTGACACACAACACCATATATGGGCATCACGTGACACAGAACACCATGTATATGGGCATCACGTGACACATGACACCATATATTGGGCATCACGTGACACACAACACCATATATGGGCATCACGTGACACACAACACCATATATGGGCATCACGTGACACAGAACACCATATATGGGCATCACGTGACACAAAACTTTCCAGGTAATGGCAATGCAAAGGTTTCACACGAGAGCCAGCAGTGTAACAGATCTGGAGACCTACCTCCCACTCGCAAAACAAAAGTTATCTCAAAAATATCGAAAAGGTGAGTGATTTTTTTGCTACTTTCCCAACTTACTATAAAGCCACCTTACTAAAAAAGTGCCCACTTGCCTAACTACTTTTTAACGGCAATTAGCACCGTGAAATCCCGATTCCAGTTGGCCTGCTTCTAATACATTCCTGTTCATTATAAACGGGGGGGGGGGGGGGGGGGGCGGTTGAAGTTTTTGAAGTTTTCCACCCTACTTTTTGAGTTTTTGAAGTTTTTGAAGTTGACTTCAAAAACTTCAAAAACTCTAAACTACTTTTATATGCTATCAGTGACTATTATTACACTTGTTTAGGTTAGTTTCATGCTTCATACATATTGTGGCAAAGTTATCCGTCCTTGTCTGCCCTTTTTCTACCACAAATTAGGATATTTACAATGATTCCTAGCCATGAAATCCATGGCACAATTTGGTGTAAAAAATTTAATTTTTTTTGTAAAAACAGATTTCATTTCCATTCTATAACTCAAATAGTTGCCTAGAAAATGTTAAGAAAGTGTTTAAAAATTATGAAGTAAATTTTCAAAAATTTTTTGGGGCCACACCCTTTTTGCCTGTTTCACAAAATGCAAATTTTTTATTAAGGGAGTAGTGAAAAAAAATATGGACACCAAAATCATCAGCGGCCTCGAGTTTATATAAGAGTTATGAAGCAACATAGGGCCTATCTCCAACGGTTTAGGAGATATGAGTTTTTGAAGTTTTTGAAGTTTTCCACCCTAAGTTTCTCTTTGAAGTTTTTGAAGTTGACTTCTAAAACTTCAAAAACTTCAGCCGGCCCCCCTCCTTATAAACTCACCCTCCTCCTCTCTCCCAGAAGCCAAATTGGAGGAAGACAAGCCTATGTCGGTGAAAGATCGTATAGCTCAGTATTCCCGTCCGGGTAGCAGTGCATCACCATCCCCTGTTGTTGATTCTCCTCCACAATCAACAGAGAAGAAGAGGGTGGCTGTTGGTGTTGCTTTGAAGAATACTGTGTCGAGAGATAAGAAGATCGTGACGTCATCAAGGTATACAAACACACAAACAAACAAACAAGCAAACAAATAAACAAACAAACAAACAAACAAACAAATAAACAAACAAACACACAAACAAACAAACAAACAAACAAACAAACAAACAAACAAACAAACAAACACACAGGCACACACTCGAATACACGCCTTACTCATTGCTGCAGCAATTCGTTTGCCTTGCTCGACCCTTTGAACAAAATAATAATTCGTTTCTAAACTTTCTCCGCTTCGTAGGTCGAAGATTGAGATCGATGGTAGTCTGAGAAAGTCTACAAGTATCAGAAAGAGAAGACCGCGATTAAAACCTAATCACCGGCGACTTGTACAAGCCCAGACAATTCAGGTATTTGTTAATTGGTCTCTAATTAGCTATTATAATACTTTCCATTTCTTGCATTAGCAATTTAGTTCTACTGGTTTACCCTTTTCAGAGAGATCGAAGTATCTTAGAACAGAAAATGACAGATTTTGAGCAGCAAGCCGCTGATATTGAGCAACAGCTTCGTACACCGGGTAGGTAACTTAATGTTAACCACGTTACCATGGTAACTGAATGTCAACCACGTTACCATGGTAACTGTACCATGATAACGCGTGAGTTGTAGCTTGTTACCATGTTGTGTTTTTAAATCATATGAGCAGATTTTTATGTGAGAATGGCTGATTATAACGTGACGTTGAAGCACTGAGACATGTTTGTAAATTACCCGTTTTTAATTAAAATTGTGTCAGTTATATTGTACAACAAATATTATTTCTACCGTTTTTAATTTATTATTGATCGTGTATCTGTAATTTCCTCGTGCGTCAAAGCCCCCGGTGTGTGGTCCTTCTGTTTTTATCAACATTTCTTTCTCTTTATATAGCTATGCATGGCCAACACGTTTCAAAGCCCCGTGAAATATTCAACAAACAGCAGCTACGTTTCATGACTAATTGTGGTCAATTGATATTATCTAAAGTGTCCCTCTCCATGGGTCCTACTACAGCATGCCGTACCCCTCCCAAACTATTTGGTCCCTCCCCTCGTCCCTTATTCCTAACATCCTAACAGTAACACATCTCCCCATCCCGCCCCACAGAAAACTCTCACGATGACGCGTTGTTATCACAGTTCCTGGAGGTGGTGAACATCAAGAACAACCTGACTAGGAGGGAGAATGAACTTCATCTCTGCGAAAAGTAGGCCACCATACCGATATCTATATATTCTACCCTCCAATTCTCTAGTCAGATTAATTCTGATCATAGAATTGGAGGAGGGTTGGCTAACTCCCCGATCACTCGGGGGAGTATGGTTAGATCATAGTACCACACTTTTTTAATTCTTACATAAATTCTGAGAGTGTTAGAACATAACAAACAACGACAGCTCAATGACCGATCACACCCCCATGACAGGTATCTGCAGTTACTCGATGAACAGGATCAGTTGGAAGCTGAGTTACGATACACAATGGACCTACCAGGTAATTAGCTGAGTTAATTAATAATTAACTGAGTTAATCAGACAACCCCGTTTTGATTTTATTCTGGAAAAAATAGCAGTTTTTGGCTTGTGCTGGACAAGGTTCAGAATTATATTTGGACGTTTTCCAATTTATCCCAATTAAGTTAGTTAATTATCCCAACTAAAAGTCAATCAATTATCCCAATTAAGTGAATTAATTATCTCCATAGAAACGATAAAATCCCTTGATGAGAAGGTTGAGGAGGAGGAGCTGATTTTGAGAAAGTTCGATGTTGTCAATAGAAGGGATTACCTCCTGACTCAGTTACATGAGGACAAGAAAAGGTAATTATACCGGGACTGTTATTTGTTATGTTCTAACCCTCCCTTTACATTTGTAAAAGGCGGGGCGCCCGAAACACAGTCTAGCCAGGCAAGGATGGGACTGTTATAACACAGTCCCAACCCGATTTACCGGACCTCAATTTACCGGACTTCCACTTTCTTTATAGTTACCCCCTAGCCTCACACTATATCCCATTTCCCTGTAGGGAAGGGGATCGAGTCAAACCCTCTACACCCCCCTTCCCACAATATCTTATCTAATTTTCTAATTTTCTCCTGTGTATAGAGAGGAAGAGGAGGACGAGCGAATTAAAAAGATGCTAACCAGTAAGGGGATCCACTCAAACAAGTACGGGTATAACAGTGACTGTTTCATTACGATAGAGGACCTGTTGGAGGCTAATGGGGAAGATAGTGGGTACAATGATGAGATAGATGAACCTCCACCAGACCAGGTGAATGTTTTAATCAGTCAAGTGATACATTGTTTGTCAATGACTGTTGTCTGTTCTTGATAATATAAAGTCTCCACCCCATATCATACTATTTTGTCTTGGGTGACAATTCTATTCCCTGCAATTGTAATCTAACTTCTAATTATTAGGTGACGATGAGGAAGAAGGAGCCCTCAGAGGAGAATGCCATCGCCAAATTCTTCAACAGGCTTAGCATTTTCAGCTAGCATTTGGTTACTACAGCTGTCAATACAGAGTTTAGATCTACTGGAATTAAAGTGGATGATATGAATGTATTTGAAAGGACATTGTGTATTATATTGGACACTGAATTAATTGGGAGTGCTGTGTGTGAGTTTTTGTACAGAATAATAATGAAACTTCAGCACCCGCTGAGTGAATAATAAAATCCTGACCCTCGCTAAAAGGACAGCGGAGAGTTCTTTAGTTAATCCGGCAGCGCCAGTAAAATCGAGAAGTTCTAATTGACTCAGAGAGAGAGAAACTTGATGTTTTTGTGTTTGTAACGATCAACCAGTTTTTTTTCTGTAGTTTTTAATAAGAAATCCTGTGAAATTTTATATTTTCTTTTTCTCTGCGGGCAAGCGACATGCCCATTTTTAGAGCTGACTTGTTTAACCTATTGTTTAATGTGATGGGTCCTTGGTCCGCAGCTGTCTCAGTGTCTGGTACCGCGGACCCCATCTGATTCTGAGCACAATGCATTGCAATGACTCAGTTAAGTGACTGTGCTGACTCTTAGTAGAGAATCAAAACGGGGTCTGGCACCACTGGTTACCCGGTCTTGTCCTAGGTCTTACTCTTAATAATCTTAATAAGATACAGACTATAGTCGACTATGGCCCTAAAAAGACTTCGGCCACCACGTGGGATAATGATTGGTTGGTTGGGATTACGTGGGATTATGTCACTGTCAGGGAGAGTTGTTTTCAGTTTTCATCGGTGTTAAGCTCACCCTTGTGGAAATTTAATGGAGCGCGCGAACAAGTAATAACTGCGACGGCGCGGATAAAGTTAATGTGCGGCGCGCAGATTGCAAAAAAATCTCAAACTTGAAACTATTTAATTAAAACATCAATTTTTGAGACACTTTTCTCGAATTTTCCTCCTTTTCTCTTCACGCCTCACGGTCCAAAGTTTGGAATGCGCTGCATCATTCCTGCAGCGTATGCCAAATCTGAAGTGAAAGTTCGGATGGGTCGGGTTGTTTCGTATTTTCTGCATGGCAGAGCCGCCCCTGGATTATGTAGCCCATCAGCGACAGGGAATTATACTTCCATTTTTGATTTTCCAGGCCCCTCATAGAGCCTCATAGAGAGGCCTGCAGCGTTTTAAAGCAAACTTAAGCTATGGCGATATTTTAGTCATTTGAGAATCCGCTTGGGATTTGTTTTACTGATAGCATTTCTGCTGGCAATTAGCGGCGACAGTAGAAAAATTGACCCGGGACCAGTTGGGGTAAACTTGAGGAGATGAAATTTGTAATGAAATGAGAGATCCATTGGATCGCTTGGTTACCTCCTTGTTAAACAAGCATTGAAACTGGAGGGAGTAACTCATATACGGTGCGGCACATAAGTGTGGTTGTATCTGATTTTTCGAAATGACCAGTTGGTCTATTAAACAGTATTCACGACATATTAATTGGATTCGTGATCTTCGGATCAACTGCACGAAATCAAGTGATGGCACTTCCGTACCGTTGAACGGTCGGTTTATCAGTGACATGTTGCAATAATGCTATAAATCTTGATAATATTGAACAGACGGTTTGAAGTAGGCTCCACCGCTTTTGTATGTCGTTAGAGTAGCCAGTGTGTTTTTAGAATATGTAATTACTGCTCTAATAGTTTAGGCTATAAAGCAGAATATAAAATGTTTTGTAATGATGATATGTGTTACAAACTCGCCCTGAAGCTGTTGCATGTTATCACTAAGGGGAAACTCTAACTGAATGGCATCCCATTAATGGGATCCCATCAACAGTAAAACTCTAACTGATAATGGACCACATTGATGGTTCTTTCTCTGTATTCTCTCTGTAGGCAGTACATTGGGGATGCCCGGGCACAAAGAAAGTTTTACTGTTAATGGGATCCCATTAATGGGATGCCATTCAGTTAGAGTTTCCCCTTATATCCCGATAGTATGGTGGTTTTCTGCTGAAGAACTCGTAATGATTCTATGGAAAAGTTCGTATATAATACTGAAAGACATGTAACTGTTCTCTCGCTAAACGAACCCCAGTGCGTCGGATCTCATTAGTATGTAGCTCGATTTGCTCTCCCCCTATTTCACGCCATCCATCCACACCCCGAGAAAACTGTTTTCCTCGACGTTTCTGAGTTTCTCACTTTCCCTAATAACAACGACCTTGGACTTCCTGTTCAGAGCCATAGATAGGGGGAGTGAAAGAAAGGGAGAGAGAGCAATCTTCATGCTCTAAGTGGTACAGTGATTAAGGATGGCTTCAATCTTTCTCTCCCGTATATCCATCTCCCTCTATCTCTCTCTCTCTCTCCTCTATCTCTCTCTCCTCTCTCTCTCTCCCTCTCTCTCCCTCTAATAGTATTCATTGTGGGCGATACACCTTGCTCCAATTACACTCCACGTTATACGTGTCACTCTAAACCATCCTCTCTGCTTTCTTTCCATCTCCCTCTAAGTATCTCTCTCTCTCTCTCTCTCTCTCTCTCTCTCTCTCTCTCTCTCTCTCTCTCTCTCTCACTCTCTCTCTCTCTCTCTCTCTCTCTCTCTCTCTCTCTCTCTCTCTCTCACACTCCTGGGCTAACTGCTTTTCAAGCGTATCATTTCTTTCCCTCTTTGGTCGGGCAGTGTCGGACAGGCGATTGGGTGTTGTTGATGAAGCGAGAGAGGGAGAGAGAAAGATAGAAAAAAGAGAGAGGGAGAGGGAGAGAGAGCTTCAATTTGCAATTTGAGGTGAATTTTGATACTCCCTGGTCTGAGTTCTACCAGATTTTGTTTCCAGTTCTCTGTGTAAAATTCTCCCTCTAAATTCCCTCAAGTGCACGAAGAAATTAGCATGGTCCTCTCCATCCCCGTAGATTTCTCTCTCTCTCTCACTCTCTCTCTCTCTCTCTCTCTCTCTCTCTCTCTCTCTCTCTCTCTCTCTCTCTCTCTCTCTCTCTCTCTCTCTCTCTCTCTCTCTCTCTCTCCCCAACTGTAATTGGAGAGAGATGAGCCAGCTAGCGAGGCTGGGGATGCTTAACGAAGGCGACTCTTAATGACTGGCGACATGCATCCTGACCAATGAGATTGCAGGAATGAAATCACGTGATCTGGTCTAACCAATGGGAGGGGGTGATCCAGAGTTAGGTGAACGGACCCCGTCTTCTCTCTCCCTTCATTCTCCCTCTCTCCCTCATTGTGGTAATTTTTAAACTAGCACCCCCTCCTCCCTCCTAAATTTCCAATCGTCCCGGTCTGCAGCTTTTCTTGGTCTATCTCTCCCCGTTTATTAACCCACGTATATAACTATGTGACTGACGCGTGCCGGATTGACTCACGTGCAAGGTCACGTGATCAGTACGGCTCTCTAATGACCTCTATCGGAACTTTTAAAATCATACCTCCACCCCTCCACCATTTATGATATTCTTTAGTGCCTTGCAGTACCTTGATTCACAGGGTACTTGATTGCCTCGCAGTTCGACCCTACCTCCCCGGGTTTGAACTAGTACTTGATCAGAATCTAATCAGGACATACAGGGATGGGGATCTCTAATTGAGTTTCACCCCCCCCCTTCGATCGGAGAGAGCTATAGTTCTCTCACAGATTAAAACTCTCCCTCTCCCTTGTGTTTTAATGTTGCACTTAAGCCATTTTAATTTAAATACTGCCCCGAGTTTCACCAAGATCTGACACTGCGTTTTGACACGTTAATAATTGGATCGTCAAGGTGGGAAGGATTAAATGTTTTAAAGAGTTTCTCTCCAAAGTAACAGCCCATTTTAATGAGTTTTCCCAGTAGTACAACAGCTCATTTAGATCAATTTGACACTTCTTTCCGCAGCTTTACCATGCTCACGGCCCCTTTTTGTTATATCTAGCTTTGATATATATCCTTCATTCGCGGTATAGAGCTCTAGTTCCCCAAAGAGCTTTTTAAAAAAGTGCCCCGTCCCCCCACCCCCCTTTCACAATATGACACAGGTTTTGTATTTTTTTAATATTTGATTAAAACTTCTTGTATGGCTTGTCCAGACAAAAGGGCACCTCAAAAATTTTCACAAATTTTTTACCGATGGGTCAATGATCCTTTATTTAAAGTTTTTCAATCAAATCTTTAAATTAAATTTTTTTCTAGAGCCCGACAGATTTATAATGCTATTGTTCCCCCCCCGGGTTTCTACCTGAGATTTCCCTTTTTTGTCAAATTACCCCCCCCCCCATCACTTCTCCCCCCCCCCGAGGTTTTTTTCATTATTACTTTTCTCCTACGCATTGTTTTTTAAATTTTGGCTCTTTTATCCCTTTTCCCCTTTTTTTTCGTTTTCCTCCCCCTAAATCCTTTTTAAACCCGATTATTTTTTTTCGGGTTTTTTTCTGTGGTCAGCTTTTTAAATTTTTCCCCTTTTTTTTCCTTTTTTTTTTTCCCCTTTTTTTTGGTTTGTTGGGTTCTTTTTTTTTTCCCCTTTCCCCCCCTTTTTTCCCCTTTTTTCTTTTTCCTAAGATACCCCCCTTTTTTTTTTCGATCACCCCTCTTGATATAAAAAAGGGGGGGGTACCTTTTCCAAAAAAAAAAAAAAGGAAACCCATCAAAACGGTTTTTGATCCTTTTTTTTTTTTTCCCCCCCCTTTGGTTTATTCTCTTTTCTCCTTTCATCTTCGTGGTCCCTTTTTTTTTTTGGCCATTTAGTTTAAATTGGGTTTTTTTTTTGGGTTTAGGTTTTTTCCCCAAAGGGTTTTATTTGGGGTTTTTTTCCATTTTTTTTCCCATTTTTTTACTCTCTTTTAAAAATTTTTCTTTTTTTTT
>CM035359.1:2817060-2974560 GCA_020137815.1 Hormiphora californensis
AGGAGAAATAATAAAAAAAGTTTAAAGGAGGAAAATGCCCCTTTATTTTTGGTTAGTGGGCCCGGATTGGTTGCATTCAAGTACAACAGAAACTGCACGACCTCCCCCTAATTAGACTCAGCCTTATAAAGGGGGGCGGAGAGAAGAGAGGAGATGAGAGGGAAGAAAGGAGGAAGAAGAAGAGAAGAGGGGAGAGAGAGAAGGAGAGAGAGAGAACGCTACCTGCCTGGGCTAATTTGACTGATCAAGGTAGGACAACGGGGGAAGAAGGAGCCCACAATCCTTCTCTCTCAACTTCCCAATCTCTCTCTCTCTCTCTCTCTCTCTCTCTCTCTCTCTCTCTCTCTCTCTCTCTCTCTCTCTCTCACCCTCTGGTCGTCCATCCACTCAAGGAGACAATCAGCGGCCGGTGTACTGCACAAGGCCGTAGGGCATCCAATTACGGAGAAAGGAGAGAGAGGGGGGAAGAAAGAATTAAGGGGTGCTGAGTGAATCATGGCAGTCGTTGGTTGAATGCTGATTGGAAATAAATGACGACAGGCAGTCAAACAGCTGGTAAAGGGCGTTTGGACATGGCCGAATTTGGTCTGGCGTGGCCAATTATACAGCCTCCAACCCATAATACATATCAGCAGCTTCATATTATTTTGGATTAATTTCAAGTCCGATAATCTTGGTTAATGGTTAGCGATATAATGTTTGTGGTGTGTGTCATCTTGTTCGTATGTAGTGGGGTGTACACATCACGGTCTAGGGCTTCCCTCCTGTCTGCAGGGATATAAGAAAGAGAGGGAGAGAGATAGAGAGAGAGAGAGAGAGAGAGAGAGGGAGAGAGATAGAGAGAGTTGGACGTTGATAGATTGGTTTATGTCGGTAGTAATTGAACGCATGCGGCGAACCGGGCACAAACTGTCTCAATTGACCTCATCAGTGCATTCAGTGCCACGTGATTCGTCAGATTTTGAGTCATGTGACCTATTTCCGGCGTTCTGATTGGTTGGCATCTGAGCTTGTTAGTGTTTGGTGTTGCTAAAAACTAACTGGGCTTTCTAAACTGATTAAGCGGGTGAGCTCGGATAGTCCGACTAACTAATAATATACATGTGGCACGGGGAATTTCCATTTTACATGTGTACAAGAGTGAATTCAGAATTGGGTTAAATTTTTCAGACCACTCGGTATAAACAGGTGAATTCTTTTGGTGGTGCATGTCGTCAACTCTGTACAGTAGATTATACCGGAGAAAAGTGGGTATAAACCACTAGATAATGAGCCGAGATAAAGACCACTCCCTCCCTCTCTTTCTCTCTCTCTCTCTCTCTCTCTCTCTCTCTCTCTCTCTTTCTCTCACTCTCTCTCTCTCTCTCTCTCTCTCTCTCTCTCTCTCTCTCTCCCTTCTTTTTCTCGTGACACTTTTGTCAATTACATAAAGCTGTCAAAGAACGCTAATCACGCTGCGAGAAAGAGAGAGAGAGAAAGATAAGGGGGGTACCTGGGATAATTTGGTATAAACAAGCTGAATTTGCTTGAGGAACATCATTCCACCGCACGTGTATAATTGTCGAGTTTTTAAAAACAAGAAGATAGGGAGATAGAGAGTGGGAGAGAGAGAGTGGGAGAGGGAGACATGACATCAACTGCATTGGTAAACCGATAAATAGGTGCATATTCTTTATTTTCTTCTGCTTTTCACCCAAATTCAACGAACTGCAACCAACTTCCCAAGGCCAAGGTTGGCCCCAGCGGACTGCAAAAGCCAAAACTTGATAAATTTCCCCGAAACAAAATCTCATTACAACCATTACTTCTTCACTTCTATCATCTCATGTCTCAATATTCAGTATTTGGCAGGCAGCGATCATCACCCTGTATCATGTGAGAGAGAGAGGGTATGGGTACTGGGTAGAGAGAATGAGAGAGAGATAACAAAAGAGAGAGAGTGGGAGATATAACAAAAGATAACATGTCCTCCATCTTCTTCAGTAATCACTACTCTCTTCACGTGTTAACAAGGCTTTAACAACCCTCCTGTCCTTCCTAATGACCTCCCAATATCACGTGACACCTACTCTAATTCCCCCATTGGTCGATCCCTGTCACGTGATTAGCGATCCTGGATGCTCATTGGTCCATTCCTAGGAGACAGTAGTTCTCGCCCTCTCCCTCTTGGTCCACCTCCCAATTTTGTCAGACAATGACTCCAATTAGGGATCTTGCGATGACACGTTCAAATCACTCGGTCGAGATCATCATATATCAGGCCATGGAAAGATGAGTGAAATGAAGAATGATAGATTGAAATGAAGAATGATAGATTGAAGAATTTTAACGAAGAAAAAACTTCTAAGTTTACTCAACTTTACTAGCCGAATTTCTAATTTTTAGTAGAGTCGATAACTACATCGACCTCTCTCAATTGTTCCAGTTTTTGTCACATCTGTTTGGAGCCTCGACACGACCTCTAAACAGGTGTTACTTTTTCACAAACTGTTTTCATCTTGGTGTAATCAGCAGTTGAAATGTTGCTGATCATAACAAAAACCTGACTAAATTTTTTCAACTTGGGGTAAAACCATGGGTGTCAAAAGTTAGCTCTAGGTCCCCTGAGTAACCATCCGGAGACTCTAAGAGATATTCCAAGCCGTTCTCCCGTAATCATTAATCCCGGTGGAGAAAAAAATACAATGCGGACGTACGTGAGCGCTGGCAGGCTGTTTACATGTTATTGTATGTCTCTCACTCTCTCTGGAAAAACCGCACGTGCGGTTGCGCCGCGCGAGATAACTCTTTCTCAAGGGGGAGAAAAGAGAGAGACGCACATTAACGTTATACATTAAAGTTGAGGTTGTAGGCAATTGCACGTACGTCCATACTCAAATATGTGCTCTACCGGGATTAATGATTACGGGAGAACGGCTTGAAATATCTCTTAGAGTCTCCGGATGGTTACTCAGGGGACCTAGAGCTAACTTTTGACACCCATGGTTTTACCCCAAGTTGAAAAAATTTAGTCAGGTTTTTGTTATGATCAGCAACATTTCAACTGCTAATTACACCAAGATGAAAACAGTTTGTGAAAAAGTAACACCTGTTTAGAGGTCGTGTCGAGGCTCCAAACAGATGTGACAAAAACTGGAACAATTGGGAGAGGTCGATGTAGTTATCGACTCTACTATTTGTGGTCCTCTCCCTTGCAGTAGCTCCCTCACTATTTCACTTTTTTGATTTGGGGAACACCGGTACCCGATTTATTAGCTATCTTATTAGACCATGTCTAGGAAGGGGTGAGGACACGTCTAGCATTGATTAAATCTAGCTGTCTTTGATTAAATCTAGCTGTCTTTGATTAAATCTAGACCGATCATGTCCCTCCAATCTTCGTAGGGGATTGATTAAAAGGTAGACCGTTATATAGTTAATACACCCGTATATGGTCCGTCCAAAGGGATCGAGGTTTATACTTTAATTAAGCAATGATTTCTTGATTATTTAGACTTGCTTTTTATAGCGAGCGGGCGTTTATTCACCAGCTAGGGTTTATAAAACGAGAGAGATGGTGGCATGGTTAGACCTCCCCTCTCTCTGATCCCCTCTCTATTGCTGCCTCTCTCGCCCCCTCTCTCTTTCCCCTCTCTCGCTTTCTCTCTCTCTCCCCTCTCTCTGATCCCCTCTCTCAAATGCATTGGACACATGTCGTTCGAATTAATTTCTCGAGAATTATATAGCTCCCCCGCGAGATGCATGTTTAATCATCATGATATCTCATATATAATCGAGTATATATTGGGATGGTTATACCCCCCCCCCTCGTTATACGGTTTGGGAGTGAGGTTAATAAAATCCCAGTGCTGGTTGTTGAGTAAGGGGTGCTGGTAGCTCAGTTGGACTAGTTGTGCGATGTGGGAAGGAGAGAGAGGGAAAGAGACAGGTTTTTAATCGGGCTAGATGGTAAACCATCGAATGACGTCTATCAACCGAGTGATACATATAATGTGATGTCATATAATAGGGGAAGATGATTTTCGGAAGTCGATCATTAATAAATGTCGTTCATATCACGTCTATAGTGTGACACGGTCTAATGATATATTAACTTTTTTATTGTCACATGTGGTCCCGAACATCAATAGACAGATCAATAGATTCCATATTGCTGAGATCAATGATATATCAATCTAGACTCCACATCATGTGTCGTCTAGATAATATATATTGTCACACCAGCGGCTTATTGGTGTCCATCATGATGGTACGTTCATTTGATTTGCATTTTTTATTTGACAGCTCTGGTCCATCACAGTAATAACTAATACATGTAATAGAGTTCAGACAAAATTTATCAATAATACCACGTGCAATATTTACTTACGGACTGACTTACGACATATCTCAATGTTTCAGAAAGGTCTTTTTCTTCCTGCTCCCACTAATAATCCCATCTCTCTCCTTCAGACCGATCCAAGGGAACACCCAAGACGTTTCGAGGTGCCAGTGCCCTAGCTCCCCCTGGGTGCAGTCCAAGCATGTTGCCAGGACCCAAAACAGAGGGAGAGCAACATATGTCCTCCCCTCAAACTACAGTTACTGTTTCTACAGGTTAGTTTCAGAGTGAAAATAATGGCTACATGTTGAGTTAAGGTCTAACACCTCTGTTCCATGGGGACATTTTTAGAAAAAAATGCCCGATAAAAAAGTGCCCGCGCTGTTCCATGGGGACAAGAAATACTGACACACGACGAACAAACCGCGACATTTGTTCGTCTGTCCGAAGGTTTTCCCAGGGGCTCATGGTCACGTGACTAAGGTGATGAAATCCCCTCCTCCCCGGTCCCGGTATATGAACCAAGTGTAATACTGTAATTTGATAATGTGATCACCGAGGATCATTCATACATATGCATATGGGTCGATCAAGTGGAAAGTCCTGAAAGGGAGAGAGAGAGAGAAGAGAGGGAGAGAGAGAGGGGGGAGTGGAGAGATGTTGGAGCAGAGAGAAGACTTTTTGTAGTAGTCAGGGACCTATCATGAATGTGAGATTGAATCGGAAAGAGCACTGACGTTAAAATTGGCTTTCCGCATAAGGATTGTGGAGATTGAAAAGAGTTATAAGAACATTTGATGGCAAATTGATGGGCTTCAATTTTCCGTTGTCAATTTTCCAATGTTTATACCCCACAGTAACGACAATCCCATTCAATGCTAACCCCCCATATCCCCCACCCCCAGCAACGACAATGAACACAGTAGAGGGGACTATGACATCACCATCAATAGCAGCTGTGACATCATCAGCATCACCGAAAACAACATCAAGTACAACATCATCTCCTGCGATGAGCACCACATCAAGTGCTGCATCCCCCTCCTCCGTGATGAACCATCATGGTGCTGCTGGGTCACCGGACAAGTCAAAGGTACGTATCTTGGGTTGTTAGTAGGGGAGGGATAGAGAGAGAGGGGGAGAGGGATTCTCGCCGCAAATGAGTTTTTTTAGCGCCGTAAACTGAGGTGCGAATCAAGAATTAGCGAAGGAAACTTTTGATGGGGAGAGAGAGCTAGAGAGGTTTGATTCGTGATAATATGTTGGGATACAGGATCATAGATCATTCAACTGGATTTCTTTCTCACATTATTCCATTAGCTTTTTCAAGGAAAAATAATATAAAATGATAAATAATATAAGAGTGAAATATAAAGTGCTCGCGAGGATCGTGATCAATAAGCTGATTAGACATCATTGGCTGAGAGAGTGAGAGAGAGAGATAGAGAGAGAGAGAGAGAGAGAGAGAGAGAGAGAGAGAGAGAGAGAGAGAGAGAGAGAGAGAGAAAGAGAGAGAAAGAGAGAGAGAGAGAAAGAGATGAAAAATCATTTCAAATCAAGCGCTAATGGACTGCAAAGATTTTTAATGGCGTTCGATAAAAGATGAAAAATGTTTCACGCATATCACGTCATACACATATTTCTAATGGTTCTCATTAACAGAGAGGTCTATATGGAGACTAACTGGACAATATTGTTTAGATCTTTAGATCTCTAGATGATATAAAGTCGAATTTTTTAAGTTTTCACCCCCCCCCTCCATCCTTGTGTGGTGGGCCTGTCAAAAGTTTCACAAATCTGCACGAGTTTGGGGTGACAACTTCCAAAATCCGACTTTAATTTAAATAATATTATTGCATTCTCCCTAACATCTCTTGTTCCCCGTGCAGGTTGATACTGCAGCGGTAGCAGCTGTAAAACTGGTCCCTGATATTGCAGTATCCTCCCTCTCGGCAGTGCTCCTGGCCCAACCCCTCCTCTCCCAAGCCATGTCCCAACTTAGCAACTCTAACAACAACTCTCTGCCAACTACCACCCTGTCCAGTGGAAATAGCGGTGTTATCAAATCACCCATGAACATTAAACAGGTTTGTGATGAAGTAGGGGCTGGAGGGAAATGGTCTTTGTTTGGGGGGGGGGGATATTAGGTCTGTAATACATTTTTATATCTGTGTCTTGTAGACACAGTCTACAATATATTGTTCACTAAAACTTACTTAATTCACCAGGAGGTTGATGATAAAGCAAGTACCCTTGAAAATATTCAGAGTCTGCTGTCCCAAAACAGTGAGCTATCCGAGATCCTTCAGATGCAAAACACTACAAACTCGGCAAATGTAAGTGTTGTGAAATAGTGAAATTCGGCAAATGTAAGTGATGTGAAATAGTGAAACTCAGCAAAACGTACTGTGCTTCTCACTACACTCCTTGCTTTATTGGAATAATAGTTTTGTTAAATCCCTCTCCCTCTCCAGGATGACAACGAAAAGAGTTTAGCAAGCAACATTCAAAGTTTCCTATCTGATAACTGCGACCAACTGTCAGACCTAATTCACATCAAACAATTGACAGATGTTCTGGGTCGAAAGGCTGTTATTGATTCCCTGACCCCCACCTCTGTCTCACCTTCCACTACCACATCTGCTAACACTGGTGGTGCTGGGAATGACATCTCACAGTTCCTTACAGGGTGAGTTGCAGCTAGTTGATGAAACTTGAAGAAACAAACTGGTGCGGTTATCAAAGTACCGGGTCAGAGGCGATTCAACCCTGAAACGACCGAACACTGTAAATCATTATCCAAACCTCTCTCCCACATAGGACGAACATATCAATGGCACAAGCTGCATCACTTCTTGGACAACTACCAAACTCCTCCCCCACACGGAACCTCCTTGCTTCACTTTCAATTCCTTCATTTTATAATAACATTGAACAAGCACTGGTGAGTTGAGGGGACATTGTTTTTTATTACCGTATTTTATTATTTACGGTTCATTTTATATTCAAATTTCAATATTCATGATATTGTAAAACTTATATAACTCTCTCTAACCCCACAGAAAACGGATGGTTTCTCCAGTGCGCTAGACTCTAAAACTCCCAATACCCCTTCAACCACCACCAGTACTAGAACTGCCAGGCATTACCAGGCTGCGGAACAAGATACTAGCAATATAACGCTCCCCGAGGGATTCGAGGTATTAATCAACAGACCATTGCTCGACCAATTGTAACCACGCGAGAACAATCTTTCTGTATATTTAATATCCTGTTATAATTGGTAGGTAACTATAACATAATCATTACAGTCGGAAGACCATCTAACATGGAGCGAGGTTGAGGATTTTGTAAATGATTTCAAGACAAAGAGAGTAAAATTGGGTTACACACAAGCTCATGTTGGCGCTGCTCTAGCTTTGGTTCACGGTCCTGAATTTAGTCAGACTACAATCTCACGATTTGAGGGGCTACAGCTTAGGTAGATACAAATCTTTCCTTCTTGATCAGTGTTTAGTTTTTTTTAGTGTTTATTAGTCCCTCCAAATTCCAGTAATATAATCTCCATTCTCAGTTTCCCAAACCATAAAAAGATAATCCTCATTCTTCAGTTTCCCGAACCATAAAAAGATAATCCCCATTCTACGGAGGTGGTTGGAGTCGGTTGAAAACCCGGCAAAGCGGCGCCACCACTCGCCCAGCACGGTTCACGGCGGGCAGAATGCAAATGGGAAACGCAGGAAACGGACTACAATCAGTAGCAATAGTAAGGTATACAATTCACTAACCTAGAGTTTAGACTTATTTGGACTCTGTGTCCACTTAGACTTTAGAGTGTAGCACTATGAGTCCCACTCCATGATATACTGTACTGTATATTTTCAAACATTTTATCCTTGCCTCCTGCATTTACGGTTTGATCTTTTGACCACACTCAATCGCTCTGCAGCTAATTTTATCATTAATTAATTAATTATTTCCCAGGAGGTGCTGGAACAGTATTACCAAACTAACGCCCTGCCAAGTACTGATGAGATAGGGAATCTATCCAACAATCTGGGACTCGACAAACGAGTAATTCGAATATGGTAAGTGTAGTTTGGAGAACAAATCTTGTCATGGGTACAAACTTTAGACTTTAGGCGGCTTGGTACCTTAACGGTACTACAACTTTTGAAAAAATTGAAATAGAGTGCGATGAAAGTCGAATTTGACCCAATTTAGGACTTAATTGATCAGTTAGAGGTAAGCCTCCTTTGGGTAGCCACTCCTTAACCGGCATGGCGTCTAACCTCGACAACCCCCTCCGCTAAGTGCTATCGTTCAACTAGAATAAAAATATTATAATTTTACCCTGATCGTTGCTGCAGTTATAAGTTATACAATATCATTTTATTTTCGGCGCAACCACGTAACTCAAGAAAGAGGGGGTCACGTGGTTGCTCACGTGTAGAGGTAGTGGTATACGGGCGGTTTCACACCGCCCCTCACCCCTGTGACCTGGTATAGCACCAGCTCCCCGAGTCCCCTTGGGTTAAGCAGCTTGGCAACATACCAGCCACATCACCCAGGACGGGGAGCGGGAGCCTCATAGCACCCACCCCTTGCGGGTACTCCTTGGTGGCTAACTAAAACTTTCTAATGTTCAGAAGACATCCCCCCCCCCCCCATACGGACTATTGTACCAAGGTGTCGTATAACTGTTAATAGATTTTTACCCTGCTTGATCTTTTACTGCATTATAGGCAGACCGTAACAAGAATTATTGCATTATGTATTCATAATGCGATGTTTCCCTGCCAAATGGATTTAAAATTGATGAATAAGCTTCAAAACTGGATTTCCTGATGAATTTTGTGCTCAGAGAGCATTTTTTGGCTGATTCGATGTTGGTTACTAAGGTAACTAGGTAAGTTGCTATGGTAACCAAAGGCAGTTGCTATGGTAACCAAAGCAGTTCCTATGGTAACCAGGACAGTTGCTATGGCAACCAAGTCAGTTGCTTAGGAGACCCCAGTTGGTTACCAAGTGCTTCAACTTTAACCGCATCTCAACTCGAGTCACTAGTGTGACAGTAGTTTCATGCTTGGAAGACGTTCTATCACTTCATAGCATGGCTGTAGGGCGCCCAAAGTGATTTCAGGTGATAGTGGGAAGTGCTATCAGCGAGTAATTGCGCGCCACAATGTGTGTTAACCATTTCCTTTGTTGAATCAACGAAGCGTGAGATGAAAGTTTTATGAAGGAGCAGACTTGTTGTTAGGCGTTGTCCGTGACGGACGGACGGACACTTTTAGTTAACTACACAATCTGCTGATTTCTAAACCCTGAATGATCTTTTTAGCACGTGCGTGCTAAAAAGATCATCCCGGGTGATTGCCTTCGGCAATCACCCGGGCAGGGAAAAAATCTCGACAATTTTAAACACCTTCTGTGTAGGGAGGGGACTAAATATAGTTCATTGCACTGCTCTAAATGTTATATAGTCACACAATCACCCCTCTTTAACGGGGTCCCACTTCTAAATTTTCCGAGTGTGGGCCCCTTTTTAATTGAATTTTATGGTCTAAAGCACAGACCGTTAAAAAGAGGAAAAGAGAAGAGAAGGGGGAGAGAGGGAGAGAAGACCCAAAGGGGAGGTGAGAGGACGAGAGTACCGGAAATGCGGACAGAGAAGAGGAGAATGAGAAGAAAAGAGAGGAAGGAGAGAGAGAAGAGAAAGAGAGAAGAGAGGTTGAGAGAGAGAGAGAGAGAGAGAGAGAGAGAGGAGGAGAGAGATTTAAGTTGATGTTGGAAATGAGCAACTAAGAACGCAATTGCGGGGAAGGCTAAACAGCTTGTCACCTTGTAATAAACGTTTAGACAGAAAGAGAGAGAGGATAGTTTAGGGGATTTGAGTATATTTGTTCATCAAAATTTATAACAAGCTAATTTCTTCATACCAGTAAGTCCGGGCTGGAAAAATTGTATAGAGATTATACGTTGTTAGAGCATAGTCTAATTAAATTGACATTGCACATATTTTACATTTTTTTCTACCCCGAGGTTTAAGAACAGAAAGGGCAACGGAAAAACGCCTGAAGTAACTGTTAGATAGTAAACCATAGGAGCGGTGAGATCAGCTCGAGCTCAAACATCTCCCCTGACCTATCTTCAGCCCCAGCAAGGACTGTTCTGAGGTGGATGATTTGAACTCTCTTATAGGAACTTTCCTTGCGAGTTAAGTTTTGCCCACTTTTTTTAAAAGAAATTTTCCCCTTCGGCGGGGGGCCCCTTTTAAAGATTTTGCCCCCGGAAGCAAGGGAAAAAAAAACCCACCAGGGAAAAGAAAAACCCCCCAGAAAATTTTTCAAGCGGGGGGGGAAGCAAAGGGAGGAGCAAAAAAAATTTTTTAAAAAAACCCCCCCCCCCCCCCCCCCCCCCAAAACCCCCCCCCCCAACCCCCCCCCCAACCCAAAAAAGGAAAAAGGAACACCAGACCCTTTAAAAAGGGGCCCAAAAAATTTAACAAAACCAACATTTTTAGAAAATGAGAAAATCCCCCGTTTTCATACGTGACCCCATTTTTAAAGGAAATCCATAGTTGCAATTGATAGGAAATGCCCCCCCCTTTTTCTCCCTTCCTCTCTTCTCTCTCTCTCTCCCTTTTTCACTCTCTCTTCCTCCCCCTTTCTCTCTCTCTCTCTCCTTTTTCTCCTCTCTTTCTCATCATTTTTCCTCGCATTTAAAAGCAAAGGGAAAGTAATGAAAGCCGAAGTTGTTTAATATGGAGAGAGAGAGGTTTTAAATTTTTATGAATTCATGGATTCAATTTAGGGAGTTGTGTTTTTGGATTCAAAAGAATGTGCATTATCACAGGATTAATATATTTCTGGAAAAGCATTAGGGGTTTTGCAGTCAGAGAATCCTTGGGGAAACTCTAACTAATGGGATCCTTAAGGATCCCTCATCATCAACAGTAAAACCTAATGAAAATGGATCCAGTGAGGGTTTCTTTTTTGTATTTTTTCTGTAGGCAGTACATTGGGCACGGGCGCCCCACACAGTGAGAATAAGGGGAGAAAGCCCCACACGGGGTCCTTTATCAGTTGAGTTTTATTTTAGGGATCCCATTCATTTGAGGGGTTAGAATAGACAATGATCAAGTTTCACGAAGCGAGGACCTAGGGGTTTTATGGTACCTAGTTGGCAGCCTAGCCTCCTACAGGGGATTGCACGACGTGCCCATTGCCCAAGTACCAAAGCTATGACTGGTTCATTGATTCAAAGATGAACCCCCCGACGAAATGTATAACCTTTTGTTTTGTCGACCCGTTTGAGTTTCGGGGGCCCCGAAATTAAAAATTTTAAAAAGGGTTTTTGATTTTTCAGTCAGTGCCTGAAAAAATGAGCCAGTCTTGTCAGTCATTAAAGCAAAAAAAATCAAAAGCCAAATTTGAGTTAAATAATGCTTTTAATGGATTTTTTTTCAAAAGGGGGGTAATTTGCGGGGCCCGGAAGAAATGGAATTGTTTTTAAAACAGTGAAGCCAACGGTGTTGTGGTAAATTTGAATGCCGAAAAAATCCTAAGGGTTTGACCGGGGACAGCACCCTATATGTGTCACAAACTGGGTTTCGGGTGAAGTTACCGGGTGTGAATGCATGTCGTGTTGTAGTCGCGGGGCGCGCGCGGACAAGAAAAACACGCAAGGTTCATAAAAAAGATGTGCTCAGTCATTTGTTTTAATAAAAAATGAAAGGTCAATGTAATAGGTGAGACTCTTGCCGTCCCCTCTTTAAAGTCCCGTGAAAACGGGCAGTAAGAAAAAACTGAGCCCATTTTCCTCGCGTGACCCCGTTTTCAGAGTTGAGACACCAACTCTTTGGGGGCCATATCTGGGAAACCGACAAGATAGGAAAAACCCCCGTCAATGAGGGGCAGTTTTTTTATTTTACCACGTCCCGGCGTTACTCTCCGCCCAAAAAAAAAATCGCAAACCCCACAAAATTCAAAATAATAAAATTCGATCCGCATGTCGGTTGAGTCGGTTGCATTTCGTGTATGTTATGACGGCTCGCTTTAACTCACACAGCGCGCAGAACATGGGGGGGAAAATCGGGGAGTAGAGAGGGGTCGGGCCAATAAAATTTTTTTCTTGATTTTGATTTTACCCATCTTCAGCATCTACCCCCTCATCAACCGACCCCTTCAGCCCCCTCCCCTCATTACCCCTTTCAGCACCTCCCCCCATCACCCCATTTTTAGTACCCCCCCCTTTTATTAGCCCACTCTCAGACCATCCTATCTACTCCATTTTCAGGGTCCCTATTGGGAAGATAGGGAGGAAAAAGATTTGGGTAGGGAATCCATCCTAACGTTTCCATCTCTATGTTCCCTGCCTCATCAAACCCCTCTTTAGCTACCCACCCCCCAAAAGTCCATCTTTCCCCACCCCTACCCCTCACCACTTCAGATACCCCACCCCTTTACTCCCTTTTCAGCTACCCTACCCCCCCTTCACTCCATCTCTCATACCTACCTCCCCTTTATCCATCTTCCCCCTCCCCTACCCCCCATTTTTCCCCTCCCCCGTTTCCCCACCCCCATTTTCTCCATCCTGCCTCCCTTACTCCCTTCTCAGCTACCCTACCTCCCATTTTCTCCATTCCCGTTTTCCTACTCCCCTTTTCTCCCTTTTCCCGTACCTACCCCCATTCACCATTCTAGCTTCCCTACCTCCATTTTCTCCACTTCAGCTACCAAAATCCCTTAATCCCTCTTAGTACCCTACTCCCTTTTCTCCATCTCTCACTTCCCTACCCCCCTTATACCCCCGCTTCCCCACCCCCATTTATCCCCCCTGCCCCCCATTTTTCCATCTTCAGCTACCACCCCCCATTTTTCCGTCTCCAGCTCCCTACCTCCCCCTTTATCCATCTTCAGACCCCTTTCCTCCCATTCCTTCTCTCAGTTCCTACCCCCCATTTTCTCCCTTCTCAGCTACCTTTCCTCCCATTCACTCCATCTCGCTACCCTACCTCCCATTTTCCCATCTCTCAGTTCCCACCCCCATTTAAAAAATCAGTCCCCACCTCCCATTTACTCCATCCCTGCTCCCTTTCTCCATCTTCAGACCACCCCCCTTATCCATCTCCCCGTTTCCCCCCCCATTTACTCTCTCAGCTCTTACCCCCATTTACTCCAATTCAGCTTCCCTACCTGCCATTTTCTCCATTCCCAGATCCCACTCCCCTTTACTCCCTCTTCAGCTTTCCTACCCCCCTTAATCCATCCTTTAGCTTCCCACCTCCATTTACTCCTCTTAGCTTCCCCACCTTCCCCTTAACTCCCCTCTCAGCTACCCCACCTCCATTTTATCCATCTCCAGCTACCCCCAACCCAAAACCCCCTTTTCTCAACTTCCCTACCTCCCCATTTCCCATCCCCCTTCCCCTCCCATTACCCCCCCCCCCATTAACCCCCCAGACCCCCCCCCAAAAACCACCCCCAGCCCAAACCCCATTTACGCACTCTAAAACTAAACTCCCGTTTACTCCAATTTTCAGCTCCCTCCTCCCTTACTCCATTTTCAGTCCCTACCTCCCCTTTTTTCCCTCCCGCCTTACTACCTCCCCCTTTACCATCTCTAGTTCCTCCCCCATAACCATCTTCAGTCCCTACCTCCCTTCACTCCAACCCTCCTACCTCCCATTATCCATCCTACCTCCATTACCCTCCTCAGCACCCCACCCCCCATTTTCTAAACCCCCCACTTTCCTACCTCCCATTTACTCATCCTACCTCCCCAAAATTTCTCCATCTTTTCAGCACCCTACCTCCATTACCCATCTCTCGCTTCCCTACCCCCCATTTTCTCCCCCCCAGCTTCCACCTTCCATTTACCCACTCTCCTTCCCTACCTCCCATTACTCCCCCCCCAGTACCCCACCTCCCCTTTTCTTCATTCTCGTTCCCCACCTCCCCCTTTTTCCATCTCTTTATCCTAAATTTTCCCCCCGAGAGATGGAGTAAATGGGAGGAGGGAAATGGGGGGGGGATGGGAAATAAATGGGAGGTAAGTAGCTGGGGGATGGAGAAATGGGAGGTGGGTTTTCGAGAAAAGGAGTAAAGGGGGGTAGGGTAGTGAGAGAGGAGTAAAGGGGGAAAGGGGGAAGGAACTGGGGGGAGAAAGGGGGGTAAAAAGGGAGGTAGGGAGTGAGGATGGAGAAATGGGGGGGTGGGGCTGAGAGGGGTAAAGGGGGTTTGGGAAAACGAGAGATGGAAATAAAAGGGAGGGGGAGTGAGAGGGAGTAAAGAGAGGAGGGGGAAAAAAGAGAAAAAAAAGGGGGTAAAGGAAAGGGGGAGGTAGGGAGGGGAGAGAGGAGTAAAGGAGGAAAAGGGGAAGGGAAATGGGGGGAGGGGAAGGGGGATGGGAGGAAATGGGAGGAGGGAGCGAGAGAGGGGAAAGAAGGAAAGGGGGAGGTAAAAGGGGGGAAAGGGAAAAGGGGAGAGGAGTAAAAAAAATGGGAGGTAGGGTAGCTGAGAGATGGAGTAAATGAGAGGTAGGGAAGCTGAGAAATGGAGTAAATGGGAGGTAAAGTAGCTGAGAGATGGAGTAAATGGGAGGTAGGGTATCTGAGAGATGGAGTAAATGGCAGGTAGGGAAGCTGAGATATGGAGTAAATGGGAGGTAGGTAAGCTGAGAGATGGAGTAAATGGGAGGTAGGGAAGCTGAGAGATGTAGTAAATGGGAGGTAGGGTAGCTGAGAGATGGAGTAAATGGGAGGTAGGGTATCTGAGAGATGGAGTAGATGAGGAGTAGGGTAGCGGAGAGATGGACTAGATTAGGGGTAGGGTAGCTGAAAGATGGAGTTGATGAGGGCTAGGGAAGCATAGAGATGGAAACGATTATGGATAAGGATTCCCTAACCCTAATCGTTTCCATCTCTATGCTTCCCTAATAGGGAAGCTGAGAGATGGAGTAGATGAGGAGTAGGGTAGCTGAGAGATCGAGTTGATGAGGGCTAGGATAGCTGAGAGATGGAGTAGATCAAGATCAAGAAATATTTGATTCGGCACCGACCCTCTCTCTACTCCTCGATGTTTCCCGCCATGTTCTGCAGCTGCTGTGTGAGAGTTGAACGCGAGCGCGTCAATAACATGACACGACATGCAACACGACATGCAACACGACATGCGAGATGCGAATTTCATTATTTTGAAGTTTTGTGGGGTTGCGATTTTTGTTTTAGGTCGGAGAGTGAAACGGCCGGTACAGTGGTAAACTAGATTAAAAACTGTACGCCTCATTAGACGGCGATTTTTCCTATCTTGTCTGGTTCCTGAGATATGGCCCCCTAAAGAGTTGGTGTCTCAAACTGCTGAATCGGGGTCACGCGAGGAAAATGGGCATCAGTTTGCGTGTACTGCTCCGTTTTTCACGGGACTTGAACGAGGGTGACGGCAAGAGTCTCACCTATTACATGGTATCCTTACATTGTGTATTAAATCTAAAATGACTGAGCAGCATGCTTGTTAATGAACCTTGACGTGTTTGCTTGTCTCGCAAGCGCGCTCGCGACTAGCAAACACGACATGCAGTTCACACCCTGTTTACGTAACGCGCGGAAACAATTTGTTGTCGAAAGACCGAAGCTGGGTCGCACTCTCAGATCTCGCGCGCGGGATATTTAACACGCGCAAAAACAGTTTCAGTAAAAATAGTGCGCGTTTCCTGTCTGACAGGCAGCTTGATCCAGATTCAAGGCCGGGCTGTGGTTTCAAAAATGATTTGGGTTTTTCAGAAAAAAAGAGGCGTGTCGGCCAGTTTGTAGCTTTAAAAACAGCGACTAGCGAGATAGATTTTCTGGCAAATGTTCATTAGCCGCAATAGCCGCAGCCAGACGGCATCCACTTCCAGACGCCGTTCCCTGTTCCAGACGCTTTTCATACGCCGTCCAGCGCGCTACCTTGACTGGTTTTGCCGCAGACCGGCTTGAAACGGGCTTTACTTAGACGGAGAAAAATTCGAGAGAGGCCAGCCCAGCCTCAGGGTCCAGTGGCGGTGGAAAAGTCTTGTTGAGTGTATACACGTATTTATATTCAGGCCGATATTGGCCGCCACCCCCTTAGCTTAAAAAGAGTCTTGTTGAGTACTAAACAACAAGAACCAAGAGGGCGAAACCCCCCCGAATTATATCAACAAACTGTATCAAGTATCAACGATTGAAGGAAACTGGCGGGTTCTAGCGGAACCTTTTTTAGTACATGGGCTGTTGTTACTCAGCAAGCGGAACCTAAATAGTTTGCTCAAAAGGACAAGCTGAACGGCCGATATTTTTATCGTCAAGTTTTAGCATTGCACCCCATACATATGGTTCATCTTTTAATACCACGTGTGTTTTGTAGTATCACGTGACCCACACAAAGCACGAGCAGAAAGTGAGAGTGAGACTGGAGAGATAGAGACAAAACATAACATAGAGAGAGAGAGACACAATAACATAGAGAGAGAGAAAGGGACAGGGACAAAGAAGTGTGTGAGTCTCGGATGACTATCCAACACTCCATGTGTGTGTGTGGGGGTGTGGTAGGTCTATACACAAAGCCCCCGCCTCACTGGATCAATAGCGCAAGTGTACAACATGTTGTCGACAATAAGTTATTCCTCTCTTTGCTACATCAGGATATTATTAGGGTTTTGTCGATTATTTGACATTTGAAAAGCCACGGATACCTGTGAAAAATAGAACAGGTGTTCATTTTTATAATGCGCTGGTCTTTGTGTTCTATAATTCTCTCTCACGAACCTTCTATCGCTCTGTCTCTCTCTGAGAGAGAGAGATAGATAGAGAGAGACTCTCTCTATCTAACTCTCTCTGTCTCTCTCTCCCTGTCTCTATCTAACTCTCTAACTCTCTCTATCTCTGTCTCACCGTTCGAGGATCACCGTAACATCATGATGGAGTGGAATCCCAAAGACCCTGCCCCTGACAAAGTTACGAAGCTGTATAACATGATTCGTAACAACACATCGCCTGGTTCAATGAATAAGTTTACTCCAGATGAGCTGCACGATATGATAGGTAGAGGAATGCCTATTCCTGATATCAGTATTGAAACATTTAATGGGAGGAAGTACATGAAGAACAACCTAGCGTATTTTCTGGCGGAGTCATGCAATCTACTTTTTGATCTTGCATTCCCCCTGGGGAGTAGGAGACCGTCAACTTCCAGTGTTGATGGGGAGGACGAGAGGAACAGCCTACAGAAGGAGCTGGCTGATACCCACCGTAGGATAATTGATCTTCAAGATCAAGTTATCCAACTGAAAGATGAAATTCGAAATGTTGAGTCTGCAGCTTTGACTAAGACTGTACAGCGTGACCTGAAGAGCTATTCAGCTATCTTGACGCAGAACTGTAGTGCCGCACTAGCTCCGATGAAAATCCAGGAAGCTGTCAGTAAAGCATCAGTCCCAAGAGCTGACCAAGAGGACCGCTCCAAGAATCTGATGATTTTTGGGCTGCCTGAGGAACCTGCTGGAGGTGCTGTGGATGCCACGGTGACGTCTCTGTTAGAGGAACTGAACGAGAAGCCACTTCTGGACAGCTGTATCAGGTTGGGATCTAAAGTTGAGGGTAAGGTTAGGCCTGTTAAAGTGACATTGCAGTCTAGAGACAGTCTCCTTGTTCTTTTGAGAAAGGCGTGTGAGTTGAGAAAGTCTGGCAGTTATAGCCGTGTTTATATCGAGCCTGACAGGAGTTTTGAAGAGAGGGTTGAAAGGAGGAAATCCATTAAAACTCTTAACGAACTGAGACACGAGCACCCAGAGAGAAAGTATATTTTGAGAAAAGGTGTGATAGAGTGCATCTAGAACTCACCAAATTTTGCCCCACAAGCTTGTGGAGATCATCTTCCTGTTTTAAATGTCTATCTTTACAAGTATCGATCTCTTCGCACGGGGCAGGACTCAGTATGTTTAATATTTATTTATTTTCATTGCTGTATTGTCCACCATTAAATTTTCCAGCCAGCCAGTCTCTCTCTCACTCTCTCTCTCTCTCACTCTCTCTCTCTCTCTCTCTCTCTCTCTCTCTCTCTCTCTCTCTCTCTCTCTCTCTCTCAGTTCGTTTCTCAACTTGTTGTTATTGAGGTGTTATCCACTCAAGGAGATTGCCACGTCCTCATTTTATTAGCTGAGAATCTACAGACTTGAGTTTATTCTGATACAAAAGTGTCTTGTTACTGTTTTTGAAATGATATTAGTATATTCAGTCGTTCAGAATTCAGATCGTATAAACAAGATGAAAACAAGATGAAAATATACTATCATGACAAGATGAAAATATACTATCATGACAAGATGAAAATATACTATCATGACGCATGAGCTTCATATCCTCATGCGAGATACAAGTCTTCCCGAATTTTGATAAAATTCCATTCCCCCTGGACATTGAGTCCAGTGGACACCCAGAAAAAAGGGGAGCCTGGGGTGGTGACGTGTTGTTATTTCTTGTTAGTTAGTTTCTCCATGGCATATTATGCAGTATTTTGCTGTATTTTGCTGTATTTTGCAATTCGCTGCTGCAGAAGAATAACATTTATTTGCCTACCTAGCCTTCTGCAATGTTTGTTTCTCATGCCCCGAGTTTTTCGGTTTTTGGTAATATTTATTCGTACTCGGACTGGTATAGTTCACACAACTTTGTTTAGTCCACATAGAATTCTTGTTAATTATAACATATGTCATCACTCCATCCCTCTAAATCCTGACTCTCCTTGGCTTCATTATGAATGTACGCTTGCATTGGAAAAATATGTATATAAGTTGTTTGGTGTTGAGGAATAGACTAGCTTATTTGAATTGGAATGAACTGACCCTTTTCCGCTTGTTATTGATGCGTGGGAAAATACATTGCTTGTTTTGACTGTCCGGTATATATTGCACCGTTCTAGAAACACACAGCCGATGTTGTGTTTGTCCTACCGGTGATTGGGTAGTTATGTTAACTTCTTGTGTTGTAGCTCGAGAAAATTAGTACATGACATAGTCTAGCGCAGTGAGATATAGAACTAGAGCAAGAACAGCTCTATCCTTGGCCCTTGCTAGACCGTGACGTTATAGATGCCAAACTATAGCTGGTAGTCAGATAGCGTGTAATAATGAACAAGATCGTTAGTACCACAGCGTGATTATATAATACATGGAAATTATAGAATTCCTGGAATCTCTTCGTTATCTAAACAACACAGTATCCCTCATGATAGCAGTTTTTTATTTTGACAGCGCTGCACTACCGGTCCCTTTTATATATGTTTGCCATCGTCGGGCAGCGACCACAAGGGACTTTTTTCCTGTCCTCGCCCGCTCTAACATCTGTTACTCCCTCAGTACCGCAAGGGCTTCTCCCTGCTCCTATCTCGTAATATATACCACATGGCTTTTCCTGGTCAAGCACCAGAGAAAATAAGCTACGAGGCGGGTGATTTTTTAGCAAATCCGCTTATTAACTTCTAGTTTCTTCTGTAGATCTTTGAAATGTTTTGAGTTCTTGCCATGTGGGCACTGAAATTAAATTTCTATACTGAACAGCTGCAAACACAAAGCTCCCACTAGACACGCCCTCTCATTACCTCTCTGTTCTATCTTCTTTCTTTTCTCTCTCTCTCTCTCTCTCTCTCTCTCTCTCTCTCTCTCTCTCTCTCTCTCTCTCCTCTCTCTCTCTATCTCTCTCTCTCTCTCTCTCTCTCTCTCTCTCTCTCTCTCTCTCTCTCTCTCTCTCTCTCTCTCTCTCTCTCTCTCTCTCTCTCTCTCTCTCTCTCTCAGTCTCTCTCTCTCAGTCTCTCAGTCTCTTTCTCTCTCTGGACTCATCAGACCTAATCATTGCTTGTCAGTTACTGCTGTGAGCTTAGTATGAAATTATAAAATTTATATGAAAGTTTGTGAAATTTCGTTCTCGCTTGTCTGTCTCAGGGATAAAATATCATCCCTGAGCTGGCTTTTTTTGATTTATGGCCAAATCCCACTGCATAAATATAGGCCGAACGCCAAATTGGTCAACGACAACCATTCCCCAGTGCAGCTACCTGCTTGTTTACATTTGTATTAAATATGCTACCTGCTTGTTTTCATTTGTAACATTATATGCAGTAGGTGTGTGCTGCTGGATTTTCTCTCAACACTCACTCAACACTCACTCACTGATATACCTCGAATCGAGACACCTAGAATCTGTAGATGATATTTATCATTATTATATATGTTGATTGTCCTATATTTTATCTAGCCATGATCTCTTTTCTTTTCATTGTTTTTCTATGGAACTTTTAGATCTTCATCCTACCATCATATGATAGATCTAATCTATGTAGGGAGAGGGAAAGAACAAGAGAGTCAGAGAGAGATAGCTGACGAAAAAAGAGATATAAATTATTAAGAGAGATATAAAGAGAGATAACGAGAGAGATATAGAGAGAGATGTAGAGAGAGAAAGAGAGAGAGATAGAGAAACTTAACTAGATGCAGACAATGAGAAGAGAGTATGATGTGTACACAGCTGATGTTGTTGTTCTATCGTCTGTGCTACTTGTGTTGTGTGAATTTAGTGTTTTCACGGTCTCTTACTTCCACTATAACTGAGCAGTAACACAGTACACAACTTCACTGAAGAACATTGTTTGATGTGGCAGTTGTATCGTACACTTTATCATGGTTTTTTGAGAGAGAGGGAAAGAAAGAGATAGAGATAGAGAAAAGGAGAGAGAGAGATAGGTAGGGGGGGGGGGGGGTGCAGCCCAAAAAATGATCAACCATACCCTGGATTTTCAAAAGTGCTGATTTTTTTTGGTCGTTTTTGATTTTTTTTGACTTTTTTTGATCTTTTTTTATTTTTTTTGATCTTTTTTGATTTTTTTATATCGTTTTTGATTTTTTTTGAACTTTTTTGATCGTTTTTGATTTTATTTGATCGTTTTTGATTTTTTTGAACTTTTTTGTTCAACATTAAACATTTAAAAATCAAAAACGATCAAAAAAATTCAAAAACAATAAAAAAAATCAAAAACGACCAAAAAAAATCAAAAACGACCAAAAAACATTAAACATTTAAAAAATCAAAAACGATCAAAAAAATTCAAAAACGATCAAAAAAGTTCAAAAAAATTCAAAAACGATCAAAAAAAATCAAAAACGACCAAAAAAAATCAAAAACAACCAAAAAAATCAAAAACAACCAAAAAAATCAAAGAAATTTCAACCAAAAAAAAACCAAAAAAAACCAACCATACCCTGGGTTTCGGAAAAAGTTTGATTTTTTTTTTGGGCTGCACCACCCCCGACCCACCCCAGTGCAGCTACTGCTTGTTTACAGCTTGTCATTAAAACTGTTGTTTCATTTGTACATTAATAGCAGTAGGTGTGTGCTGCTCGGGATTTCTCAACACTCACTCAACACTCTCTGATATCTGAATCACTCACTATCTATCTCGATCGCCCTATCTGTAGATGACCTTCTTCTATCTATTATTTGTTGTCCTATCTTTATCTAGTCAGATCTCCCTCCTTCTTTTTTCTATGGACTTTAGATTTCTTCTTACCTCTATGTGCCCTCTAATCTATTGAGCTGCTTGAAAAAAATATAATTATGTGGACGAGATCTGTACCATGAAAACAACTAGTTATTGCAGCAAGGAGTATGATGGTACACTGTTGTGTTGTCAATCGTCTTGCTGCTTGTGTTTTGAATCAGTGTTCTACGGTCTCTCTTCCACTATATAAGGTGCTTAAATCAGTCAACACGTACCCCACTTCACTGAGAACAATGTGGCCAGTTGTATGTTATACTTTATCATGTTTTGAAGAGAGGAAGAAAAGATTAGATAGAAGAGCAACAGGAGTGAGAATAGTCGAGAATGAGTTTTTAAGCCTCATTACAAATTGGTAGACATAGTGTGCTGTACTTTGTAACTCGGTGCACTTATCATTCACTCTCATCTACTCTCTTTTTTAGCCACTTTCTCCTCTTCATTCCAATATTAATTCTGAATGTACATCGATATCCTGTTTATGGTATTCTTGCTACTTGTCACGATTTTCTTTTTTTAATACTTATAAATTCACTCTTTTCTATACGATGTATTCACTGTTCTTTCGATATTTTGCATAGTTTAATATCCGATATGACAATATGACATGTTAGATAGTTCATATTCGATGTAATATTTTGCTGATAAAATTGAATGGTTTCATGTATCACTTTGATAATGGTCAGCTTTAAATCCATTATCATACCATCATGGCTGAAAGGTTTTTTAATGCAAGTGGCCACTTTAACATCGGTTTTTACAATTTGTCCCATGTTTGGGATTCTTAGAAAAGTAAATAATCATACTGTTTTTGTTCCTCCATCCTTGTCCTCCTTGTACATTTCTCAGTAATTGAGTTTCACAAAACCCAGATAGATGTCAGATCTAGGATCAACTTTAGAGGCACACTGATATAGTTAGAGGGATAGAGTGATGACAGAGAAATGTAGGGATAGAGATAGAGAGAGACAGAAATATTTAGAGAAATGTAGGACCAGAGGTAGAGAAATGTAGGGACGGGAGGATGGGAGATGTAACTGACACTACTGAGAACTAATGGAATCTATAGCTGATCCTTGTAGCAGGTATAGCTCTATAGTTCTCTTACTGTAAGCCTCTCCTCTCCATTACTTAATATTTTAGCATTAGTTAAAGTTTATTACAGATTGAGACTTTATAAACTTATTTTCTGCTGCATTTTCTGAATGATGTATTTCTCTTATAGAATTCAATTTTTCTTGCATTTATAGTTTCTTGTGGCTCTCCCATTGCAAGTACATATTACTATTTGTTTTCTGATTTCTCGGAACTTATTGTTTTACGGTCACGCACAGTGTTTGTTTTGGCTTCTTAGAAAAATCTACACACGAACAGAGTACGAGACTGAGACAGCGAGAGAGAGCGACAGAGGTCTGAGGGCTATAATCTAGCTATAATGATTAAGAAACAGTCATACTACATGGCTGTAACATCATGCACGCTGCGAGATTTACTTGAGCCCGGTTCGGAGAGGGCAGTCTTTTGGGTGATAGCTGTGGAATTGCCGTTGTGAAAGTTTTGTAGCGATGTTGCCTTGTGTTTTTAGAGGCAATCGCTCGAACATTAAGTTAATGATGTTTTTGATACTGCGATTGATTTTCTTCCTAATGCCCCGTTTTCATATCGTTTCATCCAGCCATTTTTACTAATTTCCCCCTTTCCCTTTTTGTGAAGAGACTTCCTTTCTAGTTCACTAGAAAAGAAGTCTCTTCATGAATTTCGCCGCCAATGTCACCCCCACACGTGCTGCGTGTTCAACATCATCTTTCACTAGCTAATGGTAGAAGGTATGGTGATGGCATTGGTTCGCACCCACAGAAGAACACCTTCTTTCCAGCTCCTTCAGAAACCCATAAAGACAGAGTACAACAAGTCGTATGGAACCTTTCTCGATCTCGTGGCTATCGATGAAGCTGGTTAGTGTTTGTTATAGCTGTTGTACTATACTAGTGTACATGTGTTTGTTCTGCATGTAGTTTCGGAATTCAGAATTCGAAACTTGGTTAAATGCTGTTCACAGCACTATCTCTCTTGAAACTCCCTCTATTATATCTTTTCGTTTTAATGAATGGAACCGAATCCGGAACATGTGATGTTTCATTTAAAGTGCAACTAAAATTAATGTGGGAAAGCACGGCCCCTAACCCTACCTCCCCCAATTCCAGGAAAAGCACGGCCCCTAAATCTACCTCCCCCATTCCAGGAAAAGCACGGCCCCTAACTCTACCTCCCCCATTCCAGGAAAAGCACGGCCCCTAACCGAAAGTGAGCTATCGGCCCGTTCAGAGAAGCTGAAAGAGTTAACACGCAAGATCCAGTCCTACCTTGAAGCGGCCAGGAAATCGGTCATGACGAATTTACCACGGGTAGATAAGGATGTGGAACAGATAAAATGAGATATATCAATTCCTTGCCCCAGGGTGACTTCTAGTGAAGGAGATCATGTGAACGTGTGGGTTTTGCTTGTATCAAGCAGAGGTGTAATACTGATAAACTCGCGGGAGAGTGGGCGGGTAAAAGACGATCTAAAACTGAGAGTATGTTAGTTTGTGGAGTATGTTTGTTTGTGTGACCATGACAGTTTGTGGTATGATGTGATCTGTTTGTGTAACAATCTGCGTATGATAAATGTGGGATCATGACCATAAAAACACGCGTTCTATCTTAATCTAGAGGAGATTTGTGATGAAATAAGGTTTAAACTCTTGTTTGTTTATGTATGTGAACTATAAAGACAAACAATTTTGTGAATTTTAACAACCTATGACGGTGGTGGTTTGACAATTTGACACACGTGTCTGTTTCTTAATGCTTTTACATATAGTTTGGTGAAATGGCTACCCTAGTAAACTCTATCTGGTGGCGCCGACCAGTTTTAATTCTCACGACAGTGCACTCAGATCAGGTCAGTGCCACCATTGAAAGAATCTCGACAAGTATTATATTATAGAGGTAGACTAGGGTAGCCTCACCGAGCGTGTTATTGAAAATGATGCTGTGAAGAGGGTAAACTGTTTTGTGGTAGGCGGTAAATGTTAACCAGATCTGTGAGAATTTCGCACTTTTTTGCCCATAACTCAGCCATTTCTTGACCAATTTGCAAAATCTTTAGCTCATTGGAAAGAGGACATTGAGATCTCTCAAATGAGCTCAAGAAAATGAAAATTGGCGCAAATTGCGCGGCGTGGTGGCGAAAACGCGCATTTTGCGCCATGACGCCGCACATTTTGTGCCGATTTTAGTTTTATTGGGCTCATTTAAAAGAGCTCAATGTCCTCTTTCCAACGCACCCAAGATTTTGTAAATTGGTCAAGAAATGACTGAGTTATGGACAAAAACGTGGTTTTGCACGTACGTTTTCTCTCAGATCTGGTTAACATTTACCGCCTACCCTGTTTTGTACAATAAGTGTAGCTTTCAGCTTTTAGTTTGTAAAAGAACAATATCAGTGGTTTTAAGATCGCCATATAAAATGAGTCTTTATCGTTTAGAGTTTAGAGTTGTAGACCTAATACAGTCAAGTCACGACTGAGGCAGGAGCCAGGAGTGCTATTGGTATACCAGTCAGTTACAAAGTAAAAATCAGTTCAGTTCAGAAAATATTATAAAGTTTCGCACAGAAACGGCGTTTCATCCGTTATTGCTGTTATGGACTTATGGCTCGTTGCCATGATTGGGTTCGTTGCTAGGATACTCGTTGCTATGGACCTGGGATCCGTTGTTATGGGACTCGTTGCTATGGACCTGGGATCCGAAACTACTGGTGTCAGTGTGTCACTCTCTTCCTCTGAAAGCATATAGGGTGTGAGAGTCACTCTGCGAGTCTACCACAGGAGTGTATTACCGTCGGAAAGACACAATATGGGGGAAAATGGCCAAAATATTTTACAGTTTTTTACCATGCAAAGGAAGGTGATGAACAACGGTTTTACTTGGTCTTCTTATGCACACTGTTCCGCCTGTTGGATGCTGTGTTTGGTCGACATCAGACAACTCTAACTCTGAACCCTTCGACCTGAAACATGATCAGAGTTCAACTCTAATTGTACTAAGTTCAAAACTTTGACTGTTGTTTTCAGTTTTTAAACTAGACGTCGGAACGAGAAAACAAAAAGTTGTTTACCTAAGATCAAATTCCTCTAAAGAATCACTAGCCGTACCACCATCGGAAACTCCATAAAACTCTCGTTCATCAAACAGCCATTCGTCCTCTTCTTCTTGTCTCTGCAGTTCTATTACCCCGGGAGAAGATGGTCGTACCTCCCATCGCTTTCTATCGCCTGGTTGGGTAATAATTGATGAGCCATACCATAATAACAGATCATAATATTATTGCAATAGTAACACGTTTAATTTGATTGATAGTTGCACTTGTGCATGAGGAGTAAATTAGTAAACTACTGGTAAGTGGTAGTCTCCTACCATCAGTAGTAGGGCTTGCTGCTGGTGACAGTGTAGTGCTTCGTGTCATTCTGGGGGACAGTCTCATCGAGTTGTTGAAGCATGCCTCGAAGGTTGGTGATGGTGGTGGCCGTTCTTCAACAAGACACAAACTGGTCTGCTCAAGGGTTAGGCTCAGGGGTGTCGTTGTTCTACCCGCCTTAGAATCTACTACCTGGTTCCGGATACAGGTTTTGGAGATATTATAACAATTAGACTTAAAGTATCAGAGTTATAAAAGATTGATGTTCATTATCTACCTTGTATTGTAGGGGGGGGGGCGCGGGGGAGGTGCAACAGCACAATATCTACCTGTTCCTCTGGTTGCTCGGGTGATTCCCCAACACTCTCCGATGACCGAGGGTACTGTTGTTCAAAAGTAGTTTCATAGCTTCCACTGCTCTCAGAATTCATCTCGCACGGATTTTGGATAACTACCGAGGGAGAATTATCATTGTTTCGTTTATCAAAGGTGGTAGAGTCAAACAATGTCCGAGAGTGCTTTTTCATCTTTTTCTTCCCTCGGCACGGTTTTTGGGGCGGAGTTTTTGGTGTAAGTTGACGTTGGAGAGAAGGTACTCGAGCGTACTGAAAATAAAACAAAAATGAACTTGCAGATATATAAGAAAACAAACTCCTGAGATACGGTTGGTGCACTAAAAATTAAACCAGGGAAAATGGAGCTACTCAAATTAAAGTTTCACCTGTCAGGCCAATGCTCTGACAGAATTTTACCTTGTTGATGTTTTCAAGGAGTTCCAGTAACTTTTTCTGCGCTGCTTCCAAGTTGTTTTTATCCGTATGGGACAAGGGAGTTTTCTCGTTTATGTGCTGTAGAAATACAGGCAACCTAAAACATGTGAGTTAGTAAAACTGAAAATATTGGATTCAGAAAGTATTCTGTTGGTCATATTTTGTTTGGTTCTATGATTGTTTATGTTCCTATGATCATGTATCTACAGTACTAGACGTTTACCGTTGCAATCGTTGTATCGGTTTCTCAAATAAACGTTTCACGGACTCTAAATGGTTTATATCTGCCTCCCAGAGCAGTACACGGAATTCTTCGGATGATGCTTCTAACGCAAGCAGCACTTGAAGACTTGTTTCCTGTTTCAGAAGATAATAAAAGTAGGAATTGGATGATTAAACAAAGATTTTCTGATTTATCAGAGAATCTTTGTTTAATCACCCAATTCCTACTTTTATAAACTAAACAGGCGTCATTAACTGAATTGAGGTACGAGGTATTCGTTCTTTATAGCATCCAATTGCCCTTAAGTACCTGTTTTATGACGAAGGGAACGTAGCAAGCGAAATGTGGTATCACTCGTAGTAGGAGTCTGCCAACTTCAACTTTCTCTAAATGCTAAAAAGGGCGGATGTTAAGATGCAAGATAATATTGCACTGTCTGCCAGTGCACGTGTGCTGCCTGAAGAAATCAAAAAGTATGCAAATAGGGATCTCTTTGAATTTGAGTTTAATTCTATAGCTTTCTGCCCGCAACAATGAAATATGTAAGTCAGTGCAGTCAGTGTATGATAGAAAATTTACACTCTCAGCACTCTCAGCTATTATACTGTTTGACACACACCTGAGAAGAAAGGAGGCTGGAGCAAGAGAGAATAAAACTGCAATTTAAAGCTCATCAACATTTAAATGAGTTTCGTATCAAGACTCCAATGATAGCAAAAAGTAAGACACATCTCAGAGCACACAGTGGTTTTTAGGTGGACATACGAAAAACAATTTTTTTTCTAAAAATGGTTCTATCCGATAGGGTATACCGGGGTAATTTGGACGGTGGGGCAATGTGGTCACAGGACGGGGCAATGTGGACTAGTGATTTATATGGTCAGTTTAAATTACGTCTGTACAAATTAGCAATTTTTTTCAAATAGGCTTATTGGTATGATAACTAATTGTGTAGAGAATTCTTAATACCTTATCTGGTCAGAAAGTAACTAAATGATCATTATCTGAAGGAACGAAGTCAATATCTGTTGTGGAGCCGGAGATATAAGTGCAAACTTTTGTGGAGCACATTTTTTGTGGAGCAGGGCTGTAGTGGCCACATTTTAATTTCTAAAATTCTGGTTTTTTTATTGAAGCATCTAGTTAATAAGACGAATATTTTCTGACATTTTTTTTCCAAAATGGAGGCCCAACTAATGTGGAGCTGGGCTATTTTGACCAAATTTTTGGCTTTAAGCTGGCCCAACCGGGGTGTAACGTTCCGATAGAATCATGCGATTTTCACAAGAGTTAACTCCATGCAATTTTTGATTTTTTAGACTTGAATTTTATACTCAAAACTGTCCAACCGATGTGGAGCTGGCTTTTGAAAAAGACGGTCTAAAATCTAAAGATTTATTAATTAATGTATTTTTCAAAACTTGGTCAAAATACCACAATATAAAATATGTAGTATCATTTTGTGTCAATAATATCGGAGATGATGTATGTTTCCACCTTGTGGAGCATGCTAAATTGTTATTCGGCCCAACTGTGTGGAGCCAAGTGGTTTTAAACGATTAAAAACACTCCACACGGTTGGACATTGAGTTTTATTCCCTGAATTCATCATAGGTTGCTCTTATAACCAATTATGTGCACTAATAAAATAATTAAAACCTGAAAATCGGCCCAACCAGTGTGGATCTAACACTAATTGAGCGCCATACATGCAGCACTCTGTATTGGAAATGAACTTTAATTGATTAAACTACGATACAAATCGAGATTTAATCAATTTTAGGTCATTTATTGGCTTGATAAACGATATCCCAACCATGTGGAGCCTCTTGATATATCTTTGCCCAACCATGAGGAGCTATCTATAGCCCTATAGGGCAAAATGGGTAGGATTACTCTAAATAAACTTACGGGCCCCTCATAGGCTATTCTTCAGTGCTCCACACGGTTGGGCTGGATGTTTCGCATTGTTTACTAGTTCAAATTGTTTATTACTTTACCCTTCGATGAAATAATGATAAAGTATTCGTAAAAATGCTTCAATATCATTATATTTAGTAATTTCGAACCTCCTTACTTAAAACTAAGGCTCCACTCGGTTGGGCCATCCATTTTTGAATGGAAATCATTTTTATAGTTAGTAAATAGCAAGTACAACCGTTTTATATGATATTTGGTGACTATAAATTTGAAACAATGGCAATAAAAATCAATTTTGTGATATTATTTTCCCTATTACTTACTTAAAAACTTGCTCCACACTGGTTGGGCTCGCAAAACTTAAAAACGCTACTAAGTTCAATAAGTTGAATGTTTTCGAATATATTCCCGTTGTAAGGTCGTAAAAATTTGCTTATTATTTTAGCTAAATATAGCTTCGAAAATCAGTCACTCTTTTCATGATTGCTCCACATAGGTTGGGCGTCAAAACCGGCCCAACCAGGGGTTTGTCGATTCCTTGATTGATTGCTAATGGATCTGGCTTAAAAAATATGAAAAATATTTGATAATTATTTCTCTATGGAGATTTCATTAAAGCCTGGTTTCTCCTCGTCATAGGCTCCACATCGGTTGGACCATGAAGTATTTTATCGGTTGAAACTTTTAAGCATAGTATTTGGGTTATAATACCCAAATTTGGATGTCTCAATTGCTCCACATGTCGCTGGGCATTGGTTTTAGTAATGACAGTCATAAAATTATGACTGAGGCACTCTGAAAAGTGTACAGACGTAATTTAAACTGACCATATGGGACTTTTAAATTGTGGTGTTTAGTGTGGAATAACGAAAAATGACGACTTTAAAGTTTAACTTATTCGGAACTATTATGTAATTTAATTAAATTACCCGGTGGCCGGTGCACTGTAAAAATTTTAGATAAACTGGTCAAAATGTCTAATAAAAATTAACTTAATTTTCAGATTTAAAAAAAAATTGATGTTCATTATCTCCCGGGCCTCTTTTATGGGGTGTTTCCCCAACACTCTCCATGATGGGGGTACTTTGTTCAAGGTAGTTTATAGCTCCCCTGCTCTCAAATTTTCATTCGCACGGATTTTGGATCACCACAGAGGGAGAATTGTTGTTTGTTATCAAAGGTGGTAGAGCAAAAAAATGTCCGAGGGGCTTTTTCATCTTTTCCTTCCCCGGGCACGGTTTTTTGGGTGGAGTTTTTGGTGAAATTAGTTGGAAAGAAGGTACTCGAGCGTCTGAAAATAATCAAAATGAACTTGCAGATATAAGAAAACAAACTCCTGAGATACGGTTGGTGCACTAAAAATTAAACCAGGGAAAATGGAGCTACTCAAATTTAAGTTTCACCTGTCAGACTCAGGCCAATGCTCTGACCACGGTTCTCGTGTGCTCTGGGCTTATTTGAAAGAAATAATGATAGGGCCATGCCAATGCTCTGACAGAATTTTACCTTGTTGATGTTTTCAAGGAGTTCCAGTAACTTTCTCTGTGCTGCTTCCAAGTTGTTTTTATCCGTATGGGACAAGGGAGTTTTCTCGTTTATGTGCTGTAGAAATACAGGCAACCTAAAACATGTGAGTTAGTAAAACTGAATATATTGGATTCAGAAAGTATTCTGTTGGTCATATTTTGTTTGGTTCTATGATTGTTTATGTTCCTATGATCATGTATCTACAGTACTAGACGTTTACCGTTGCAATCGTTGTATCGGTTTCTCAAATAATCGTTTCACGGACTCTAAATGGTTTATATCTGCCTCCCAGAGCAGTACACGGAATTCTTCGGATGATGCTTCTAACGCAAGCAGCACTTGAAGACTTGTTTCCTGTTTCAGAAGATAATAAAAGTAGGAATTGGATGATTAAACAAAGATTTTCTGATTTATCAGAGAATCTTTGTTTAATCACCCAATTCCTACTTTTATAAACTAAACAGGCGTCATTAACTGAATTGAGGTACGAGGTATTCGTTCTTTATAGCATCCAATTGCCCTTAAGTACCTGTTTTATGACGAAGGGAACGTAGCAAGCGAAATGTGGTATCACTCGTAGTAGGAGTCTGCCAACTTCAACTTTCTCTAAATGCTAAAAAGGGCGGATGTTAAGATGCAAGATAATATTGCACTGTCTGCCAGTGCACGTGTGCTGCCTGAAGAAATCAAAAAGTATGCAAATAGGGATCTCTTTGAATTTGAGTTTAATTCTATAGCTTTCTGCCCGCAACAATGAAATATGTAAGTCAGTGCAGTCAGTGTATGATAGAAAATTTACACTCTCAGCACTCTCAGCTATTATACTGTTTGACACACACCTGAGAAGAAAGGAGGCTGGAGCAAGAGAGAATAAAACTGCAATTTAAAGCTCATCAACATTTAAATGAGTTTCGTATCAAGACTCCAATGATAGCAAAAAGTAAGACACATCTCAGAGCACACAGTGGTTTTTAGGTGGACATACGAAAAACAATTTTTTTTCTAAAAATGGTTCTATCCGATAGGGTATACCGGGGTAATTTGGACGGTGGGGCAATGTGGTCACAGGACGGGGCAATGTGGACTAGTGATTTATATATAAATCCACACTAAACACCACAATTTAAAAGTCCCATATATATGGGACTTTTAAATTGTGGTGTTTAGTGTGGAATAACGAAAAATGACGACTTTAAAGTTTAACTTTATTTCGGTAAACTTAATTATGATAATTATTTAAATTAAGGGTCAGAATTTCACAATATGATATTTTTCTATCCAGTTTCATCATCAAAATGACATTAGCTTTCGATTTAATTAGCTAATTAGCATTTTAATGAAGCGGGGCAATTCGGACAATTTGGGGCAATTCGGACGAAAAAATCGGGGGCAATTCGGTCATAAACCAGATTGCCCCATGGGGCAATTTGGACTAGACCAAATTGCCCCACGGGGCAAATTGGTTAAGACAAATTGGCCTCATGGCGCCATTATAATCGTTTCTATGGAAACCATAGACAACCTACTTTCATAATTATCCTATTCAATCAATATAGATGGCTAAAAGTGAGTAAATAGACCAAAAAAATAGAAAAAAGGCGCATTTTACAACCAATTCTCTGGTTGCCAAGGTGATAAGTCAATCCATGGTGTGGTATTCGACAAACCAAATTAATAGGGTGCTCCAGAATATCTAGGACTGGTACTTTGATGACCAAAAGTAGTGTTATATCATGATAATGATCCTTGTGCAGCTGATAAAACAAAAATAAAGGGATAAATTACAGGCTAACTTAGAGCAATAGGCATACATTTGATAACCAAAGCCACTGATTGGCTAGTCATGGCTGGTAACTGAAGGCATTCTGATCGTCTCATTGTGATTCACAATCATGTTTAAATCATCGATAGTCTAATAATACGGATGTAATGGGTGAATTTGGAGCAAGAAAATAGTACATTACTGCAAATTCGCCGGTTGCTATGGTAACAAACTCCGTTGCTATAGCAACCCCAAAGAATTGCATTGAGTGGGAATCAGCCACGAACATGATTTATTAGACTGGATCCCCATAATAGAAATTTCTGGCCTTGTAAGCACCTAAAAACACAGACACCATTCCTTTGAAAACCGTAGCTTTATTTGTGGCTTTTTAATCTTTGATGTCGATTTTCTCAAAAACCCTATTCGGGATTAGATTAAATCTTTTTCAAATCGACTAGGCTAATCCTGAGCTTTCGAAAATGCACCCTATTGATATAGATTTGATGAACACTTAATTTTTTGGTTAATTAGGCTAATTACTACTTAATTAACTAATTTTGAAAAAAGGAATAGCAAGGGATACTAAATTACTAGATGACTGAAAAGTTTGAAATCGATATCTCAAAAACTGTGGCTACAATCTAAGTTTGTCCGAATAGCCCCAACCTCGGTCTGATTTACATCGCAGATTTACAGCTGGGGCAATGTGGTGTGTCGCGGTCACGTGACTGAATGCGCGCATTGTGATTGGTGTAGAAGCCACTAGTCCAAATTGCCCCGTGTCTCGCGATCAAAAATATTCCGACTTACCTTCATTAACAAGGTTAATTAGCTAATTAAAAGTTATGTTTTCGATTCAAATTTGTTCTGAGGCTCAAGATAAAGGTTCAGTTGCACAAATTGAGTAGCTAACTAATTGATTAAGTAAATTAATGGCTCTTGAAATACCAATTGAATGCCAAAACCGTCCAAATTACCCCGGTATACCCTAGATACTAGTCCATAGAGTTGTATGACATGCGACCCACCGATTGATTGCTTCAGAATCGATGCGTTATTTGAGTTTTTCGTCATTATAGAAGCACGTTAGTATAGGGATTAGATGCTCGAGCATCTAATCCCTTAGATACTAACGTGCTTCTATAATTGATTACACATCATTTGATGATCATATTGTGATGATCATGTTCTGCACATACGCCTGTTACACGAATACACGAGTTCCTCTAAAATACGACACGTACATCATGCAGCACACTGATTGATCTCACTCACCTGGTCACCCCGTTGTATTGCTGTCTTTATGGAGGTATTGAGAAGGGATATAACCCTGTTACTGGCGTAAATAATGTCCTGTAAAGATGTGCTGTAAAGGGGTGTGGGACACACACTTCTGGGATGGTTCCAGATATATTTCTGATGTTACCATGGTAACAACATCTTTTGTAGTTATCAAACTTCTTATGAAGTAATACTTGAATTAAATGAATATAGTTTGATTTCTCTTGAACAAATGATTACTGCAATCCCAGTAACTCCTATAATACCTTGAGTTCTCCAAAGGTCTTGGTATGCTCTGCAGGGGTTAGCAATAAAGATCCGTTAAGGGGAAGTTCTACCGACTCTCTGAGATTAACCAGATGGTGATTGTAAACTATTTCAGTTTGTAGAAGCTCCTCGATCAGACTACAACGACCCCTTTGCCGGTCTAGACATCGGCCACACGGTCCGGGCCTCCCATCATCACTGAACAGGGAAGGGTGCATTTATAACCATGGGAACCACCCAGTAACCAACCCTGTAGCCATGGTAACCACGGACTACTCACTACACGGTCCGGGTTGCCCATCTTCACTGAACAGGGAAGGGTGCAGACTTGAAGAAAAGTTAGACTGAAAACAGCCATGATCCAACTTAAGAAAGCGATGTTTTAAATTTAAAAAAGAACAGCCTTTCAATGTAAAAAGCACACCGTAAAGAAAAATGTACAAAAAACTGAAACGAATCTGAATGAAAGACTGAAAGAGACTCTGTAGGATAAGGGACACTGGAGTCTGGACAACCAGCAGAGTTAGGTGTTGACAGTGTGTGCAGTAAAAATTTAACACGAAAAAAGGATGCAACAATTCGACTGTTCAAGAACATACTGTTCTCTATAGTTTCTCTATAGCTGTTCAAGAGAGCAGTTATAGAGAAAACATCTCCGGAATTTTACAAAATTAACACAATATGAACATATAGTATGCGTAAGACATTTCTTTTGTACTTTGGACAATGTAATATAGACCTGAATTATGCCGGACATGGTCCATAAGAGTGCTGGAAAAACAACAACTGACCGAAACATTAAACATATTTTGTACTTGCTCACCACTTCTCTGCTACTCCGACCCTCACAGAGCGTCATTTTATTAAATAAAACGCAGTGTGACTCCAACTCTTCAATGACTTACTTCAAGAAACAGAGAGTTATATACTGTCCCTTCAATAACTTACTTGTTCCAAGGGACTCTGCATCCAAGACAAAGTTGAAGAGATGAAGTGTTGTGAGGTAATACAGCCACAGACCTGTGCCCTGTTCTGTTAGGAGAAATAGTACATTGTTACTACATACTATCTGGTGGTGCCAGAGACACCGTTTTGATTACAGAGTTCGCTCAGATCGGTGCCTCGAGACAGCCACTTTATATTATTCAAGAAGTGCGCTTAAATCTTTCAAGTTGGCAAAACAGAAAATAAAAAGACACGCATTCATTGGAAAACAGTAAAAACAGATAAACACCACACAAAATCATTTTCAACAAAAAGTATGTACACACTCAAATCCCAAAATCCAGACATCCAAATATAGCAGTTCAGCGATGCCCACGTCATATATTACCCAATAGTTGAGATGGAAGCAAAAGTACTTGATAGATGGTTAGCTCCTGCAAAAAAAGAGTGATAAATTGTACGAATATGTAGTAAGTTTTTGTTTCATGCATCTCAGCAACAAAATGGGCAATCACTCACGTTTCCTACTACATCCTGCACATTGTCCCATAGGAATTGCTCCTTTATAAAGTATTTCAGTCAAAGGATTGCTCCTTCACAAAATCAAAGAGAATCAAAATGCAAATGAGTTCTAAATTGATCAATGTTCTGTTTGGCGAATACACCTGCGTGATCCAATGACCAGCATATGACACAGGTATGTACAAGTGAGTGGGGAGAGAGAGAGAGAGAGAGAGAGAGAACACGTGCGTAAATCTATTTGGAGGAGAAGAAGATTAGGATGATTATGAAAACCGATACCACGAGTTATTATAGCTATGACATAGACGGGTATAATAATATGTGATTCACAGGAAATGTAATGATTTAAAAAGACAAAACCAGATGGCTGACAGTAATGAAACGCTGGAACACTTGTCCGACAACTATTCTCAAATCGACAGAGTACGGTGTATGTACTGTTATGTGTGGTAATTACCACAGCGGGAGAGAAATAGTCAGTTAATTGACAAAGAATCATCACACGCATACACACACACAAATTGGGAGAGAAAAGAGTGCAAATGAGAGAGAGATGCCCGGGATGAGAAATCAAACATTGCCAATTATTATTACAGCCGTAATAATAGTGTGATGCAAATATTGTTGACAATCGAACTCAAACAAAAATACCAACCTAGCTTTTGACAGATTGCCTCGAGGATGCCCGTTTTAGGTCCGGTTTAACGGCAGGAACTGTCATCTTTACTGAGTCCTTTACTGAGTCCTTCTTGGGACTTTTTGTTACTCCACTTGCGAGTGATACTGGAGTTCCTTTTGCTGGACTCTTTTCCGGACTTTTCCGCGGACTCCGTGGAATTCCAGAGGCTATCGACTTAGCCGGCGATGATGTGGCCGGTTTGGGAATTGTCGTTTTTGTGGCAACTTTTCCCGGGCTAGGTTTAGGAATTCCTGGTTTAGGAATTCCGGAACTCGTTTTAGTAGCTGCCCCACTGACCACCGGTTTACTACTGGCAACAGTGTTGCCCTTTTTTGGGCTAACAGGAACTCCATTTGCTAAAGACCTGGGACTCTTGTCAGGGGATTTAGATAACTCCAGTTTATTTGGGCTCTTTTTTATTCCACTCGCGATTGAAGACCGTCCTTCTGAAGCACTCTTCGATGGTGACTTTTTCGGAGACAGATGTTGGGAAACTTGAACAGGGAAATCATCAGTGGATTTGTCCCTTTTGACTGCAGGTTTTATTTCTGGAACTGTCATCTTAGTGTTTGATTTGCTTGGGCTTCTTTTCAGTACCTTCACTACAGGTTTCTTGACGGTCGATTTGAGAACTGCCGGCTTCTTCAACTTGTCAGACAAAGTTTCTGAGGTCGTGGATGGTTTTGAGGGAGATGTCTTTTTCGCAGACGGTGTTGGAATTGTTGGCTTTGGACTAACTAACGGTTTTGTCGGGGATGGTTTAGTGGCTACAGAAGGTTTAGTGGCTACAGGTGGTTTTACAGCTACAGGTGGTTTTACTCCTACAGGAGGTTTTGATGCCTGTTTCCGATCGTTGCTCCCGGTAATTTAGGCTGAACTTTCTTTCCAGATACATCAGATGTTCTTGCTTTAGATTCAACCGCCGATTCTTTCACACCCGCCAATGGTTTTGAAACCACTTTCGAGACAGCTACACCTCTGCTCGGTGCAACCTTGGTTGTTGCTTCCTTCCCCAAACTTGCCACACTGTCAGCACTCCCCGTTCTCTTTGCGGCTGCACTTGACACGTAACTAGCACCGGGCGGTTTCCTTGATGTTGTACTGAGCTGTTTCCTAAGAACTGGCTTAGTGGTTGAAGGTGGTTGTTTGACCCCACCTGCAGCTCTCGGTCTCGGGGGTTTGATTCCAGTGGTTTTGGAAGAATTTGTAGCTTCTGTGTTGGGCTTTGAGCTAATTGTTGTTTTGGGTATAACTGCTGCTGTTTTGACTGCTGGCGATGTGATATTTTTAGGAAGAGAAGCTGCCGTTTTAATCGGAGAAACTGTTCTGGAGGGAGATGTCGATGATTTGGCGGGTGAAACGGTGGCCACTTTGTTCGGAGACACTGCCGTTTTAGTGGGAGAAACTGTTTTCTTCAGCACTTTTGGAGGAGAGACTGGTATTTTGGCGGGAGATACTGATGCTTTGGTTATTTTGGCGGGAGATACTGAAGCTTTGGTTGTTTTGGCGGGCGAAATATTTCTCTTGACTGGAGAAGCAGGAGCTGCAGTGAGAGACCTCTCTGGTTTAGATGATGAGACTGCAGCTGGAGAAGCTCCTGTTTTCGAGGGAGAGATTGTACGTTTTGGAGAGATGGGCAGTTTTGTAGATATGGCCGGGGATCGAACTTGTTTCAAGGCATCCAGTTTAGGTTTTGGGCTAACCACTGGTTTTGAAGGTGATGTCTTTCTGGGAGACGGTTGAGGAATTATGGCAGATTTTGGCTTAGGACTTATTACCGGTTTTGTTGGAGATGGTTTTGTCGGAGATGGTTTTGAAGGTGATGCTTTGGTAGGGGATGGTTTTGAAGCTTTTGGTTTTGGTATCCCTGGTTTCCCAGCTTCCTTCTTCTCCAACTTCTCCATTCTGTACTCGTCGTATTTGAACAGCAATGTCTCTATCTTATCTAGATCACTCTCGTATCCCGAAATTTCCTGTGACACTTTACTGACGGGCTTCGGTTTCACTTGGGGCCGGGCTGATCGTGGTGTTGGCTTGGGTTCGCCTTTTGCTGATTCGTCCCTGGAAGATGAGATTTAGATTTGGTTCAAGAACCAAGAATATCAGGAATATTTAATTAAAATTGTCAATATATTAGTACTGGCGAAGATCATTGATCGAAACGTACTTGTCGATGCTTCGTTGAAGAAGGGGCAACTCCTCAGCTGTGAATCGTAGATCCTCAATCGAGGACGGTACTGATATAATACTCTCTGAAATATTGAAGGGGGGGGGGGTTGCCCGGTAAATCGGGACCCGGTGTATTGGGGTTCGACTGTATTTTAATTCTTGAAGGACACAAGGAAACATGCGTCAATACTAACCAAGTTGTTCGATTTGTGAATTCGATAAAGTTCTATCCTCCACAGCTGATCCCTTCCTTCCTTCCTCTACCGCTGCTTCCTCCGCAAGCCGGCGCTCATGGTCCAGAAAACTGTCATTGCTTGTATCAAAACTGCTCATTATAACAGAGATTCTCTGTTCACTTTCAGTTAGTAGAGCCCTCGCTTCATCTTGGGATATCTTCTCCGAGCAAAGAGAAAAGCCATCATCCTCACTCACTGCTTCTTGGCTGAAACAATGATTGTGTTACTTTCAACATCTGGTTGTAAAGTTGTCAGTGTACTTTCTCTGACACTAAGCACACAAACAACTGGCATCTATCATGCAATCTATATCCCATGGGACCAAGTGAAAATAAAAGATCGAGAATCGGATAAAAATATACCTGATATCAAGTTCATGTTGTAAGTTCAGCACTCCCAATTGACCACCATAGTCATCGTCCGTGAATGGGTCGGAAGTTAAACTCCTGAAACAGTATTTAGAACTGAACGCTACTCATATTTTTGAGGAAATTATATAAGGGTTGTCAATGGTTTTCATTGTTCAGCCAAACCTCCCCGCAGGGGTTTATTTTCCCGGTAAATCGAGGTTCTTGTAAATCGAGGTTTGAACCATTTCCAACACAGGTCTAGGTTTGATTGTATAATTTACTACTTACTTGTTGTCCTCAAAGAATGTATCCTCTCTAACCTCCTGCCTATCATCACCACTGTCCTCAGCCGACACAAAATCCGCCACCTGCCGCTCCTCTCTTACCCTTCTTACGGGTGGAAGCACCGGTTTGACGACAATCTCCATCAGGCGCTCCCTGGTGCATCTCAACTGAGTTGTAAGATCTTGGATCGTGGTGCTTTGTCTCCGATTTGGTCGGGAGTAAAACCCAAAATCGTGACCACTTTCAATGGGACGATTGCACTTCCGGTGCTTGTCAATCAGGATGCGGTTAAGCCTCACGGGAATTTGAGTCTTGATCTGTTTGTAATCTGGACTCCGTGCCAACTCTCCACGGGTTCGCTTGACAGTCGGAATGGGTGGAATTTGGTCGCGTAGCAACGCCTCTCGTCTCCGTGACAACCGCATGTCAAGAACGGTTTTTATGCGGCTCCTACTTGTCAATGGAGGGAGAGGTTCGAAACATGCCATGGGAGAGGAGCTCACTGTATGCAACAAAGTGGACAACAAAATGGACACCGGCGAGCTTTTAGGGAGCGTGCACCATAAAGAAAGAGAGGGGAGAGAAAGAAAGAGAGAGAGAGAAAGAGAGAGAAAGTTGAGAGATCCAAGACAGATGGAGATGCCCCCTGTTGCGATGCTGTGATGTCAAACTACAAGGTTACCATGGAAACAACGTCCAATATTGTGTAACCCAATCTCAATAACTTAGATCTTACTGTGTTAGAAACGAAACAGTTTAATGGACAGCTGTGCAAGTAGAATTAAATAAAACAGAATACGAACAAACAAATTCAATTTATCGTATATTATGGAGGTTAGATCAGCGAGGTTAGAGTAAAATAGCATCTCATGTCATTGTCAAATAACTGGATTGTACAATTCACAGTCCAGTGTCCTGTGTATTTTGACTGTTTTGAATGACTACAGGAACTCCCGGCCTAGTTGGCTGACTACCTGTTCCCGCTACTGGCTGACTACTTGTGTGTGCCTCCCTCCCTCCACCAGTGATCCTATCAGCTACCCATGCTGCATATTTGGGTATCCTAATCAGGTAGACCACTGGGTTGACAGCGGCGTTCACACAGGGAAGCACGGCTCGTGTAAGGGGCCATGCGTACCAGTACATGAACACTGTCATAAAGTGTGGTTTAGGGTAGGTACCAGCCATCATGTCCATCAGGTAGTAAATATCAATCACAATGAAAGGTGCCGTGGTTACTAGGAAGATTCCAGTAAGCGTTGCTATGGTAACTGTAGCTCGCCGACTTCTGGAGCTTCCTGAGCCGTGGTTTCTTCGGAGTAGGTAACCAGCGGACACAGCGAATGAAAGTAGAACGATGCAGGTAGGGATTATGTAGGAAAGGTTGGGGAGAAGCTCCCAGAGTTGATCATTATCGAATTCTGGGACGTTGGGATTCGAGACGAAGGTACAGTAGACCGTCGAAGTGGAATACTCCAGTTTGTAGCTATCCTTGGTGGTGAGCGTGAACGTGACACCCTCAATAATCGTGTAGACAGCCCAAACTCCTATTGCAATAAAGATATATCGTCTCTGTAACCGGATGTACGGCCTCAATATCACCACAATTCTCGAGGCACTCAACACAAGTGTGAGGAAGAGGGACGCCTCCAGGAGGGTGCCCCAAACAGTGGCCCAACCGTAACATAAAGGCTGGGAGTGGAACCACCTCGGTTCACGGTTAGCTAACAGGGACACCAAGACTGGGATACCACACAGACCCGTCAGCAGGTCAACCCCACACATGAACATGTACACGCACGTGGCAATGTCCTTTTTAGGGGACCGGAGGGTGAAGTAGTAGAGTGCGGTGGCGTTACCAGGGACTCCGATCACTGTTGCCAGGAAGATGGTGAGGGCTAGAATGTGGTCCCAGTTCCGGTGTTCTGGGTAGTAGAGGACGATGGGGAGGAAGAAGACGTGGGGATTCCATACTTCCGGAACGAGGGACACCATCTAAGGTAGGAATAATTGAAATTCATTTTGAAATTTTATTGAATCTATTCAAAATAAAACACATTTGTGCTAATGAAAAACAGAATTTTGCTACCAACATCAAAATTAAATGTAGGAACAGCAGTATTTAGTGAGAGGGTGGAACAAGGCAAGCAAATTTAGCTACACATCTGCCCTGTAATCTGATCATGTTCAGACATGTAAGTACAGCAGCAGTATGTAGAAAGTTGAGGAAATCACCGGTTGTATCATACCAGATCATGTAAAATTACAAATTGTGTCTAAAAATAAATGGAAAAGTTGGTACACGAGAATAAAAGTAGAGAAAAAGGAACACGTGTGCGGATGTATTAAGTATTGTGTTACGTACGCATGAAATTAAATAGTGATCTGTGATTCAAAAAGCGCTGAGAATATTTAATTCGTCACAGGCTTAAATATGTCTAATTTCGCTCTGCCGTTAATCGCTTACTTCAGGCAGTATTTAATTTAAAGAAGCATTCTTGACCACATTACAGTGTAAAATTTGTCGACTTTCTTTTGATAGTGACAAATTAAACAATAATTCACTCAACAGCTCAACAAAGTTAATAATAAAGCTTGTTACTGTCAAGTGCAGCACAGGACACAACTGAAAAGGATCTTGTACACACATTTAGCTTACAAGAGCTCTCTCCTAATTAACACACTAATTATAACTTCCAGTAAAATAAAGAGTGATCTCAATCGAACTATATAATTACAGGAATTTGATAGCTTTGAGATTAACGTACCATGATACCACTGTTATTATACTACTACTGCTGAAGGAATCGATCAAATGAATATATCGATATAGAGGACCATGTTATAGAATTCTTCTTTACCGCCAAATATCGCACAATGTGCAATAGAAATGTAATCATGTTCCCATTTATCGAGACGATATAGTTCCATTGAAGACGGTATCTGGCAATTGCTGCCATAATATAACAGCTTGCCCTCGTATAATAGCTTGGAACAGCTTGTAGATTCAAGATTCAAGATTCAAGATTCAAATTAAAAAGTACTTAACAATAATATTATTGTCATATAACTATAGGTAAAAAAGTGGGAGTAGGAGGGTTAGAGAGAGGGTTCAGGGGGTTGAGAGGAGAGGTATGGTGGGCGGTGGTAGTGTGTGTATTATGGGTTGATGATGGTGTGAATTAGGTGAGAGAGATGATGATTGATATGTGAGGGGAAGACATGACCACGAAGGGAGGTTCTGTCTTGATCTGTTAGGCGGTCTCGAGCTGATTTGGTGCGGGTGCATTCATTCAGCATGTGCCACTCATCTTGAATGATGGGGTCGAAGAAAGGGAGGGCACGCAGGAGAGGTATAGACTCGGGTGAGGAGCAATCATCACAGAAGCGCTCAGATCTGTCAGTTTTATTATGGCGTCCGGTTTCGATTTTTAGGCGGTGGGTACTCGTTCTTAACTTGATGAAGTCAGGTGCCGTCCTTCTTTCTAGGTAATCCTCAAAGCCATGTCCGGTCTTGACACTGTTGTAGAATTCAAGCTTCCGGTTGCTGTGGCGAATATCGTCCCATTGGGTCCAAAACCAATCTGAGATACGGGCCTGCACGAGTTGGGAGTTAGGGAGAAGTGTCTTCTGCGGGTGGTGGGCATTGGAGTCGAATATCTCGGAGGTCCTTAGGACACTTTGATACCAGGGCAACTGTAGTCGCTTCTGTTCGTTATAGGCGTGTACGACTAGCTTGCTTTGGTTGTCGAGAGTGTTGCTCATGATACATAGTCTATTGTGGAAGTCCAGCAGGTGTTTGCTGTTTCTTACGGCCAGGGGGACTCTATCAGTGTCCCCGTAGAGTGGAGGTAGCGGTGTGTTTTTCCGAAGTCCTAGTAGCCATCTCAGAAAGCTGGTTTGACATTTTTCTGTTTGGTCGTCCCAGATGTCCTTCGATGTAGTTTTCACATGCTTCCCGTTTAGAGATGTCTTGAGAAATCTTGTTTCGTGCAGCCAGATAGCTGATGCATACCCTGCTACAGGTGCTACCAGAGCATCAAATAGTTTTGTATAACAGCTTGGCAAGATTATCCTAGTCAGGTGCAGTGAGAGTGATAATGGGCGAAAATGGGGAAGATGTAGTTTGAACTTCGGCAGTAGTTTGGCATGCTGATGCGTTACTAAATGCCCGTTTACCGAAACGAGAGGCAGACGTCCGGCAACTTGGACCGTTTTTCGTATGATGCATTAGACGAAAAACAATCCAAGTTTCCTTACATTAGCGAAACGTTTTTCATGGAACTGGAGCTGAGCTGGCAAACACGGAGAACAGGCCATTTATTTGGGCACATCGCACAATCCCCTGTGCGTGTGACGTAGTCACGCCACCCCCGTACATGTCTCCGACGTGTTCGGCAGCTTCACTGCCAATCCATTCATTTGGTGATGCAGTCACCCTTACAAAGCACGGCAAAACAACTCGAGTGAGGTGACTTCGCCACAATCCATTCATACACCACGTAACAAGGCTGCTTACAGCTTTACACGGTCGCTTGTAGTGGGAAAACGGTAATGGAAAACTGAGATTCAGTAAGACGACGCGCAACCGTGGCCAATCAGGGCGCTAGTACGTGCTGAACACATGCACTTTTTGCCGCGTGTTATGCATTACGGTAATACGACTACAAGCAGCACTGTAACGAGCTAGGTACTGTTATACTGTACACTCATTTCATTGTGAGTGAGCTTGAATAGATACTGCTACAGCACAACAGTGTAGTAAAGAAAATACAGCTGTAGCAACTGAAAGAGAGAGACTTGAGAGTCGACTAAGTGTGTGATGGACACTAACAGGTGTTTTGGGTGAGTACTGAGTACTGAGTACTGAGTAGTATAATGGACATAATATTATTGTGACATACTAAAATATTATTCATATAACACACCTCATCGCTGATCATAGAGGCAATTTCTCATTTGCGGCATACGGCGTCTAGACGGCGTCGCAACGCCGTCTAGACGGCGTCTAGACGGTATACCGTCTGGACGGGTTTCGGTGAAATCAGCTAAAAACGGTACCGAAATTGCTTGAGACGGGTTATAGACGGTATCAGACGGTCTCTAGACGGGTTATAGACGGTATCAGACGGTGTTGCGACGGTATCAGACGGTCTCTAGACGGTGTCTAGACGGTACCGTCCCGGCGTCTGGACGGTGTCTAGACGGTATTCGTCCGAAAATTGTATCAGACGTTGAGACGGACTTTTAGAACTCCGTCTGTATTTCAGACGGAGTTTTAAAAGTACGTCTCAACGCAGTCTAAAGGAAAATCGATGAAAGTACCGTCTAGACAACGTCTCAACTGAAACCGGTCAACATACCGTCTAAACAACGTCTAGACAACGTCTAAACAGAATCTCGCGATTCAGTTTCAAATACCGTCTAGACAACTTCTCCAGCAATTTCGATAAGAATACCGTCTAAACAACGTCTAGACAACGTCTCAAATAATGATGTCTAGACTCGACCGTTTTCGAAGACCATTCTGGATTACCCATGCCAGTTGGAATTAGTGGTAGATGTGTGGTAGGCAGTCTAAAGAATTAAACTTCGCGCCTTACATTCATGAGACGACAATGGCGGGTTGCTGTTTCTTCTTACATTCAGCCAAACTGTTTTGGTATCTCCACATTCACTCTTACATCCAGCTATCGCGTTGTAATACAACTGTGAGATACTGTTTATGGCTGATACTATGAGACGTTGTTTAGACGGTATCTGTATCGGATTCGCTTAAGACGTTGTCTAGACGTTGTTTAGACGGTATTCGTATCGAAATTGCTAGAGAAGTTGTCTAGACGGTATTTGAAACTGAATCGCGAGATTCTGTTTAGACGTTGTCTAGACGTTGTTTAGACGGTATTTTGACCGGTTTCAGTTGAGACGTTGTCTAGACGGTACTTTCATCGATTTTCCTTTAGACTGCGTTGAGACGTACTTTTAAAACTCCGTCTGAAATACAGACGGAGTTCTAAAAGTCCGTCTCAACGTCTGGTACAATTTTCAGACGTGCCGTCTCAATTTCGGACGGATACCGTCTAGACACCGTCCAGACGCCGTCCAGACGCCGGGACGGTACCGTCTAGACACCGTCTAGAGACCGTCTGATACCGTCGCAACACCGTCTGATACTGTCTATAACCCGTCTAGAGACCGTCTGATACCGTCTATAACCCGTCTCAAGCACTTTCGGTACCGTTTTTAGCTGATTTCACCGAAACCCGTCCAGACGGTATACCGTCTAGACGCCGTATGCCGCAAATGAGAAATCGCCGATCATAGATCCATAAAATGTACTGTAAAACCAGATATTTTCACGACCATTAATTTTCGCGATTCGATCAAAATTGACTATTTTCGCGGTTTTAATTTTCGCTAATCCCACTGCCACCCCCATTTCACGGTCCTAGATTATTGTCTAATTACGCCATGAAGAGTCAGTCATACGAGCAGTGGTAACATGACCATTATTAACACTACTCCCATCTACAATGCTCAAGTTTCTCTACAAGCTCAAAGATAGTCAGCAATAATTTGCACGAGTTTTTTGTGAAAAATCTTCCAAAAATATTTTCGCGGAATTAATTTTCGCGGATTTTCCAGCCAAAAATAAAGAGCGAAAATTAAAACCTCATGAAAATTAATGGTTTTACAGTAGTTCATTTCCCCTTTAAATTTCATATTTCCCTTATTGATTGATGTTATCATATAATTGATAATACAATAACAGTGATACTCCCAGTGATACTCCCTTATATTCGCCGCCCGCACAGCGCCGCCCAAAGCGCTGTTCACCGCGTCCATGACTGCGTCTAAGCGTCTTGTAAAAAGAAATTTTTTTCTTCAAATCCGTTTATTAATTGTAGCTCTCCGTTGTAACAGCACCTGCTGTCTGTTGCTGTACTGCAGTAAACAATCAATGATCCATCACAGGATAGGTTAGGAGATGGGACGAGCATCAATCCATCACAGGATATAACAGAACTACCTCTAGGAGATGGGACAAGGTGCAATATCTCCCTAGACCCATGCCAATGGCGAACAGTAAATCATCCTGTCAGGTATAAACATGATGTTTGAAATGAAAGAAGGTGAGTTTATGACTATTTAACTTTAATTTCATAAAATTTATAATCTGATGATCTGAGATGGGTTGAGGTGAATTATTATTATAGGAGAACGGAAACGCTCCTTCATTGTTGAGTAAGGGGGAAGAGTGTTCCCCCTTACTCAACAACTCCTTCACTTTCTCTACCTAGCGTGTATTGTTTACTTTTCCTACTGACTTTTTCTCTTTCTTTATTATTATTATATCTTTATTATTATTATATCTTTATTATTATTATTATATCTTTATTATTATTATATCTTTATTATTATTATTATTATTATTATTATTATTATATCTATATTATTATATCTTTATCTTTATTATTATTATTATATCTTTATTATTATTATATCTTTATTATTATTATTGACTTTTTCTCTTTCATTATGCAACGACGGACATTTAGTCTTTACTTGAGCCGTGGATACAGTTTAGCTTAAGCAAAATCTGAATGTTATCAATTTGAATGCATCGTTTGGGAAAGCTTCGAAAGCTCAACAGAGAGCTTGGTTTCGACTTGTTGAGTCCCCTTAGGTACTTAAAAAGTTTTGACAATTTCTGCTAGCTCGCTTAAATGATGGACCTCATTCCGCTGTGACGTTGATCATGGGAAATTGTCAGTATTTAAACTTGTTGCATTGCTTGTTTGTAAGTGCATACCAAACCAATGAGTAGATACAGTGAGTAGCTTGTTTTATGACACATTGCCATTGGTGACATAGACACATGTGCAAGATCGAAGTCACGCAACGACTGAGATAGAGCTCCGGAGCTCATACATATATTACTTGCGAAGCGAGAATATGTGGCAATGGTACCAAAGTATCACAATTAATGCTTTTGTCGTTTATAGATCAATCGATATTTTGCATGGCAGCGTGTACCTTCTGTGTATTAAGCAAGACACTTATAAAATGTGGTTTGATACTCAACTTTTTGGTAGAACGGAATTCATTTTCAATTAACCACCATAACGGCCACTCAATTGATTTTAACCTGTTAAATTCCAATTTCCGAAAAAGTGAATACAGTCGGACCCCGATTTACCGGGCCCCGATTTACCGGAACCCCGATTTACCGGGAGGATAAACTTCCCCGAATATAGGATTTGAACAGTATTTAACCCCGATATACCGGGCACCCCGATTTACCGGGCAAAACCCTTTCCCCCGAGCATCCCGGTAAATCGGGGTCCGACTGTACCATGAGAATTGAGAAGTTTATTCTGCAAAGTCTTATTATATTGGTAGCGTCTCTTTTCGAATACTTCGCGACGGAAGGTTACATATTTGAATAGCGTCTTTTTATTTGCATATTGTTTGTTTAGTCCAGTGTTTGATTTCCACTTCTTTAGCATATTTCGCTTCGTGTTCCACTATCACACAAGTATTTGCCTTGCTCGACCCTGTTTCACCACGCCCCACCCGGGAAACAGGGCCTCTTTTTACAAATATGAAGGACCAGGGTTATAACCTGTCAGCTGATTATGCCCCATACCAACTGAACTCGTGACTCCGTAAAATAATGATATATCCCATACAATATGGAATTCACATCTAACAAGTTTCCTTCACCCTAGAATTTTGTTATCTTTTTTGTCAATTCTCCTCTCATTATGTTATCTTATCAGCTGGCTTCGTTCCAGTTGAGCCATTAAGTCGACCCTACAACCTCGTGATGAAGTTGTATGATGTTATCCCGTTTTGAGATTACGACCTTCCTCGGCCTCTCTCCCTCCCTCCGTTTCTATAGTATCTCTTTCGTCGTTATCCTCTTCAATATTTCTCTCACTATCTGTCTAGTGTCTAGTCCAAGATACTTCCGGGTTTCCTCATTGACGTTCTTCAGTTCATTCCTCTATCATGTGGCCACTTTCTTTCTCTTTCGTTCTCTCTCTCTCTCTCTCTCTCTCTCTCTCTCTCTCTCTCTCTCTCTCTCTCTCTCTCTCTCTCTCTCTTTCTCTTTCTCTCTCACTCCACGCCGTTCATTCCTTCGCCCAAGCTATCACCATCTCATACCTTGGTTCTAAAACCCGTATAATTCTCCCAAGCAGATTCTCTCTCTTACCCATTTTATTGTCTCTCCCAGTCATTCTTCAACTCACTCGCAGCTCTTTCTCTCACTTTCTCGATACTACAGTGTCTCTCTCTCCCAACCAGACCAGATTCTCTCTCTCTCTCTCTCTCTCTCTCTCTCTCTCTCTCTCTCTCTCTCTCTCTCTCTCTCTCTCTCTCTCTCTCTCTCTCTCTCTCTCTCTCTCTCTCACCCAGACTCTCTCACACAATCTCAGTGCTGCCTTCCTCCCCTCCCTCACGCGTGATAACCTGTTTCCCCGTAACCAGCTCTGCTCACCTCGGGCCCCCGGTAATACCGGTTTGGCTGGTTGCGTCGCGGTTACATAAGGCCGCAACTTCACCATTTACCATTGCATCTTTTCATGTTTCGCCCACCCAGTTTATTTTCTCTCCGTCCTGATCCTTGAGTTGCGAATAATGTCAAGACGTCTTCTTTCGTATACCTCCCGAGCACTCAAGTATACTGCAACTACCCGCTCCCTCTCGGCGCTCCCAGCATGCGGTGAGTAATATGCTTAATGCGTTTATACATAATGCAGTTATATACAACATGGAAATTTTACTGAAGTCCAATTTACATACGGAGGTGTCGTGCATGGTATACCGTACATGTGGCAGAAAATTAATTTTTCCACTTTTTTCGCTTCAGCTTGTTCCAGCGGTCCACCGGTCCAGAGCTCTCCGCATTTCTACAGATCGCAGTACTGGAAGTGATGCTCCTTCATAAACACACCCTTCTCCCACCCCGTAGGTCACACCCCGGCACCCTATACCGGGCCATCTAAGGAGGAAGTCCTCAGTGTCAGAAAGGGCCATGTAAACCCCGCAGTTCACCGACAAACGTTCTTCAGGGACCCACCACTATTCGTCGAAGGTAAGATAAATTCAATTCCTGCTCAGATCTCAATATTCAGAGTAAAATATATGGTTTTATTTTTGTTCGTCACTTGCAAACTGGCATTGAGAAAATACTCCAGGTTCTAAAATGTAATAAAATCGCAGGAAAGGGCCAGTACTTGTTCGACGAACAAGGTGAGAGGTACCTGGATCTTATTGGCGGTATCTGCACCATCTCCGCCGGTCACAACCACGACAAGGTATAATTAATCTGATCTGAAGTTATCTCCAGGCTCCGATCCCTAAATTGTTGTTTGGCCCGGGCCAAACACCAATTTACGGATCGGCCCTTGTGAAGGTCGAGCTTTTTTACACCTGTGGCTAACCTTTAAATCTGGATGATCATCACATTTTAACCTCTGATAATCATCTCAGATTAATGGCAAGATTGCCGCCCAGCTGGGTACCCTGACACACACAGCCAACATCCTGCTACACCCCAACCTGTCCAAATACACCAAGGCCATGGCCAAGAAACTGCCCAAGGAGCTGAGCGTCATTTACTTCTGTAACAGGTGGGTGTGTTTTGTCCCAGTCATAATTCTGAACTAGTGACAATTGTTGGACGTTGGTGACAAAGGTTCCTCATAGACATTATAAAGCCTCGCTAGACCGACTCACCAGGAGTAAAATAAAACAACAGTCAACACGGCTGTTGATTATATTTTTGCTAACTCGTTATTCTTATCATAGTGGAAGTGAAGCGAATGATTTGGCAATGCTTATGGCTCGAGCATACACCGGAAATCTGAACATTGTTGGTAAGTTAACTTTGAGTTCTTGTTTTAAGTAGCCAGTCTTGTTCATTCATTCATTATTGTTGCACAGCACATATTGCTAGCCATATAAAAACCGGTTTTCACTGCACATGGTTACCCAGTTTAGATAGTGTCTTACTGCATATTGAGACACCGTCTTGTTTTCTTTAACTCATTGCAACTCATATTTTATCTCTCCCTCTCACCCCTCATACATAACCACGTTAGTCGAGATCTCTCTCTCTCTCTCTCTCTCTCTCTCTCTCTCTCTCTCTCTCTCTCTCTCTCTCTCTCTCTCTCTTTCTCCCCTCATACATATATGATAGCCATGCCACTTCTTCCCCAAGCTGTTTATTTAACCACCTTTCCTGGCCGATTTCCAGACGAGTAAAAACCGGTTTGAAAAAGACAACACTTCCCCCTTTACCTGTACTTGACTTTCTACAAATGTCGAACACCCTGAAAATGATACTTTGTCATGCAGCAGTCGACGCTCCCCTTGAAAGTTGAAACCATCACGTGTGGACCTCAACATCTCCACTCCCCCCTCAAATCCACAGCTTACCCCTCTCTCATACATATCCATTGGTGACACAGTCACCCCTCCACTACCAGCCACACAAGGGCGGCAAACGGAGGGGATGGCATCACCAATCATATCCATAGCTTCCCTGTTCTCATCCCACCCTCTCTCTTGTCAGGACTAAGAAGGGCTTACCACGGTGCGTCAGCATCCAACATCTCCCTCACTACACTACCTCTGTACCGAGCTCGAACTATGCCAACAACCAACATCTCCCATACAATGAATGCTGACCCCTTCCGAGGTCTGTGGGGCGGCAGCAAATGCAGGGATGGCCCTTGTCAGGTGAGCTTGAGCAGAGTAAAGTTAGAGTATGAGATGTTGAAAATCAGATTTATAAATGATAAATCAGCAATTAAGATTGGATTTTATAGGCTTGAAAAATGAAAATCTACCTCATTCCTCCCTTTTTGCACACACCCTCATTATAACTCCCATTAATCTGCAGACACTGCGAAGCTGTGACTGTGTAGGGGATGAGTGTAATGCTGCGACTAACTACGCCGAACAGTACCGGGATCACGTGAGAACCATCTGTCCCCCTGGTGCTGGTCTGGCTGCCTTTATTGGAGAAGGTATCGGTGGGATGGGAGCCGCCCTTCAACAAACCAAGGGATTCTACAATAAGGTAAAGTGTGGTTACTATTAGAGTAACACGACTCAGACAGCTATTATAACAAGTGTGGGAATATATCATAGAGTAGAATTATAATGAAATGAAACAGGAAAAGGGCCGAATTATTATCTTATCGATGTAATATCTTTCCAGGTTTATGACATCACAAAAGAGTATGGTGGTGTGAACATTATGGATGAAGTTCAGACCGGATTTGGAAGGCTCGGTTCCCATTATTGGGGTTTCGAGTATCACGGCGTTATGCCTGATATTATCACTGCCGCAAAAAGTAAGTTCTTTATTCTCGAATCAATTACCAAATTGAATACGAGAATACGGGACGGTAAACCAGCCCTCCAACCTGCAGGTATCGGTAACGGTTTCCCGCTTGCCATGTGTGCCACAAGTCCTGAGATTGCGGAGGCCTTCGCTAATAGCTCCCTTCACTTCAACACCTTCGGTGGAAATGCTCTACAATGCGCTGCTGGCCTAGCCACCTTAGAGGTAGGTGCAATATGGTTCATCATCTGTTATTCGGTTGAAGTCCATTTAATAGTTTTTATGGTTTAAAAGTCGTGCATGGTCTGGTTAGATAGTATTTTTCCTCATGCTTTGTATTCTGAAACCACTGTTAGGTGCAGACTGGTGAAATCTCATTTTCGGCCCGTCAGATAACCGTTAATTTCTTGGCAATTTTCCAACCCCCCCCCCAAATATATGGCACTCTCCCAACCATTGTCATATGATATTATTATATCATGTACCGACGACGGTGGTGAGCATGTGTCTTTTTCTGAGAACTGAAAATGGGAAAGATAAACAGAGACGCATAATTCGATTCAACGTAGGAGACGCATATATTTTCCCGCTTTTCTCTCTCTCCCGCTTTTCTTTAAAACCGGTTTTACAAACTTGCCTGCGGTGTTGATTACATAGCCTCTTGTCTCGCCCGTAATTCTAAAATTGAATCAGATATTACATAATATGCATATCGCATCGTATAAATTTATGCAGCGTGCAGTTTAATTTTTTTGCTAGAATATTCTGAATTATAGATCTTGCAACGTGGATCTATAGCTTTATTCAACCTGAGTTAGATATATCACTAGACTGGATATCTCTCCAGATTTTATGATCACTGATCAAGTTGATGTTTATCTAATACGCTGGTAACACATATAAGTATGAGAGAGTTCACCATATGATATACATCATCCATTGCAGGCTATTGAGGAGGATGGACTCCAAGAAAACTGTGCATTGGTAGGAACTCATTTCCTGGAGGGATTCAACAAACTTCGAACCAAACACGAGATTGTCGGGGATTGCAGGTAATTTTTCCCTGCCCGGGTGAATGCCGAAGGCATTCACCCGGATGCCTTTTTACTTTGTAAAAAGGCATAGCAGGGTTAGAATTCGAAAACGACATTTTGGTATACTAACTAATCGGTAGAGGGACATTTTTTGGTCACACTTTCGTTGCGAGGGGCAACGGTGTAGCAACTAGAGCCGCGCACACAGTGACGAGCTGCTCCTTTATCAAACACCTCATTGACACAGTTTGATGGACGTGTGTGCGCGCGCCACTCAACAAAACATGACATGCGATGCCGCGTGTTACATACACATTGTCATCTTGCGAGTCGAGTGTGAAAGGTTAGATAAGTAGTTAAGTTGGAATGTCAAAAGCTAGTTAGCAAGTGTCATGTGAGTTAGCTAAGCTATGTGAGAAGTATACCGACAGCTAGATCGTATGCTTCTCACATTACATTATGACCAAGCCTTGATCCTATTGGTAGTGACAATGTCAATGTCACTGTCAGTGTCACTGACATGTGAAACGGTAGGGCAGGGAAACTCAGCATTATGAATACATAATGCAATAATTCTTGTTACTTAAATTGAGCGATCTAGGTCTTGTAATCTTATACGACGTACTAAGTACGTGTGTCTCCTGTCTATAGATAGACCTATAATAATATGGATCGCCGCTTTTCTTCCCTATTTATAAACAATTTCCATAATTTCAGAGGTAAAGGATTGTTCATGGCGATGGAACTTGTGACTGATAAAGCAAGTAACAATCCCCTCCCCGTTTATCACATTATGGCATTGTTGGAGGCACTCAAGGTATATACTTCTTCATAAAGTACATAAATATTTCTTATTGCGGTACTCCTTTATCAATATTTACAATGCTCCTTCATAAAACTATCTTTCCACAGGACCGCAGATGCATCTTCGGACGTGGTGGTCTATTTGGTAACTGTCTACGTATTCAGCCGCCTATGTGTGTTACCCTAGAAGATGCAGATTACACACTCGCTGCTTTGGATGCGGTAAGAAATACATTTTATCCTAGAACATTTTCTGTCAGTCTGTCTCCGTAAAATGCTAACGATGTTATCTAATTTGTCACTGGTATCTTCAAACTGATACACTGTTTGTCTTCCTGTTCTTTATCACTATTCATTCTTTTCCAGGTCCTTACTGAATACACAGAGGGGAAACTCGATGTAGAGTCGTTCAACCCCAACAAATAATTATTGACTCATAGTGAGTCACACAGAAATGCAAGACCCTTCTAGAACTTATCAAAACAGGAACAATTGATTATTATTATTATGTTGCACCGTTGTTAAGTGTTTTGTGTTTTTATCCGACCATCCCTGATGTTGAATTATATTATTTACCATGGATCCATTTTTAGAAAAGTTACAGTGTTTTTATTAGAATTTAGGTCCCCACCTCCCCGTAAACGCAATTCAAATACCCGTCCCATAAACTCCCTATCCGTATCCTTTAATTAACCAATGTTTAACCTGATCTCCTAATAGTTAGCAAATAAGAAATATGGCAGGAAGATCGATCATTGGTCGAGCACTAAATACGAGCAGGCCCTCCCTCGGTGCAGCACCCGCTGTGGCAGTCAGTCCTGCTACACAGGAACAAACAGTGAGTGAACTGTTGGAGTGTTGAAAACATGCCAATTTGTTGATTAGCTTTTGATTTTCACCCTTTCAATTTACATTACCCCCCCCCCCTGTAGTTTGAACAGAGATCAGAACCAAGACATTACAGTGAGCCGGTGAGGATGACTGCTAGTGAGGCCCTAGTTGAGACCATGGCCAGACAGGGTGTGGAGAAGTGTTATGGGATTGTGGGGAGTGCCTTCATGGACGCCCTGGACATCTTCCCCGAGGCAGGCATCCGATTTGTTGCTGGTATGTTAGTTTTTGGGGTTCGGGAATACCTCTCCTTCATGTTTCTTTATTTTAGAACCCAATTATATCCATATGATATTACTCAGATAGTTTCAATGACCTCCTTCCTTACCCCGTAATCTCCCAACAGTGCAACACGAGCAGAATGCAGCACACATGGCTGACGGGTATTCAAGGATCAGTGGGAAACATGGTGTTTGTACCGCCCAGAATGGACCAGGTACATAGCAATCACAAAGTTAACGTTGGGCATAAAAAATGTCCCCCCTAGACTAGCATAGTTCCAGATATCGTAGAGCTCTAAAATTTTACACAGTTACTCTATGGGGCAAATAAATAGGTTCCACAAAATTTCAGACTTTTAGCTCAAAGTTCATTTTTTTTATCGGAATGAACATTATCATTCATTCCAAAAAACATGATTTTTCGGTCCAGAAGTCAAGCAATTGTTTTTGGCTGTCAATTTTCTTTCAAATGCGACCAAGAAAAGCCCAAACGGACAACCACAAGGCAAACAGTGGTCATGTTTCTGACTGTTAGTCAGGTCATGTGATCCCCACCGAATCGTGTAAGTTATTCTGAATTGCTAATCAGGATTAGTTGTGGAGAATCACGTATCACAGCCGCTAATGAGGGATGACGATGATGATTGGCCATGAGATCCGAAGCTCATTAACAAGTCACCTCTTTACCCAAGTGCTCCCGAATCACATATCGCTTCTTCGATACACATCCCTCATTAGCGACTGTGATACGTGATTCTTCCCTACTAAGCCTGATTAGCAATTCACGATTCGGTGGGGATCACATGACCTGACTAACAGTCAGAAACATGACCACTGTGTGCCTTGTGGTTGTCCGTTTGGGCTTTTCTTGGTCGCATTTGAAAGAAAATTGAGAGCCAAAGACAATTGCTTGACTTCTGGACCGAAAAATCATGTTTTTTGCAATGAATGATAATGTTCATTCCGATAAAAAAAATGAACTTTGAGCTAAAAGTCTGAAATTTTGTGGAACCTATTTATTTGCCCCATAGAGTAACTGTGTAAAATTTTAGAGCTCTACGATATCTGGAACTATGCTAGTCTAGGGGGGACATTTTTTATGCCCAACACGTTATGATCATAACACGTGCATTGTACTCCATTGCATGGATATTCTCACCAATTCCATATCACAAAGCAGATCCAATCCAAGCTTCTCACAGACAATGTCTTTTTACAGGTATCAGTAATTTTGTGACCGGCATTGCAGCGGCTTACTGGGCCCACTCCCCTGTTATCGCCCTGACCCCAGAGGCTAGCACTATGACCAAGGGACATGGCGGCTTCCAAGAGGTCGATCAACTACCACTTTTCGAGGTGAGCTGAAATAATTAGGTTTAATTAATTCAATTTGAATTTGGATTATAATTAGAGAGAAGAAGAATAGAAAGTATGTTGTATGATCAGTTTGAGTTGCTTCTACCATATTTACAGGTTTTTATCCCCTCCTGATCCTCCCCTGTTTTCACTTTTCAGCCCATTACGAAGTACCAAGGACATGTGAATAACCCCGCCCGAATGGCTGAGATTACAAACAGGGCATTTGACATTGCCATGGCCGAGCGAGGCCCAACACAAATCAACTTTCCTCGGGACTACCTCTATTATGAAGGTAAATATTGGGGGAACAAGAAAGAGTTAAAGAAACTGAAAAAATGAACCCTCATTTCCAAATGTTCGCTCCAATAATCCTATAATCATGATACTTAAGTTTATGACACATGTGCTTCCTACGATACAGGTGACTACCAGATCCCCAAGCCCACAATCCCTGAGAAGGGTGCCGGTGGCCCCAAATCAATCCTGGCTGCCGTTGAACTGATCAGAAGTGCAAAGAATCCAGTTATTCTTGGTAAGTCCTAAGAGATAATGGTAGGTACTTTATTGTGATCAATTCTATAGTTGGCAAAAACGAACAGTATTTACAACCAAGTCGAGGGTGTTGAGTAGCAATTGTTGAGATCAAATCACATGCGAAACTTTATTAAGTTGTAAACCTAGTAACCTCTGTAACTCTAGTTTAACCTTTCTTCTTCCCCCTCTCTAGCTGGTGGCGGTGTTACGATGGCGGGAGCTGAGGCCCAAGTTGCCCAGCTGGCATCCCTCCTATCAGCCCCTGTTGCAGTCACCTACCTTCACAATGATGCCTTCCCCGCTGATCACCCCCTGTATGCTGGAAGTCTGGGTTATCAGGGATCTCAAACTGCCATGCATTCCATCAGGTACTGCTGGAGATAAAGTCTCGATTCAAATATCTCGTGGTGAATCGGGCACTTGAATTGCCATATATTGAAAACATGATGGTTTTTATATTTTCCAGAGAGGCAGACGTTGTGATTGCCCTTGGTACCCGCCTGTCACCCTTCGGCACTCTTCCTCAGTATGGAGAGGAATACTGGCCCAAAAATGCCAAAATCATTCAGGTTAGTAGCCGAACTATTCGAATCAGGACTCATGATAGGAAGCTTTCATCATTGATTGTTTGTGTCAATCTAAACAAATCGTTTGCTGATAATATCAGTGATATACCATCCCAGCTAATTCTTCTATGATACCATCCCATAATAGTTGATTCCTAACATACTTTACCATATTACAGGTAGAGGTTGATCCTCGCCGAATTGGCCTTACCAAAAATGTCGATGTTGGCATTTGTGGAGATGTGAAACTCGCTACCGAGGAACTCACCACCCAACTGAAGGATGGTGGTTTTGCATGTATGGAAACCGTGGGAGAGCGACTTGAAACCCTTTCCAAGGTGAGATACAAGTGGGCCAGGGATGTTGATGTGCGGTTATCCGTTGTGTGCAGCATAACGATTTATTACAATTGTATCTCATGCTGCTATAACTCATGCCCTCATCTTGTCAGTTTGTTGAATTTGCTAGTTTTGTGTTGGCGTTATACACAGACCTGATCCTATACCTTAAATCTATCTACTACCTCCCTAACTTCTTCTATACCTCCCATCTAACTTCTTCCCAATCTCCTTTTTCATTTCTTTTCTTTTTCTGTCAATTTTTACTGTTTCCGAAGTCTATCTAATCCAAAATCCCTTTCTAGAATTATACTTTCTAATTTCTGCTGTTCTCCCATTCTTTTTCCATCCACTCCCTCAATTATCCTCTGATCTATTGTTTTAAATCTTCTTCCCTCCCTCCCAATATCTTTCATCATACCTCTGAACTCTCGTCTCTCTTCCTTCTATCATTCGAACTCCTTCCTTGCCCCACTCCGCTCCAGTATTCTAATCTCTAAGATTAAAATATTTTCGGATTTTCCTATCCAACCTTTTTATACTTTCCTTTTCTTCTTGAAACCCATATTTTTTTTCAAAAAGATAAACCCTACTCAACTGCTACCACCGTCAAAGAAACACGGTTTCAAAACCTGTTCTACTATCTCCAAAAGCCAAAGATCAAAACTCCCCCCATTCAAACGGGGCCTGGAATTTCTCGGAACCGATAAAACCCACGGATTCAAAGATTTTCATCCTCTCTCTTTCTTTCCATCCTCTCTCTGTGTTTTTCGCCGACACACTCCTCTCTCATCCTCTCTGTTCGTTATCTCTCTCTCTCTCCCATATCGCACGGTGTTGTCTACCTTTATATGCTACAGGTGTTAGGTGTTCCAGATGGTCGGGCGGTGTCAACAACCAGTATCCTGAGTAGCCGGTCCTGAGCCCGTATTCTACGGTATTTATTCCCGATGGTATCTACTTAATTAAAAGCTTTAATAATATCAAGCTTTTTACAAAATCTTTGAATAAATTTCACCCATGTACACAAGATATACTCATTCACGAGCCCCTGGGAGAAGCTGCGGGAAGGAGGGGGAACTAGCTCGTCCAAAACAGAAACAATCTCTCTCTCTAACAGTGCTCCTAAGAAGGGGATTTGTGGGGGATGGCAATACCGGGTTGGTTCACTGGTGGTGGTGTAGTTACACCTCTTTGCTCACGTACTCCGTTTCAGAGACGAATCACGTGGACTTCAAACCTGGATGCCATGACAAATGCCCATGTCGGCAGCTCCACCCCAGATCGGGTGAGGCCGAGACAGGCCCTCAGGGAGCTGGAGCTTGCCATGGAGAGGGATAGCATTGTCAGCACTGATATTGGAAATATCTGTAGCGTTGCCAATAGTTACCTCAAATTCAGGTAAGCATTTCCATTTTTTCAGATCTAGATTTGTTTATCCCCTCTTAGCATATAACCGCGACCGATTGACCATCATCATTTGCTGCATCATTCCGCCCTCTCCAATCTTCTAACACTAACCCTGACTATTCTTCCAGCCACGTCGGTCCCAGTATGTTGGCAGCGATGACCTTTGGTAACTGCGGTTACTCTCTACCTGCTGTAATGGGAGCCAAAACAGCAGCGCCCCACCGAAACTGTGTCAGCTACTCTGGAGATGGTGCATGGGGCATGCAGCTCAATGAGGTATGTATAATAGTTCTTACTATGCGGGGAGGGAGTAGTACTTTTCTCAATGAGGTTCTTATCATATTTGACTGGGGCCGGGGTAAGAAGGGGGTGCATCATATCGTATCTCATATCCTTCCTCCACTGAATAAGCTCACCCCGTCCCCTCCCTCCCCCTCAGATCATGACGTGTATCCGTGAAGAGATCCCTGTGACAGCTGTTGTCTTCAACAATGGACAGTGGGGAGCCGAGAAGAAAAATCAGGTACAATAATTTCATACGGCTGTCAGACCATGGTGTGTCAGCTCTCGTGCACTTTTAGAACTCGGGATCCATGCGTTGTGGTACAGCTCGTGCTATAAGTAACGATGTGGAAGAATGGGGCCGTGGTGTAATTAATAATTACTAATAATAATTACTAATTATCCATCCCTTCACGTGCAGGTGCTCTGGTTTGGTGATCGTTACATCGGGTCCCAGCTGAAGAACCCCTGGAGCTATGCAGAGATTGCCCGATCAATGGCTGCTGAAGGAATCACCTGCACCCACGTAGATCAGGTATAGATACACCAGTGATCTGGGTTGTCACCATGGCAACTTAGTCACCATGGCAACCCGGAACCCCCCCATGGCAATTTAGAATTGGATCTCGCTCACATAATATGTCCATGTCACCGATCTCCTCTCCCCTCACTAGGTTGGCGATGCTCTCCGAACTGCCAGTCAGAACCAGAGGGATGGAAAAACCACCGTTATTGAGATCATGGTTACCAAAGAACTGGGGGACCCCTTCAGACGGGACGCCATGAAGCTACCTTTCCGACATTTGGAGAAATTCCATAGCACCATTCAGACCTCAGAGAGCGAGTCGGGCCAGCCCACAGACTTGTGAGGCGGCACAATATGAAGATAGGATAGGGTAGGGTAATGATGATAAAGACTTAAAATGAGATGTGTCCGAGCTGAGATAAAAGACTCTTATGATATATACGGGAAGGCCAACTGGTTGAGATTTTAAGACAGAATATTTAGCAGAAAAAGACTGCGTAATGATATAATAAGGATTAGGGCCGTCTTCCGAGAAGAATTGTTTTATTGTTTGTCAGAATGTTTGTCAGAATGTTTGAGTCGGTTTAAGACTTGTGTCTCCCTGAAAAAGATGCAAAACCAAAAAGACATTGCTACTGTGTGTGCTGTTAGTTTGTGTCAGGTGGGGTATGATCCCAATTCTTTTACTTGAAATATATACGATGATATTATGTTATTGACAAAATATACAGCTTGTTTTCATTTGATGTTTCATGGAATAACACTCCTTGAAAAATCTGCCCTTCATTTTACCCCCTCCCCTCCCTCACCCCTTCATTCTTCAACCCCCTACCTAAGTCCCCCTCTAAACCCCCCTCCCGAACCCGGATGTGTCAGCTTGTCACACAGAGAATACACAGCTAGTCGCTTCTTACACACAGTTAGAGAGTGCTCTATGTTTTTATCGATATCCCATATCTTATTAAGCCACTAGCCAGTTCCTTAGTCCTAGTTTGCTAACTTTAGGTGCTTTTGTAAATACAGATCCTACTTGGCTTGCACACTACATGTTCATTTTGCTACCAAGGATACCTTCAGCCTTGTTCACACATATTCATCAAACGCACCTTTGTGCAGCTGTTTTTTCACAAAATTCTGTGTGATCGATTCGTTATCATCTAGCTGATGTGTTGGTATTAGTTTCCATATATCATTTGGTCATCATTTTTCAGTAGGCCACGTATATTCGTTCCAAGCGTACCTTGTTGAGTAAGAGGACTCAACGTCCCACCTGAGCAAGCGGCCGGTCTGAAAACATTTTTCGACCTCAGTTTTGTTGTGTTTGATTAGGCTTGAATGCAGCGTTTTAACATGTCTATCTACAATATTTCACTTCTCCCCATATATATTTTCAGTAGTGAGCCGGTCCTTTCCAAGCCCTCTCCCAAGATGGCCGGAGAAATGGACGAGTATATGGCCAAAATATTTCCGACTGGAAAAGGAGGTGGCGATGAAGGAAAGAAAGCCCCGGATACAGCTGCAGCACCGCCCCCACCTCCGCCACCTTCCCCTGGTGCTGCATTGATGGTTAGTTGGTTAATATGACGTTATGAATGACGTCATTATGCTGGGTATATGCTTCACAATGATCATAACGACATAACATTGCAGCTGTCGTTAGTTGAGCTGATCAGAGTACAGAATTCTAAGTTTGGAAGTACAACGTTAGCTGTTTTATTAGCTTTTAGATTATGATTTGTTGAGTACTATTTTTGGGAGACATATCCTTTTTGTAAAACGCAATCTCCAACCACTGCTGTGCCCCAGCTCAGCCTCAATCTACTCGATCGGGTTTTAAACAAAAAAGTAAAGCACTATATTACAGCATTTTTAACGCATTTTAATCGTATCTTATCATGTTTTAATGGTCGTGTAACAGGCTGCGTTTCATGGTCGGAGGTCAGATGAGGAGCCTCGGAAATTTTCAGGTTTGCAGCGTGTCACCTGTTCACGCGGTTGCCAGACCTGAACATTTTCGAGGCTCCTCATTTCAATTGAAACGCAGCTGGAGTGTGCCCAATTTTACATTGCTGTTCATTTTCTAGGTGAAAACAGTTGAAACCGAGGAGGCTGAGCTGGAGGTAATTAATTAATTAATTGTGTAATTATTTATGTAATTAATATTATTTAGTTAGATGTTTTTTAAGGTTTTTTTTCTAGTTTTGTTTTTGTGATCATCATGCCATGTCAAAACACCACCCCATGGTGACATCCAATGGTGTATCCCATCACACTACTACTACACGTGCGGTCACACGCCCCACCCCACTGTGTGTATCAGCCTATCAAGCGAAAGTGAGAGAGAGAGGATTAAAGAGAGAGAGAGAGAGAGAGAGAGAGAGAGAGAGAGGGGATTAGAGAGAGAGAAAGAGATAGGGGATTAGAGAGAGAGAGAGGATTAGGGGACAGAGAGATAGAGAGAGAGAGAGAGAGAAAGGGGATTAGAGAGAGAGAGAGGATTAGGGGACAGAGAGATAGAGAGATCAGAAAGATACATTCGGCCATTATTATATCTCTATCTTTACACACCATGTAATATACGGCATGTATGTTGTTAGGTCAGTTATATATATTCTGCTGACACACGTTTTTTGTTTCCTGCGTTCCACATTGATTTGTTGATCGCGTTGCATTTTTATTCGGATGATCATATAATACATGATATTATAATTGATGATAACAATATATTGACATTGTGCTGTATAATGTGTATGTACAATATATATTGGACACAGAATACGTCATACACTATTGTAGTAGTTGTAAAGTAGTTATAAATTAGCTAGTTATAAAGTTGTTAGCTATAAAGTAGTTTTTTCTAGTTATAAAGTTGTTAGTTATAAAGTATAGTTTTGTATTGATAAGCTGGTGACGTGATACACCATTGTTTAGCTATAGCAAAAAAAAGAAATTGAAAAAGTAGAACGCTATTTTTTCAATTTCTTGTTCTCTACTAGAAGGTAGAATCCAATCGATATATCACTTGTTCTCCAAAGATGATTGGTTTCCCGTCAGGGATTCCATGAAACGTGTGTTGCGTCATAAATACAGCTGTATTCTTTCGTTGTGTTCTCCAAAGATTCAGATTTAATAGTCAAGATATAGAAATAACGCTGGCATTGTTTCTACTATACAGATGAACCCCACTGGGATCGCTCCAGTCAATAAAAGAACTACTTCGTAGAGCTATCCCAGCGATAGTAGAGGAGAACAAAGGAACTAAAATTAGAAAGAAACTAGAGGACAAGATAATAAAGCTGCGACGCAGCAATTAAAGACGCATTTTTCTGAAGTCTGAAGTACAGATTACCCAATAAAAGGCAAAGCAACAATCAGAGGAACAAACAGAGGAACAAACAGAGCAGCAGACAGAGGTGAGAGGACCGAACCAGACAAACAAGCTAAGCAAACAGTCACTAAAGGACCAAGCGATGAGTAAAGCAGGATGGGTCGAGGAGAACGGACAATGGTTCTGGGAGAGTGTTGAGGTCAGCAGTAGTACCTCAATGAGCGCAGAACAGAGGGAGGAGTGCGTGGAGGTAATATATACAGCATGTAGTGAGTGGGAGTGAAGGGGCCAATTATAGTTGTGGTTTTTAATCTTTAGAATGAGATTGAGAATGACTACTTGATTGCTGATACACACACTTTACAAAAACGCACTCCTCTCAATCACTCACACTTCACAGCCTTCACTAGCGGTACTGGTATCACTTATTAGTGATTGGCACCCTTGTGTAAGCCCTAAGCTACAGTGTAGGCCCTGATGGGGACTCTATAACAGTGTATGGTCCCCAACAGGGGTTCACGCCCATGGCAGCCACTCCTATCAAACCAATGTCAGCCCCTGCAGGAGATCCAACAGGAACCGACCGAATCAGGAAATTCTGGTCCCTGATTGGCTGATAACCAGTCACGTGACCTAAATAACGAGTTCTGATTGGTTGTTTACTTGCTTCGGTCGGTTCTTGAGATCCAAGATCTACACTGTAGGGTACTCAACATCTTATCAAATCAAATAATGTCCCGCTGCTGCAGGAGATCCAAGAGACACTGGAGGAGTTGAGCTGGAACATGGCTGAGATGATGAAACAGATGGCGAAACAACAGGAACTGTTGGCACAGCAACAGGAGGAGGAGAGGAAGAAGAAACAACATGGGTGTAACAGGTATATCGGGGTTTCTTTCTTTCTCGCGAGGTGTCACTAAATCGTTCACCCCTCTCTTCCCCTATCAAAAGTTTTTTCGCTAATTCTTGATTCGCGTCGCTAAACGGTGTTGAAAAAGCGAGACAATTAACTTTTGATGGCGATCTCTTAATTCATTCCCTCATCCTAGGTGTTACGGCCGTAACCGATGCCAGTGTGGTACAAGTGATGTCCTCTTTGTATCCCAAAGCCAAATCACTAACAACAGGGTCACCTCACCGTCCCCGATACGGGTCATGTCTCCCGTAATGAGACCTGTTTCACCTGTAATACGAGCTGTCTCCCCTGTGATCAGAGTGGCATCTCCAATGCTCACTACATGCGGTGGTGGTGGTGGTTGCTATGGTAATGGTTGCTATGGAAACGGGGGTGGTTGTTGTGGAAACGGTGGTGGTTACTGTGGAAATGGGGGTGGTTGTTGTGGTAATGGTGGTGGTTGTGGACCAATGGTTGTATCAGCACCAGCACCTCCACAACATGCTCCTCCACCACCAGCTCCTGCACCGGCACCTGTGCCTGCACCAGCTCCAAAAAAGGTACCCTAGTAAGATAACAGTAGAAATTTAATTCATTGGTCAATCTAATAGGATGAAAAGTGTTCATTGAACATTGCAAACTTTCACCGTGTTCTTTTTACCACTTTTTCCACAACTTATCTTCCCAGTTCCCACCCCTCTTTAACTCATTTAGCAGGTGACATTTTCTGAGTGCCCTACTTGCGTCTGCAAAGAAAGGACACCAGAACCATCCAATGAACCACCCCCACCTCCTCCACCTCCAGCACCCCGACCTGCGCCAGGTAATTGCCTTATATGGGCTGTGCTACAAATACAATCCCAATAGCCAAATATGGGCACAATATTCCAAGGTCATGAAAAACGATCCACTCCAAATATGGAATCAATAATAGTTATTGAGTCAATAACTTTCATTTCAGCGCCTGCTCCGGTCGTGGAAGTGATGCCTTGTTCCTGTAACTACAATAATGGGTGTCACGGGAGGCAGCCCCAGATTTACGTTATTCCTGATGAACCTACTACTACTAGCACACCGTAAGTTGGTTTGTTTGTTATAAACCATGTGCAATCACCAAACCTTCCAAACTACAGTATCTGCCCGATATTGGAGCAATGACCATATATGGGCACAGTATAACTCCATATATGGCCATGAGAAACATTATCCCCTCCTTCATATTTCCAGGGGTCTTCAAGAGGAGGATCTGCCGGATATCGGAGCTATACAGGACCGTCTGGATAAACTGGAAAAGAAGCCTGATGATCTAAAGCCTATCCTGGAAAACGTCCATAAACTGAGAGATCAGTTGCTGGAGAATTTGGAGACCGTTCATGCTAGGTAACGTTGTTAGGGGCGCGCACACAGAGAGAATACAGAGAAAGAACCATCACTGTGGTCCATTATCAGTTAGAGTTATACTGTTGATGGGATCCCATTAATGGGATGCCATTCAGTTAGAGTTTCCCCTTAGGGGAAAGACACTTCCCCCTTACTCAACAAAGGTAACGGGGAATTTTGTCAACTTTATCTTCTTCTTCCTTGCCCCTCCCTTTCGCCCTCGCCCATTGCTCACCGTTTGTATTAATTATTATCCGAGATCGTCTGGAAAGTCAGTCGTTGGTAATTGACGTGACGCGCGCTTGTCAATCACTTTCCTTGTTATTAAAGCACACCATCCAAGTCTCCCTTGGCGGTACGCGCGCAGGTGTGTAAATTAATTAACAATACGATTGTCGATTTAATTGATTAATTCGTTTACGGTTTAATCATGCATAAAAGTGTCCGTCTGTCCACCGTTACCGCGGCGGTATGCTAAGTGAAATTTTCGTCGACTTGGCCCTTAGCTTATCCCTAGATATCTAGATATAGCCCGTATAGATCGCCCGTATGATAATATTGAGTCATGAATGATTAATTATTGAATTTCTTGTGACTCACAATTAACCCCTCCGCAGAATGGCTGTACTATCTGGATCTGTATCCGACAGTGACCACCAAGCCATTACTGACCGAGTCACCAAGGTTGAGAGAAGTGTGACCCTAATTCTGGAAGAAATAAAGGGAATTGGGGGACATGGGGATCTACTACCCAGGTGAGGGAAACAGTCTGATGCCGCCAGACCCCATTTTGACCTGAGATCGGGTCGGTGACGCCAGACAGAACAGTCAGCTCTATCTGGTTGTTTGGGTCACCCAACTCAACATTGATTTCAGGATTTTTTGAAGCTCAACAAATCTTAAAATCTGCTTATGACTGAATTCTGATATTCTGTGCATCTTTTTATTAACCACACAATATTTAATTAATGGCCCCAATGAAGTTTGAATCACGTAATTAAAATTATATTAGTTGCAACTACTAATCATCTGGTAGTTGAATGGTTGAATGGTTGAATGTATTTTTCTTCATTTCCAATTCTGTTTTCAGGTTGAGAGAAATTCAAGATACGCATAACTTTATTAAAGCGGAACTCGCTAAAATTGCAGTTCGAATCGAATCACTGAATAACATAGATGTGCTGGTAAGTTTCACTTTCACTTTCAAGTTTTACTTTCACTTTCACTATCAGCTTTTTACTTTCATTTTGACCAGATAGTTTCCACTCGAACACACTCGTATCTGATATCACATAACTTAATCATTCTTTATTAAGTTAACACACTTGCTTATACATATACTCAAAATTGTCCATATATAGATCTGAAAACAAATATCACACTCAAAAACTCAGTCCACAAAAAAACATATAGGACCTGGACCCCCATTTTATTGATTCCACTGAGCCACTGGACATTATTCTGCTGCTGCTGCTGCTGCTGCCATTGCTCTGTAACATGCCTTGGCGCATTCCATAACGTCACTCATCCTGTCCTGTTTGCCCGTTGATCGGTATCCGTTATAGCAGTTCCACAGACAGCTGGGAGGGAGAAGGGGGGTGTGTTAGAGGGGGTGTTAGAGGTGTTAGAGGTAGCTGCAGGAGAAAAGAGAGGGGGTGTTAGAGGTAGCTGCAGGAGAAAAGAGAGGGTGTGACGGTGTGTTAGAGGTAGCTGTGGGGTGTTAGAGGGGGTGTTAGAGAGGGGGTGTTAGAGGCAGCTCGGAGAAGAGAGTGGGGGTGTTAGAGGTAGCTGCAGGAGAAGAGTGGGGGTGTTAGAGGTAGCTGCAGGAGAAGAGTGGGGATGTTAGAGGTAGCTGCAGGAGAAAAGAGAGGGGGTGTTAGACCACCTACATCTAGTTATTCTATAATTTTAGGGAACTTGTCAGAGTAGGATACTATCTCGATGTACATGGGGGTAAATAGCCGTGACTTGAGATTCAGACACTACTGTTCTCCCCTATAAAAACTATATGAATTGTAACACCTACTTCTTACTATCGACACTCCGTTCAGCGATGAGGTGCTCCTCTGGTAGTACTGCTGGTATGGCATGTACCGCGAGGGTACAACAAATAACCACCAACACTAATGAACTACTCGTCCTGATCATTGCTGTTTAGGAGTTCTGTTACCCTTTAACTTCCTTGCTGCAGGATATGTGGGTTGGTTATTCGACAAATTTGCATGTTATTAATATTAGTAATTAGTAAAGGTTTAAAGAACTGATTAAAAACTAGGCCGGTTTTTCAAGCACACTAAATAACTAAATTAGTTCTATCCCCTCTTTTATTGGGTGGTACCCTGCATTTTAATAGGATACCACGCGTGTGTGATCAGATAGAGATGGTGCAAGAAGTGCAGATATTTAATTGCCAGACATATATAAACAAGGTACAGAGCGGCTACCGTACTAAATATAGTACAGTTAGGAGATTGTTATGCTACTGGTACTAGTATAAATATTAAATATAGTACAGTTAGGAGATTGTTATGCTACTGGTACTAGTATAAATATTAAATATAGTACAGTTAGGAGATTGTTATGCTACTGGTACTATAATTTATATGTACAGTTAGAGTTGTTATGCTACGTACTAGATAAATAAATATAGTACAGTTAGGAGATTGTTATCTACTGTACTAGTATAAATACTAAATAAGTACAGTTAGAGAGTTCTGATGCTATGGTATGATTAAGTAAATCATAGTACATAGAGTTGTATCGTATGTACTGGTTAATATTCTTATTCCTTGGAGGTTGTGCTATGGTATATAAAATATTAAATATAGTACAGTTAGGAGAGTTATGCTATGGTACTAGTAGAGTTTAAATATACATTAAGTTTTCGCTATCAAAAACAAATAAATGCATTATGGTGAACCATTGTTAGAGAGGGATGACGTGTGTTCTAGCTCTAACAACGAGATCGAGTATGTTATCTATCTGCCTCTCTACCTCGTTCTCTATTTTTCTCTCTCTCTCTCTCTCTCTCTCTCTCTCTCTCTCTCTCTCTTTCTCTCTCTCTCTCTCTCTCTCTCTCTCTCTCTCTCTCTCTCTCTCTCTCTCTCTCTCTTTCTCTCTCTTTCTCTCTCTTTCTTTCTCTCTCTCTCTCTCTCTCTCTCTCTCTCTCTCTCTCTCTCTCTCTCTCTCCCACCCACATTGGCATATGAAGATATGTAGTATCAATGATGCTCGGAGTCACGGGTGTCGCATATAATAGAAAAGTATAGTTGAGGGCGGGGTAGATCCCGGGTCTGGGTTTCATTCATTAGCTGATTTTCTGAGTGCCTTTTTACAGCTTTAAAATCATAAAATATATTCAATCAGACACAATAGTCTACTATTTGTTAGGCCAGTCGCCAGATAGTGAGATAGCCTTCAATTTCGTAGAAACTGCCTCGATTTAGTTTCAAGGAAACCAAAGGGGGTGGCGTATGATCACTGCCTTACAGCTGTAGTGCTTGTAGTGGAAATACAGTAATCAAGGGCCACGACAGTCGACACGGATGATTTCCAGGGGGGGGGGGGGCCAAGGCCCATTTTGGGAGCGTGCGGTAACGGTGCCCCAAAAATCCCCCTGAATTTCAAAGAAATTGTAAATCCCAGGCCCCCCCCCCTGGCCCCCCGGTGTCGTGGGCCCTGGTAATGCAGCGTATACCGTAATGGCGCAGACTTAGCGTAACGTACAAGTGCAATGTGCATTTCTCTCGTTTTTTAAGAAACTTTTCAAGTGTAAATCACACAATTTAAAAATACCCCAACAAAATAAGGAACCCCTAACTTATTTAGTTTCTTGATAAATGAGAAAGCTTCTTAGTTTTTGGGTTACTTGATCTTGTGGTTTCTTAGAAAAAAGTTTCTCATTTAAAAGTTTCTTGAGATATAGGAGCTTAATTAAGGAGCTAGTAAGGTATTTAAAAGGTATCTCGCTATGATTGTCTTGCTCGACCCTCTTAAATTGCGAGCCTAAAGTACACGATATTATTGCAAATTATTGCAGTATAGTGATACGTCATACCTACGAATCACATCGTCACTGACAATGACGAACCAAGTAAGCAAATTTCCATTAGATACAGTTAGATATATCCACGCCATGAAAGTTAATACATTAAAGTTTGGGTAAGAAGCTACTAATTAGTAATAATCTTGTAGATACACCCTTTGTTGTCCTGAACTAGGCAGCCAATGAAGGGAAACAAAGAGGTTCGTTAGTTGGGTATTATGATCCGGTCATGTACCTCAGCGAGTTGTTGAGTAACCCCTTACTCAACAAGCAGCGAGGGCAATATCGAGCAGCATACGAGATATCCCTGATTTTTTTAGTGGAATATAATTGTGGTCCGGTCAGGCACCATTGTTGAGAAACTATTGTGAGGTATTGACTGTGATATCTCGAACGCTGCTCGAGGCCCGGTGCGGAGAGGACAGTCTTATTGAGACAACAAATTGTGTTCTAACAGCGCAGTAATTCGCACTACTAGCGGTCATAATAAAGTCAATATACTGTTGGGGCTATTTATATGCTAGAAGGGGCAATGGTCAAATTGGTGATGGGGCGGACGACGCAGTTAGAACCCCACGTGCGTGGGTCACGTGATTGAGTGGTGCTTTGTTGTTGCTGATAGCAGAATAGTTTTACAAACAAAATTACAAAAATGTTACTATCAGCGGTTGCTTGCGATTATAGAACAATGTTGTCGAGAGAAAGAGATTGCTAAATGTTAAAATAATAGAAACTGATAGCCAGTTTTAGGTGCGTTACAACATACCAGAACTTTTTGAATATATTTTATAAAGTACGAGTTATAAAATGTTCGACAGAATACTGGTGGTACCAGAAACTGCAGATAACCATACCAGACCTTTTCACTGATGGTATCATTAATAATGAAACCACCAGTATTCTCAATTCTGTAGTTGTCTGACTTGTCTCGATCGAAAAGTTCCATCGAAAAATTAGAATTGGATTTCGAAACCCATTTTTAATTTGTCGATGGAAAATTTTAGAATTTAATGGCATTACCAACTACAGTCGGACCCCGATTTAGTGGCCCCCGATTTAGTGGCACCCCGATTTAGTGGCAGGATTTTTCCCCCGTACCGATACCTATAGGAAATTAACATTATTTGACCCCGATTTAGTGACACCCCCAATTAGTGGCAGGATTTTTTCCCCCGAGGATACCACTAAATCGGGGTCCGACTGGTACATGCATGGTTGTACATACCATTAAATTCAAGAACGATCACGTTCCACCAAAAAAATTAAAAATGATTTTCGACAACGTTCAATTGCATCGAAAAATTAACAATTAATTTCGAGACAACTTAGACAATATTACTACAGCTTGAATTGAAGCAAGAAAAAAAATTACGTCGTGTGTCCCCTAGTGGTTGACTTTGTATAAGGTCCTAATAAATTTTTGCTGGTATGTAGACACACGAAGTAGCAAAAATTCCCCGGCAATATTGAAGGAAATCATTTTTCTATAATATGGGGATGTAGTTGGAAGTTAGTAATAATAACCAACTTCCAACTTCCTAAACCCCATTCAGTCAGAGTGTTAAAAAAAGTCGGAGCCCGATTTACCGGGATGCTCGGGAGAAAGGAATTTGTCCGGTAAATCGAGGATTGGTTGATGGTTATACTCGCTGGCAGCATTGCTGGTGACTGTCCGCTCCATCAGCCATCTCTAATCTCTATTAGACTAGCGCACCCATTGGGTGCGCCTCAAGTTAGGGCTTTTTGATAACCCATCCGGCTTCGCCGAGTGGTTCTTTTCGCCCATTTCAACGTCAATAACACGGTTGCCATGGCAACTGAATTGTTGAAATTCATTCGAAAATATTAACAAACTTCCACTGGAAGTTCCAAAAGTGTGAATAACAGCTTTACAGCTTTGGTCATATGAAGTGTTTTATGAAGGAGCAGTCTGTCGCTTAGATACCGCCTAACGAACGACCACCACTTCGACGTCGTTCATCTCCAAATTATAATAGAGATGGTTCTGTCAGAGCATTGGCCTGACCCATTCGGAGCACGCGAGAACTGTGGTCAGAGCATTGGCCTGACAGAGATGGTTTGGCAAACGAGCTGCGGGATAAGGCAGCGCTTTTTAATTAGATGGTTTTCGTGATGGCTAATTAAGTGACTCCGAGAGTTGGAGTGAGTCTGGTACCCTGATACTTGGAGACAACTATCACGCATACTAAGCTATAACTTTAACTAGTCAAAGTTGTTAAATGCAAGAGCGGGTTTGTGGGGTACGGTTGTTGTCTGTTGAGTATTTAGGAGACATTATAGCAACTCAAGAAGGGGCGAGAAATTGGGAAATAAGTTTGTTTTCTATTGAGATTTGTTTGGGTAAATATTAATTAAATCAATCGTTAAAATTCTTAATTGTCATGTTTCACCTGCACACTAGCACGGGACCCACACAGTGCATTTGCACCGATTTTTTTTCTTGAAAAAATACGGGAAAGATTAAGAAAGCAGGACTTAAGATAACTTGGTAGCCACTATGGTGACTGCTATCCTAAATACAATCATGACGTCCACGGACCAACGGACCATGACCGACATATTGACCGACCATAATATAATCGATTTCTCAACTCACACAGCATTTCTATCCCACCTCCATTAATTCGCATTCGCAATTATTCCAGGCTAATTAATTAATTGAATTAATCGGGGGGGGGACATGTTAATTGTTAATAAATCACCTCTTTTTTTCGATTTTGTTAATTAACGTTAATTAACAAAATTAACAAAGTTAACAAATGCTAAAAGACTGTTCTTATTGGTTGATAATACGACTTTAACTGGTTTAGTTTTATAGTTTAATGACTTACCTAACACATATATACCCAATCAAGGCCTTTTTCTATAACAAAAGTCCGACATACAGGTTTTTTGGCTCAAAATCGATTAAATCCAAAAGTTACAAATATTTCAATTTAGCGTATATAATCATATTTTAACGTAATTTTTTCATTTGTAATCGATTCTTTGGACTTAATAAGATGATATACAGTCGGACCCCGATTTACCGGGCCCCGATTTACCGGAACCCCGATTTACCGGGAGGATTTCTTTCCCCCAATTTTTTTTTTGGAAAATTTTCGAAGTTTGGCCGGTTGGTAAACTTGCATTTGCAATTCGCTAGGTCTAATGGGGATCACGTATCGGTTCGTTTCGAACCGTCTAATTAGCGGCAGGACACGTGATAAGATGCACCGATTCGAAACACGATTCGAACGTGATACCTTAGAAAAATTTCATAACTTTTTTTGCAAAATTTTACAGAATCATTGTCAATGCTTTGATCGATGCTACCCGTAAATTTTCAGAGAAAAAGTTATTTTGAAACTTTGATACTTCCTCACCCCGCTTAAAGTGCCCAGATTCGGCATGGTATCACGTATCAGTTCGTTTCGAACCGTCTAATTAGCGGCAGGACATGCGATAAGATGCACCGATTCGAAACACGATTCGGACTCGGTCGGGGTGGTTTACCTTATAAAAAGTTTTTACAATTTTTTTTGAATTTTTTAAATTTTCTATTTCTAATGACAGAAGCAATGATCATATTGTCATCAATAAATGTATACTATACAGTTAAAGGTGTCTTGGTATATAATTTTGGACAAAAGTAGGATTTATGGGTCAAATATGCTCTACCCCGATATACCGGGCACCCCGATTTACCGGGCAAAATGGCTTTCCCCGAGGATCCCGGGGGGGGGGGGGGGGGGCCGGCTGAAGTTTTTGAAGTTTGAAGTTTTCCACCCTACTTTTTGAGTTTTTGAAGTTTTTGAAGTTGACTTCAAAAACTTCAAAAAGTCTAAACTACTTTTATATGCTATCAGTGACTATTATTTCACTTGTTTAGGTTAGTTTCATGCTTAACCCTTTGAGGCCCAGAGGGTCATATATGTCCAAAAGTTTGAGGCTTCCTAGCGACAAGCCTGATAAAGTTTTGGCATAAAATAAAATGCCAGGTGGTAGCTTGAACGATTCTCTATCTATAAATCTAGTTAGGGAGTATTGGTGAAAATCTTGGACAAAATTTGTAACAAGCTAATTTCTTCACCAACTGGCTCAGATGGGTGTCTAGTAATGCCAAAAAAAAATCAATGATCATCGGGAGCGCGCACGCTCCGTAGCGCGCGAAAATGCTTCACGTGCATTTCTAGCTTAGAACAAAAAATGAAAACCAACTTAGGAAAGGAGTAGAGACAAATCTGAGGGCACTAAAATGTGTAGCGTCCTCGCATTAGTGGGGGTAGGTGCCGGAATTAAGTCTCTATCTCATCTGGTTAATTAGATAATTGGATAATTAGGTTTGCGCATAACCGTTTTTTGGCTATACGGCTATAGCCACTTAGGAATGGTTTAGAGACTTTTCACTGGTGCCATTTTGTTCAGAACAAAATTTTAATCTAAGAGTTGTGGAAAAATTTAGGGCCTATCTCTTACCGTTTAGGCGTAATTTGCGGTGAAAGGAAGCCAATTAACTCATTTTTTCGCATTTTCGACTAATTTGGCATCCCTTCAGCGCAAATTACGCCTAAACGGTAAGAGATAGGCCCTAAATTTTTCCACAACTCTTAGATTAAAATTTTGTTCTGAACAAAATGGCACCAGTGAAAACTCTCTAAACCATTCCTAAGTGGCTATAGCCGTATAGCCAAAAAACGGTTATGCACAAACCTAATTATCCAATTATCTAATTAACCAGATGAGATAGAGACTTAATTCCGGCACCTACCCCCACTAATGCGAGGACGCCACACATTTTAGTGCCCTCAGATTTGTCTCTACTCCTTTCCTAAGTTGGTTTTCATTTTTTGTTCTAAGCTAGAAATGCACGTGAAACATTTTCGCGCGCTACGGAGCGTGCGCACTCCCGATCATCATTGATTTTTTTTGGGCATTACTAGACACCCATCTGAGCCGGTTGGTGAAGAAATTAGCTTGTTACAAATTTTGTCCAAGATTTGGCCCTTTCATCATTAGTACTGCCTAACTAATCGGGATATTTTCATGCCAAGTTGTATGACGAAGTTCCTAATTAGGACTAAATGAACCCCACTTCGGTCATTTTTTCTAATTAGGTCTCATTTCCTGATGAATTGTCCTAAACTAATTTCCTTCTAGAATAATATACTAGTAGATTAAATGGAGCTGCTAGAACAAACGGCATCAAAAAATATTCATTTTTGACTGAGAAAACTCAATTTTTGGTTTCGGGTCATATATGACCCTCTGGGTCGTTTGGGAAGTTAAGAATTTCAAACGGCCTGGGAGTCCTCCGTATGCTTTCAGAGTCTCAAAAAACTGGTTAGTCAGTGCCCTAATGATTATACAAGTCCACAGGAACCGTTTCATGAACCGTATTGACCGATTTCTACGATTTAGTCTAGGTTTAGGGTCATATATGACCCTCTGGGTCGTTAACGGAAAACTACCTATCATGTTAAATTCAGTCTTTAAACGCCGTTTATGATCAAACAAGATGCTAAACCCGCAGTAATTCATCACATTAGTGGGGGTAGAGCATCAAATTAAGACCCTATCTCGACCACTTATCGAGATAATTGGGTAATTATGTCATTATCTTCATGCGCATACCTCCGGTTTTGGGAGAAGTTTTGGGGCAAATGAGGGCACTAAAACGTGTAGAATCATTAGTGGGGGTAGAGCACAAAATTAAGTCCCTATTCCTACTTCTAACTGATATAATTGGATGGTGGGGCATCATGAAACATGTGTATAGACCTTAAAAACTTCTGTTGTTTTTAATTTGTATAATTGGATAATTAGGTAATTGAAGGTTGTGCAACTACCATGCTTCACCGAAGCGCACGGTTCAGGCTGGTCCTGATCATACATCACTTCTGCATCAGGTTGTATCCTAACAGTGAAGTTCAGATTACTTTAAAGTGAAAAGAGGTGAAATAAAACAGGTCAAAGGTCGCTAAAAATAGGTTTGGGTCAAGTATGAGGGTTATTAGACTGTAGGGATGATCCTACCTTGCGCTTTGGTGAAGCATGGTAGTTGCACAACCTTCAATTATCCAATTATCCAATTATATCAATTAGAAGTAAGAATAGGGACTTAATTTTGTGCTCTACCCCCACTAATGCGATGATTCTACACGTTTTAGTGCCCTCATTTGCCCCAAAACGTTTCCCAAATCTGGAGGTATGCGCATGATGATAATGACATAATTACCTAATTATCTCGATAAGGGGTCGAGATAGGGACTTAACTTAATGCTCTACCCCCACTAATGTGATGATTTTCTGTGGGTTTGGCATCTTATTTGATCATAAACAGCGTCCAAAGCCTGAATAACACATGTGAGGTGATGTGCAATGAACAACCCAGAGTGTCATATGACCTGAAACCTACCCCTAATTAGAGAAATCAGTCAATTCAGATCATGTAACGGTTCCTGTCAACTCGTTTCATCTCTAGGGCACTGATTAACCAGATTTTGAGGCTTGGAAGGCATATGGAGGACCCCTAGGCCGCTTGAAATTCTTAACTTCCCAAACGACCCAGAGGGTCATATATGACCCATGCTGTATCTGAAAAAGTAATGAACCGATTTGAAAAACTATTTTTCCCCTAATCTTAGAGTATCATGCTGGGTATATCTGGGAAAAATTAGAAAATTTCGTTCAGCCAATCACTATGGGCCTCAAAGGGTTAATACATATTGTGGCAAAGTTATCCGTCCTTGTCTGCCCTTTTTCTACCAAAAATTAGGATATTTACAATGATTCCTAGCCATGAAATCCATGGCACAATTTGGTGAAAAAATTTAAATTTTTTGTAAGAACAGATTTCATTTTCATTCTGTAACTCAAAAAGTTGCCTAGAAAATGCTAAGAAAGTGTTTAAAAATTATGAAGTAAATTTTCAAAAATTTTTTTGGGGCCACACCCTTTTTGCCAGCTTCACAAAATGCAAATTTTTTATTTAGGGAGTAATGAAAAAAATATGGACACCAAAATCATCAGCGGCCTCGAGTTTATACAAGGTGGGCCACGGATTGTTGGTAAGGGTTAGCGAGGTGTGCCGTCAAAACGGTGATAGTTGTGAAAATAAAAATTACGGGAGCACTCTGGATCAATTTCTTGGTAACTTTTTCCATAATTTTTTGTCAAAAATTCGAAAATTCATTTTTCATTCCTTCATTCATTTGTCGTTCATTTATGATGTGAGCATCCTAATTTTCCATCATTATGCTATTTTTCTTTGGCTTGAATTTATCTTTCCAATGAACACCATAAAAATGAAATTGAAGCACCAGGTCACGTTGCAGTTGAGAAAATGCTCATGCATGATTTTGGCTCTTCCTGCGACTTTCAATGAGCTGTATCACGGCTCCCTTTTGATCAATCTTTTTAAAAATTTGGGTGAACATTGGATAAACAAAGATCTTTGCTCACAAGAAAAATCAAGGTTAAAACTCAAAGTTCATTTTTCATTTTTGGTAGTTCATTCCACTCATTCAGGAACCAAAATCTCTGAAGTGATGAAAATTTTTGGCTTTTGTTTGGCCCATGCTCTGCCATGTCTGAGAGGTGTAGTAGCGTGTTTCCGGGCTAGTTTGTGGGTGTAGCGTGATCATGATGATACCTGACACCTTCTTTGGGCCATAATTAAGAGATTTTCTCAAATTCAAGCATGTGATTTGGGTTTTCTGTGATTGATATCGTGTAACAATGTTATGAGATCCAATAGCACCCCTAAAATAATTATTGATTCAACAAAATGGGTTGATTTATGATTGAAAAGATTTAAACCGATGACAAATTCAACAAAAACGAACAATTTCAATCATAAATTAACCCATTTCATTGAACTAATCATCATTTTTGAGGGTGCTATGGGATCTCATAACATTGTTACACGATATCAATCACAGAAAACCCAAATCACATGCTTGAATTTGAGAAAATCTCTTAATTATGGCCCAAAGAAGGTGTCAGGTATCATCATGATCACATGGACACCCACAAACTAGCCAGGAAACACGCTACTACACCTCTCAGACATAGCAGAGCATGGGCCAAACAAAACCCAAAAATTTTCATCACTTTAGAGATTTTGGTTCCTGAATGAGTGGAATGAACTACCAAAAATGAAAAATGAACTTTGAGTTTCAACCTTGATTTTTCTTGTGAGCAAAGATCTTTTTTATCCAATGTTCACCCAAATTTTTAAAAAGATTGAACAAAAGGGAGCCGTGATACAGCTCATTGAAAGTCGCAGGAAGAGCCAAAATCATGCATGAGCATTTTCTCAACTGCAACGTGACCTGGAGCTTTAATTTCATTTTTATGGTGTTCATTGGAAAGATAAATTCAAGCCAAAGAAAAATAACATAATGATGGAAAATTAGGATGCTCACATCATAAATGAACGACAAATGAATGAAGGAATGAAAAATGAATTTTCGAATTTTAGACAAACAAGATTAATTACATTATGTTCTAACATAATGTTGAATTTCCCTGCCATACATGAATCTATGAAGAAAGGAAATCATGACCAGATCCGCTGTAGCAGCAAGCGGGACACAAAATCCCGATCATTTATATGTCAGACAAACAGTATAGAGCAAATCCTTGTGTTTTAGTAGCACTAAATTGCGCGCCACGCCACCACATTGCGCGCCACACATTTCCTGAAAACGTGCCAATGAAGTGGTTTATGAAGGAGCAGCTCGTAACTGTGTGCGCGGCTCTTGTTACTACACCGTTGCCCCTCGCAACTAAAGTGTGACCAAAAATGTCCCTCTACCGATTAGTTAGTATACCAAAATGTCGTTTTCGAATTCTAACCCTGCTATGCCTTTTTGCAAAGCAAAAAGGCATCCGGGTGAATGCCTTCGGCATTCACCCGGGCAGGGAAAAAATTATGGAAAAAGTTACCAAGAAATTGATCCAGAGTGCTCCCGTAATTTTTATTTTCACAACTATCACCGTTTTGACGGCACACCTCGCTAACCCTTACCAACAATCCGTGGCCCACCTTGTATAAGAGTTATGAAGCAACATAGGGCCTATCTCCAACGGTTTAGGAGATATGAGTTTTTGAAGTTTTTGAAGTTTTTGAAGTTTTCCACCCTAAGTTTCTCTTTGAAGTTTTTGAAGTTGACTTCAAAAACTTCAAAAACTTCAGCCGGCCCCCCTCCGGATCCCGGTAAATCGGGGTCCGACTGTACAACGTTTCTGTTGGAAAAAGACATAAAATTTTTCCAAAATAAATTTTTTGTCAAAAATTGAAAATTTGCTTCGCTACAAATCCTTGTGTTTTTTTAGAAAAATAGATTTTTGGGTTATTTTTCGTTTTAAGGTAAATTCATGAATCTTAGTTAGTTTTTTGGCTTGGAAAATGTGGATTAGGGTCATTTGACTTCAATTGCGGTTTAGTTTGGCTAGTTTTTTTTTAATTTACACAATGGAACAAATCGCTGTAGAAAAGCCGTAGTACTTAGTAGAGGTAGTAGTGGTATGTAAATCGTGCTGAAGGAACAACTTTGCTCGCAGAACAAGTGTTAAATACCAAAAATACGTGATTACTCGTTCGTTACGTTGCATTTCGTTTCACTTTTGCTTGTCTCATACACCAAAAAGGGCTGTTTTCCTCAACAAAATACAACTCAAATATGTCTCTAGTTCTCATTTCCATCACACATGACCTCCCAGTTACCACTGAACTGTCTCTCGGGCCTGGCCTAGTCTCATCACTAAATTACAGCTACATTCTTGGTCAATATTACCCACCGCCCCACCCCCACCCGCCCTCCCCCACCCACCTCTCCCAATATAGCGGACATTGCTAAACACCACACTACAGAGACAATCCTTGTGTTTTGGTGCACTAAGTCGCTTATCGCGTGTAACAACTAACAAATGTTCTTATCTGTCCCATCCACATAGTATTCTAGAACATTTTACAGTCCATTGGTGCTACATTCAGTCCTACCCCTTATTTGTGTTTAATCATTTTTGTTTATCTTCATCTCCACTGGAAATGCATACACCTCTCATCTCATCATCAACAACATCACGGTACCAATCATTCATCAAAATTCTGTAAGTTCACCTGTCCGTATTGTCTGTTCACAGATTGTGTAAAGTTTATATTGTGAATGTAATTGACTATTCAAAACACGGTAAACATCGGGATTCCAGACCCAAACTCAAGACATTCTCAAAGGCAAAACGTTACCTAGTTCCAGACCAAACTAAACTCAAGACACTCTCAAAGGCAAAACGTTACCTTGATCCGGACTAAACCAAACTCAAGACTCTCTCAAAGGCAAAACGTTACCTAGTTCCAGACTCAGAAGCTGACAAGACAAAAAGCTTGTGTGAGAGTGCCCGAATACAGACCACAAACAGTTAGAATATCAGAGAAATTTTGTTTGATTTGGTGTAATTTTGAGCGTGATATTTTAGCTACTATCTTTCATACAGACCACAGACTTTATGACAGGTTGCAACACCGTTCTGTCGTGCGGCAGAGTTTGGTACGCTATAACCTAGAGCCACACACACACACACACACCAAAAATACGTGCTAAAGGGGATTTAGATGGCATAAATGGCCTTTGTTAACGTTTGTTAACTTTTAATGTTAATTTTGTTAATAAATCACCTGTTTTCTCGATGTTAATATTAACAAAGTTAACAAAATTAACATGTCCCCCCCCCCAATTAATCATTATTCCAGGTTAGTCTCCAGGGAGAGAGGGTCGGTGAAGCGGAGGACATGTTACGGCAACACTGTGAAGATGAGGCCTCAGCCAGGAACCAGTAAGTACCTACTACCTGTCTATCGTTCACACACCTGATTGGCTGATAACCAGTCACGTGACCTAAATAACGAGTTCTGATTGGTTGTTTACTTGTGTCGGTTGGTTCCTGATAGTGTACATACCACGTGGCGGCCCCAAAAAAGTAAGGGTATGTTGGCATTCACATGTCTCTCAGGATTGTAATTTCAATCTGTCACTCTGATAATCTGACACAATCTTTGTACAATTACATAGTGGTTTGTAGTGGTACTACCATAGTTGGATTTAGCCTGCTCTGCAGAGCCGAAGCCTCACAGAGGACTAAAATGCAGAGTGAGCATTGCACAATTAGCTGCAGTAAAAAGAGACAAATTAAGCAAAGGGAGATGCTAAGACCGAATGACGTCACATCATGACGTCACATCATTTCAGGTTTACCCGGAAGCTTCAAGATATTGAGAACGCACTGAGAAACCTGGACAAGCACAAGAATGATTCTGACAGGAGGGGCGATCGGATGGCGGAAAAACTTGACATGCTCTTCCGATCTATCCAGGTTGGTTGTTTGATGTCTGAAAATCAATACCGAACGACCTAACGAAGCTAATATAGTTTGCTGTCTGGCGGCCCAGTTCTAAGTTTCTAATAATATCGCCCCCTCTCTAGGAACAAAATACCCGGGTAGACAAGTTGAACAACGACATGACTAATGGGATGAGAGATTTTGAGAAACACCTGGGTAAAATGGAGCCCCAGCTAGATAGACAGAAGGACCTGATCGATAACCTAAAGGAGGACAGGGATCGCCATCAGAATGATATGAGGAACTTGAAAAATAAACTGGATGACCTGGAGAATGCACTGAGAAGGTAAATTACCTGGCAGGAACCGACCGAATCAGGAAATACTGGTCCCTGATTGGTTGATAACCAGTCACGTGACCCAAATAACGAGTTCTGATTGGTTGTTTATTTGTTTCGGTCGGTTTCTGGCCATTAGGGGTTTATAATTTGGCCCCCCTGGACCGCTGTGCTAAAATTCTTTGAGGTCGCGTTCGTGCTATTCACGTGATTCCTTTCTCTCCAACACTGCAGCCCCCCCCCCCCCCTGAAATTGAAACCCCCGATGCGTCATTTCTCCCCACTCCCCACACATTAAACCCCCTTTTCCTAAACAGGCTGGGTGACGGTGGTCGAGGAGGTGGTGGTGGTGGGGGAGGAGGACCTAATATGGTGGAAGAGGTGGTGGTGGACGAAGTTGTTACCACTAACTCAGCCAGTAAGTTTTTCGATTTCTGGGGGTTTGGGCAAAGATTCGAGTGGTCCAGAAAATTTCTATAATTTATAAAGAAATTTGTTAAAAGATCCTCCGGCACACCGCACAAACAATACAAAAGGAATCAGAGACACACCTACTCCATTTACGTCCCTGGAATGAAGCCAGGCGGTAGGAAAATCAAAAAGAACGACTCGTCGACTCCCCACTTTTAAAAAATATTTTGGAAGTCTCAAATAATTTAGGAGACGATTCTCAAAATCTCAAACAATATATTTTAGTTCAACCTACGTCCTATGACAATACTCCAAAGTCTGTCTGGCAGCGCCGGCTCTGACAGTGCGATCAGATGACAGATCTGGTCGGCGCCACCAGACAGAGCGAGCAAAATCTGATCTGACTAAATGCATAGTTTACCAGGTTCCCCATCTGAGTACTAATTCCTGTCTGGCGTCGCCGCACAGTGATTTTATCAATCATATCGGAAGTCTAGGAAGTGGGAGTCCAACGATAACAAAACCTCCCTTTAGCGGGTGGTGCCTTCGGCAACAAGAATTAGTTTCTAGTTTTATGACAGTCGTGGCCCATCATAGCCCATTTGTTTGTCCGAATCACCCTAAAAACCTGAAACCTCCCTGCAGTGGGTGGCGGTGGACTAGGAGGTGGTGGTGGTGGTGGTGGGGGAGGAGGAGGAGGAGGAGGAGGTTCTGCTTTTGGACAGCAACAAATGATGGGAGGAGGCGGAAGTGGAGATCTGAAAAACTTCCTCCGTGAGTAGAGAGATGAGACAGAATGAGAGAGATAGAGAGATAGAGATAGAGAATGTGTGCGATATTGGTTAAACACGATAGGCAATATTTGATATTGTTCGGTCAATTCAAATATACCAATCGATCCTTTTTCAGAAAATGTGAACCAAGGAAAAGAGGACAAGTCACTGAAATCAGGAGCTATTAACCCTAAAAACCGACGGGCATCCGTCCTTGTCATGACAACGTAGAGAGAAAGTAAATAAACTTTAATTTTGGGTTGTGTAAAGATTAATAATATTATGTATATACTCATACATCTTTGTTTACATATACTTCATCATATATAGCAAATAACCGAGTTTTTTCAACAACAATTGTCCAACAAAAAAACGTGTTTATTAAGTCATCATAAGGCTGTCCTGGTCAAAAAATTCTTCAATCTGGTCCTCAGAGAGTCCAACTTTCTCCAGGACCCCTCGGAAGGTCCGTTCGTCAATTGCATCACCTTTGGTTTCCTGAAAAGAGGTTGGTGTTCGGTTCGGGGCGATTGTCAGCGCAGGTCGCCATTCGAATATGGAAACAAAGCTACTGAAATGCTGTACTTTTAACAGATGCGCGCACTTGCGCGTACCTGTCGTTCGAAGAGAAACGGTCTCTCATCAATTTTGGCCTTCATTCGATCCAACTGTATTTTGTACTCCAACTCCTTTGCTTTTTGCACCTCGCTGTAACAAAATAATGGAATTTGAAATCAACTTTATCGTTAGATGTCATGGCAAGAAATCTAAAGTGAGCTGACAGTATTCAAAACAGGAAACTCTTACATTTTCTGTCGCAGTTGGTCTGATTTGGAGTTGGATGGGGGAGTTTTTCCCTGTCTCGCTGCCATCTCCTTACGTAGATCCATCGTTCTCATCCTCGTTACCAGTTCCTTTTCTCTCTCCTTCTCCTCTTTCTCCTTCTCCTATTATAGGAGGAATATAATACATGTTACTAAACGTCTAAACGTTAAAACTAGGAAAAACAATCCAAACGAACACACAAACAGATTTGTTCAGTGTTCCTGTTAGCTGTTTAAACAGAAACAAATCTCGATATATTGCTAACCTGTTGTAGCCTCTGTTTTGTAAGAGAATCCCGTAGTGTACTGCTAACTGTTGGACGACTCTCAGCAACAAGCTCGGGGTACACTCCTGTAGGGGGGAGGGGGACATTTGGAGCTGGTAGTTGTATTTGAGTGCGGGAGGGAACTCTAAAATTTTAAATTATAATATTTAATTTCATAATTAATTAAAAATTTAATTAAATAACAAAATGTCTCCAACCTGTATAATGAAATTGTTTCATTTCACTCCTAACTCTCTCCCCCTCAGCCCCATTCTCCATGGCCTTCAGGGCTTGTTCCCTCTTCTTACATTCTGCAAGCAACTCAGTTCGCAGTGCAAATGGTTCCACAATGGTCGTGGGTTTGGTGATCTGTCTCCTGATTAGCGCTTCTTCCTCTTGTTTGTGCTGACATAAGGGGGGGGGGGGGGGGGGGTTAGGTCTAGGATGGGTTTGGGGGGGGGTTAGGATGGGGGGATTTGGGGTTAGGATGGGAGGATTCGGGGTTAGGATGGGGGATTTGGGGTTAGGATGGGGGGATTCGGGGTTAGGATGGGTTTAGGGGAGTTGGTGTTAGGATGGGGTTAGGTTAGGAGAGGCGGAGTTAGATCAGCCGAGCAGTAACATTTGTTAACTGTGTCTCATCCAGCTCTGGATGTTGAATTTATCAGATCTTGTCAAGGCAGGTGTAACACATCAAGAGATGTCGAAATTTGAGAGCCGGGATGAAGATCACTCGCTTGCTATAATTGGTCCTCGCCCCTAAGCAAAATATATTTTGCTTAGGGGCAATTATAGCAAGCGAGATACATATAAAACCTATACTTCCCAGTTCCCAGTTCCCACATAAGTATACTGAGAAACATTTAATTATCCCTAAAAGGCTCCACATACATGTACATCTCTCACTTCTAGGAGAGAGGGTCCCCCATGATAGTATACTTGGGAATACGAAGCCTATGAATAAAGTGGAACATATTTCATAGTATGCCTCCCCCACCAAGACCATTAGACAAACCCAATTCTCATCAAATTTCCAACTTGAAGTTGTTTCATAGACTCTCGATTTGGCAAAAATACACTGCTCATTACAAATCACCAGTAGATAAAGATCAGAAAGAGTTTTATCTTACCAGAAGCTCAAAGTCAGGTATAAAATTTCTAATAACGGGGTTGAATGTGTGTTCCTCCGTCAAATGTGCCCTCTTTTCACGTTTCTCCTGCGCTGCTCTCCTAATCTTACCATCTGAAGTTAATTAATTAATTAATTAATGAGTCATTATACTAATTAGAATTTACTGGTAATTTCACATGCAGAAGCTTTACTCAAACTGTATTCAGTCAAACCTCGATTCACCAGACTACTCGGGGTTTGTACGCTAAATCGAGGTCCGGTAAATGGAGATTTGACTGCATTTAACAAACAAAGTACGAACCAGTGTAGTGTAAACTATGTCTTTTCATAGAGCTGGGTAGATCACTTTTTGCCAAGAGCTGTTCAGATCTCATTTTCATCCTAATTTCCCTGTACGCCTCTTCCTCTCTCATCTTTTCTTCAACTTCGCCACTGTAAAATGTAGGGTATTAATGATCTAATTCATTAATGATCAAATTTATTGCTAGTTTAGCGACCAAGTGGTTTACCAAGAGAGTACCAATAAAGCTCCTAACTGTTCAAAAGAGATCTATACAAGTATTAAACTCGTAATAAGACTAAGATTTACCACAGAAAACTCACTCAAACAGATGGTAAGGAAAGGGTCGGGCTGAGAATCTCTGTGGTTGAGGTGCCGCGGTTGCCTGCTGTTTCCTCTCTCCATCTCCATCGAGTGCTGACAATGATCTACTTCTTTTGATAGCTGCTCTCTCGTCAAAAGAGAAGGGTTTTTGTAGAGCTTTCGTTAGAGTTTTCCGGTCCGATTTGACTCGTTCTCTTCTCGCGTCCTGGAAAAAAAAATGAAAGTGCAGTACGACCACGATTTACCGGGAGGATAAACTTCCCCCAGGAAATTAACGGTATTTGACCCCGATTTACCGAGCAAAACCCGAGCATCCTGGTAACTCGGGGTCCAACTGTAACTCTTAGAAGACTACAGAGCGAAGGAGCAAGATAAAAGGGCGTTATTAAAAAGGGATGGTTGATATAGGTGTGTTATAAATAACCCTGTTACTGTACAGCTGCTCTGTAAGGTATAAATGATATAAAATGAAACCTATAAATACCCTCCCTCCATCAATATGCAAGATTTTACACCTTGATCTAAAAATACAAAATAAATCAAGTAAAAACCTTGATTCGCTTGACATTGTGTCCGTGCTCGAATAAAAAGAAAGTATGAACAATTCAATAAAAACCTGTCGTTTTTGTAGACTGTGCAGGCGATTTTCAAAGGTAGAAGGAGGTATTGGGGATGCTTTAAACTGTTTTTTACACTCAGCTTCTTCTACCATTTCCCGCTCTAATTTCTTCATTTCCGCCTCTATCTGTGGAAAATGATTGTATTTCAACACCATGTAAAGTGTGAATAAAGTTTCAAAAAATATTTGAATTGTTAGCTCTAAGCACCTGGTTTTTAGTCTTGGTTGGTTTCTTTAACTCATCTCGCAGTGTCATAAAGAACGGATCGGGTACAGTTACCCGTGGCCTCCGAGGTCGAGCTCGTTTAGGTGGGGCAGAATACGATTTGTGGGTTACTTTTTGTGGTTCCCGGGGGGCGTATTTATCAATGGTGAAATCTTTCCACATGTCAGATACAGTGGTGTTCTGAGATGACTGAAATGTGTGGAAATTATGTTATGGTGGCAAAGATTAGTAAAACCGATAAAATCAAACATACTGCCTCACTCCTAGCTTCACTGTTTGCTTTGTAGAGTAATTTGCAGCCAGTTTTATTGAAACTTACAAGACGAGGAATATCACATGTGGAGTTGAGAGAGTAATCAGGCACACAGTCCGCCAGAGTGGTCTGATCTGCAGCTGCTGATGTTGCATTGTTCTCTGTCGCAGTTGATGCTCCCCCAATGGTCGTGTTTCCCTCGACATACTCCCTATCGATTGACAAGTTTAGTCGGAATATCGAATGTATCTTTAGATGGGGGGGGGGGGGACATGTTAATTTTGTTAACTTTGTTAATATTAACATCGAGAAAACAGGTGATTTATTAACAAAATTAACAAAAAGTTAACAAACGTTAACAAATGCCATTTATGCCATCTAAATCCCCTTTAGTATTAGCACGTATTTTTAGTATTTAACACTTGTTCTGCGAGCAAAGTTGTTCATTCTGTACGATTTACATACCCCTACTACCTCTACTACGGCTTTTCTACAGCGATTTATTCCATTTTGTTAATGTTAATAAATACTAGCCAAACTAAACCGCAATTGAAGTCAAATGAGCCTAATCCACATTTTCGCACCCTAAAAACTAAATAAGACTCATGAATTTACCTTAAAACGAAAAATATCCCAAAAATCTATTTTTCTAAAAAAACACAAGGATTTGTAGCGAAGCAAATTTTCAATCCTTGACCAAAAAATTGATTTTGGGAAAATTTTATTTCTTTTTTCAACAGAAACGTTGTACATCATCTTATTAAGTTCAAAGAATCGATTACTAATTTAAAAATTACGTTTAAGTGAGATTTTATACGCTAAATTGAAATATTTGTAACTTTTGGAATTTTATCGATTTTGAGCCAAAAAACCTGTATGTCGGACTTTGGTTATCGGAAAAGGCCTTGTTTGGGTATATATGTGTTAGATAATTCATTAAACTATAAAATTAAACCAGTTAAAGTCGTATTATCAACCAATAAGAACAGTCTTTTAGCATTTGTTAATTTTGTTAATTTTGTTAATTAACGTTAATTAACAAAATCGAAAAAAGAGGTGATTTATTAACAATTAACATGTCCCCCCCCCCCTTTAGATTCAAATTAAAGTTCTTCTAGGTGAAAAATGAAATTGGTACTCACCTGAAAGACACGGATGATTTGGGAGCTATAAAACTCTCATACAGGTCCTTGTATAGTTCGACTGTTTTGCTTTGGCGAGTTCTCAGCTCGGTAATTCTCTCCAAACTGCTCACGTTTGTCATATCAATGTCAGATGCCATTGTCACGCTTACTGGGGATGGTTTTTGCAATAAAAACTTTGTGACACGCCTAACCAACTAAAATGAACAAAACGACCTGTTGGCAAACGCTGCAGCTTGGGATAAGGCAGCGTTTTTCAAAACGACCAGAAGTCGATTAAAAACTTGAAAAAAAAGTGTCAAAAAAGTGAATCGCGATTTCAATTTTGAAAATTTAATAATTTGCGCCGCGCATTGATGAAATGGAGGGCGCGAAATTTATGCAGCGCAAAACAAAAATTTGAAACAATTTGAAACTTTCAAAAATTCCAAAATTTCTTGTTTTTTTTGTTCGGTTTTTCTTGTTCGTTTCTGTAAAAATGTTCATGGTTAAATAGCTCTGGCCTCTGCTCTCAAGGCCGCTTATGAACGCACAAAGTTATGTACGATACTCGTACTGAATTTATAATTATGTTCATCGAGAAGAGGTGTTTACAACTTTTGGGGCGGCCCAGGGTTGTGGGCATGGTCCCATAGCCGCCCCAGGGTCCAGAGTTGCTGGGCCGCGGGGCAACTCCACCCGCGATTCAATTCATTGGGTTTGGGATTTCTCGCGGTGGAGGGAGAGAGTTAGTTTCAGACATTGAAAACAACGAAAACGAAGAATTCTTCGTTTTCCTTGTTTTCAATGTCTGAAACTAACTCTCTCCCACCACCGCGAGAAATCCCAAACCCACTAAAAAGAAGAAACAATTTAGTAGTAAACACAAAGTTTCAGCAGCTGACCCTTTATGTCGTTCCACAATCACGGTCAATCAACCCTTTTTAGATAGACATGAACGGGAGAGCTGTGCTAGTAGACAACATTGAAATTCCGGAGCCATCTAATGTTGACTCACTTGATTTATCAATTCTTGGACGAGGTCACCTATTTAAACGACTTCTCACATTCTACATCTCCTTCGTTATTTTGCTTGTCGTCGTAAGTAACTTCCAATCAAATAAAACTGGTTTGTTTTCAATTTGATTCCCAACCCATTCTCCTCCTACAGATATCACAGACAACTGTGTCCGTGCTAGTGGTAACAGATACACTGAACCTTACAACTGTACCAATCGAACCTAGCCGATCAGATGGTAACATAATGTTTCACTTTCTCCTTATCTGTGAGAGTCTGTGTTGGATACTAACAGCATCTCTTGATAGGTAAATATCAGGTCACAAATACACTTGCTGTGTATTTGTGGGGCACAGAGAGAGGGCGGGTCGAACAATACAGAAGCCCTGTTTTATCATTACTTTTTTTTTTTTTTTTTTTTTCGACGTCAGCGCGGCCATTTCTCGATCCATATGGCAGTCCAACTATTGGATGTGACAAGCAACGATAATAGCACTCAATACGGTCCCTTGCTTGACCCCGGTGACTTGCACCGACACTGTCTGTCTCACCCAATCACGAGTGTGTGCTACCAATCTCGATAGCACGCAGGTTCAGTTTTGTCAAACAAAGTTAATGACATGATTTCTACGCTACCTCTAGACAGCGCCTGCCAGCACAATAATGAGTAGGGATGTTGACAAACTGACGGACTGGTAGAGGAAAGGAAGGACTCTGGAGCGAGATCTAGGCCGCATGGCAGCCCAGATCGAGCAATGCTCGTGGAGCACTGCCAGTCACCGTGATAGGACTAGGGAGAAGGGAAGGGGGATGTTGGGGACGAGGTTGGGGATTAGAGGGAAAGAGGATGATAAGAAAAAGGATCAAATCAATATACACACTGCATATAAAGATAACATCCCGGCTGGCTCCTATCATCATATTGACAATAGCGAGAAAGAGAGAGAGAGAGAGAGAGAGAGAGAGAGAGAGAGAGAGAGAGAGAGAGGGGGGGGGAGGTAGAACTGTACCACACACCCGTTTGTATGCGGCGCTTATAATAGGTAGCGAGGCACTGGTCACGGGTACGTGGTATCATCAGGGTTTCTGGAGATACATGGTCGTGACTGGCTTTGTTCTTGCATGTATAGGTTAATATGGTGCACTTGGGGTGAGTGAGTGATGCCGCTAGGTCCAAATTTTACATGGGTGTCCAGTGGATTGGAAAATGTTCCGCCAGATGGCTTTCCAACCCCCTACCCACTGGCCAGCTGAAAAGTTTTGGTGGGAATATGAGGGTGCGATCTGGTCTAGTCAGAAGAGCGAGACAGGGGAGAAAGAAAGAGAGAGAAAGAGAGAAAGAGAGAGAGAGAGAGAGAGAGAGAGAGAGAGAGAGAGAGAGAGAGAGAGAGAGAGAGAGAGAGAGAGAGAGGGGGAGAGAGAAAGAGAGAGAGAGAAATGGCAAGAGAAAGATGAGGACCGAGAGACCAAGAAGTTAAGGGGATAGTAATTACAAAATAATATAAACAAGAACTGGAAACACTGCCAAAGTGCAGGGAGGCCTGGGAATTCCCCGGACTGATAGAGAGAGGTAGGGGGAGAGAGAGAGAGAGAGAGAGAGAGAGAGAGAGAGAGAGAGAGAAAGGGAGATTTTGAGCGGAGTGCACTGAAACATGGGGAGGTGACTTGTGCTGTTTAGAAGCAAATTTACCGATATTTCGAGAACCTGAAGAATGACGGTTGTGGTAGTATGAGCGAGTGAACTTACCGCTCCTTATCGGGAGCATGCCCTGCAAATGAACTCCCCTTGCAATAAGAGGGTGTTAAGATTTGTGATTATTATCGGTTTTCATATCTTACCCTTGGTCGACCTGATTGGAATGGTATGGCTGAATTGTGTACCAATACAGGACCTGGGCGAGAGAGCGCGAGCGGCGACAAACAACCACGCCAAACCCACCAACTAAGAAGCAAACCCATCCCATACCTTACACTAACGAACAAGGAGTAAACACCCCTTCTCCCTTATTAGGGAGAACAAACAGCCCTGACACGGGCTACACAAGCGCACCTATAAGTACTAGGGGAACAGAAACCCTTGAACCGCACCCTCTCATCCCACAGATAACTCTGCCAGGTCCTGAAATGAGTGCATGGCCTTACCCTTCCTTGAGCAGAAACGTGCCCTGAAACATGTCTCCTAGAAAAACTAGAACTATCAATAAAAACACCAAGCCGGCTCTACAAATAGGTACCTGCTGGGAAGTGTGACCGCCCTACATCTACATCCTACATATACCACCACACACCAGCACAATGAAGAAGAATTAGAAGGCTAGGGTCATCCAGTAAGAAAGGTGAGATAGGGTACTAGGATCCTAACCGGGGGGGGGGGGATCAACCAGTAGTGAATAATAATACAAAATACAATGCAACATGACACAAAACGTATTACCGAACTGAGGGACAGCATACATGACGAAACCTATTGAGACAAACATGACAATAATCAGCAGACTGACAACAACGTGACAAATTTATCTGATTTGATGCGATGGTTGCTTGTAGATCGATGTTGCCAGCTTTACAGGAGGTTGGGTAGGTGTCCTTGTTGAAATACACACACACACTTTTCTCTCACACTATGTAATGTGTGATACTCTCTCAAATGTAAACAAATTTCAATAAAGGGGCCGGGGTAGAGGTCCTTCCCGTGCAACGTAACAAAAAGTGGCAGTGAAAAAGTGTTTATCATTACTTTGTTGTACATATTTAATTGTAATCATGTTTGTTTCAGGGTTATCCATATCTTGGCTGCACGGCACAGAACGCAGGGATACGTTTCTCTTTACTCACATACAAAGTTGCTCCGGCGCCTTCCTGGATATGTCGTTACTCTAGGTAAAACACCACCAAAATGTGCCTCGATATGAATATTGAATATATTATTACTCTCTTCCTCGACATTCGACAACTACATTGTACCGAGGTCTATTGAGTTTCGGTATTTACTTTTGCTTTTTTGTGTCTTCTCCGTGTTTTACTTTTGTTTTCCGCAATGATTCATCGCAAGATGAGTTGTTCTTCCTTTGTGGTTAAATTAGCTGGAAATTACGATACATAGTAATAGTACATAGACAATGACCATCATAGAAATACGAAAACAGAATAGTTACTCTAGAATAATTACTCTACTTGAAAATTAGCGATAAATTGAACTTCGAAACGATTGATATTATAATAATATAATTTCGACATAAAGCTGTAAAATGAGATAACCTCATTTTTCAGCTATTTAATATGTCGTATCATGCTGAGAAAATCCGATAAGTTCGAATATATATTGGATCATTTTTGAAAGACGATAAGATGATAAAAGTCGAATATAAGATGATCTGCCGCCCGCGGTGATATTCCTATAAATAGAAACTTGACAGAGAATCTTGACATGCAGTATATAAGATTTTAAATTTTCTGCAGAGATGCAGGTACATGTACAATCTTGTCTTTACTGATACCGATACATGTGGCGTGAGAAGGTAGAAGTTACTAGAAGAAAAACTAGTAAAATTTTAGGTAGGATGCGAGAAACATTTGGTCGTTGTAAATGGATATTTTAGATTTAAACAAACATACCGAAATTTCTGACAGACAATCGGCTGACAAAGTAGCGAATATAATGCCAGGATATCAAGCAATCATCAACATTATGATTATCATTTTCTCTCCCCTGCCTGAATCTTTCTTTTTTATCTCCCTCTCTCTCTCTCTCTCTCTCTCTCTCTCTCTCTCTCTCTCTCTCTCTCTCTCTCTCTCTCTCTCTCTCTCTCTCTCTCTCTCTCTCTCTCCTCTCTCTCTCTCTTCTCTCTCCTCTCACTCTCTCTCTCTCTCTCTCTCTCTCTCTCTCTCTCTCTCTCTCTATCTCTCTCTCTCTCTCTCTCTCACTCCTCTCCCTCCCAGGTTGTGCGATATGTTTGTTATTGGCCGGGATATTCGGCTGGACTAAACCATGGCCTGGCCATCTTAAACCAGAATACTTTATGGTAGGTTAAACTTTCTAATTTTTAAGTTCTAAGTTTAGTATTCTAGCCCCCTTCTTATTACACTGTGTGCCTCCCTTGCTAACCCCTTGTACCTGAGGCATCGAGCGGTAGCAAGATAGGGGTTATTTCGTTACCAAGTGCCTCCCTATCATTTTCGTCTCCTTGGCTGTATCTATCGACAGTTGAGTACACGAAGTACGAACAGAACAAGAATTATTGCATTATGTATTCATAATGCGGTGTTTCCCTGCCCCAGATGGGTGTAAAATTGATGACTAAGCTTCAAATTCAGATTTTCCGATGAATTTTGCACTCTAAGAGCAATTTTTGGCTAATACGATGTTAGTTGCTATATATGGTAACCAGGGTGGTTGCTATGGTAACCAAGGCAGTTGCTATGATAACTAAGACAGTTGCTTAGGAGACCCTAGTTGGTGACCAAGCGCTTCACCTTTACCCTCAGGCCTCAGTAATCTTAACACCAGTCACTTGCAATTATTGTGTGATAGTAGTTTCATGCTTGGAAGACTTGCTACCACGTCATGGTACGGCTGTAGGGTACCCAAAGTGATTTCAGGTGAAAATAGGAAGTGATACGAGTGAGTAATTGCGCGCCACAATGTGTGTTAATCATTTCCTTTGTTGCATCAACAAAGTGTGAGTTGAAAGATTTATGAAGGAGCAGACTTTGTTGCTATGTGTAACGGTGGACAGACGGACGGACATTTTAGTTAACTACACAATCTGCTGATTTCTAAACCCTGAATGATCTTTTTAGCACGTGCGTGCTAAAAACATCATCCCGGGTGATTGCCTTCGGCAATCACCCGGGCAGGGAAAAAATAAGTAGAATTACTTGAGGAAGAAAACATAAATAGGCAGCTATCTATCCATTGCTATTATGATTGATAGCTACAATAGCAATGTCTACTGTCTACTGTCACCCTCTCTCTTTTCTCTCTATTCATGTTTTCTTCCGCGTGTGGTTCTACTAATTTTTCTGCATTTGTTCGTGTACTAATCAACTGTCAACAAATTTCATATAATACGTGTAGCCGTGCAGGCATTGTTTCCTGTTTTTAGCTAAATTAGAGGGGGTCTATAATTGGTGTACTTAGATCTATGAACTTTATAAATTGGTGCCTAAATAAGTCCAAATAAATCCATCAGTACCCTAATTTTGCCGATGGACCTCCAACCCCAGTCGTCTTTCACAGTTTTTTGTTATCAACTGGATTTCCTTTTCGTGTTCCTCTCTGTCTGTAATCTCTGTCTGTCTGTCTGTCTTCCCCTCTCCCTCAGTCCGCTAAGAAATTATGTGGAAGCTGCTCGATCAAGGTGTTTGCGTGCGGCGTGTTCGTGTGTGTGTCAATTTAATAAGAGATAGAGAAGGAGAGAGAGAGGGGGTTGTCCTCAGTCGTGAATCGGCGATATATTTGTTTGCCTGCCAAATCAGCGAATTTTTAGCATCGAATCAGGTTTTTGACTGCCTAAAAGATTATTAATTTATTCTAAAAAAATTCAAGTCTTTAGAGCTTTAAAAACTTGGCGCACCCTCTCTCCCCCCATTCTAACACCCCTGTCCCCACTCCCCACTCCCCTAACTCCTCTCCCTCCCCCACCTCTAACCCCCTCCCTCCCCCAATTCTAACACCCCTGGGCCCTGTCCCCACTCCCCACCCCTAACTCCCTCTCCCTCCCCAGTTCTAACCCCCTCTCCCCAACCTCTAACCTCCTCCCTCCCCCAATTCTAACACCCCTGTCCCCACTCCCCAGTCCCCACCCCTAACTCCCTCTCCCTCTCCCACCTCTAACCCCCTCTCTCTCAGCTCCCCCATCTCTAACTCCCACTCCCCCTCCCGCCCCAGTTAGCAGTATCAGTAATGCAGGTTTGTGTTGTCCTCCCCGCTGTACTACTCTATACCAATGATGTCTGTAGATTCAACAAGTCACGTGACCTGCCTGATATGGAGAAATACCTGGGATTCAGTAATGGTGTTCACATTCAACAAGTCGGCACTAACAAGTAGGTAACCACTAGTTACATGGTAACCACTAGTTACATGGTAACCACTAGTTACATGGTAACCACTAGTTACATGTGGTCACCACTAGTTACATGGTAACCACTAGTTACATATGGTAACCACTAGTTACATGGTAACCACTAGTTACATGGGTGACCACCAGTTACATGGTAACCACTAGTTACATGGTAACCACTAGTTACATGGTAACCACTAGTTACGTGGTAACCACTAGTTACATGGTAACCACTAGTTACATGGTAACCACTAGTTACCTGGGCTGGGTTACTTTAAAATCCTACTGGTTACCATTCGGTGAGTTTTTGCCTCTTGGGGTTCATTGTGCAGTAGATCACGTTGCCAGGTGGTTATACATAATATGTGTTAGGGTGTCAGGTTGCATCTTGTGCTAACACAGCACACGTACATCGTGTTTAAACACAAACAACAACAACTGTCAACCACACTGGATCGTTGTTGTCTGCATGATATAAACATGTCCCAGGAACAGACCGAAACAAGTAAACTTCCAATCAGAACTCGTTATTTAGGTCACGTGACTGGTTATCAGTCAATCAGGGACCAGTATTTCCTGATTCGGTCGGTTCATGACGGCTGACATGTCCTAAAGACTGTACCAACTAACCCTCTCTATTTCTAGATCTAAATTCTAACTATCTCTATAATAACTCACCCTTTCTATCTCTAGATCTAACTAACCCCATATATCTCTGTCTCCAGATCTAAACAGGAGCTGGAAGAGACGATAGACAAACAGGGGGAGATCATCCAGTCTCTACAGCACCATAACCAAGTCCTGGCAAGAAGGATAATGTCTCTACATCGCCAGATCAAGGCGTAAAGTTCTTTTATCTATACATGATCATCGAAACCTCTTATCTAAACATGGATACCTCGGAAGGATGGGATATTACTTGATACTTGATACTTATAATGTCGTGCTAGATTATTTGAATGGTTCTAAGCACTGGTCGGTGAAGGCCGATAAAATGACACAATATAAAAAGTGGGATTTATAGTGTGTGTAATAAACCTGACAGACAGCTATTGATTTATTGGTGCTATATAATATGTGTATTATGCCGCTGAGAGTGTGTCTGGCAGTGTCCCAGCTGTGTTATGACTGAGCTACACATGTAACACAAACAAGGGCTTGTTCAATATATATATAAACACTCTCTTACACTGTGTTATAGCTCAATTGATGTGTTTTGTTTGATATTACTCTACTATTATGTTTTTACATTTTGACAATTTTGATTTAATTGATAAAAGGTGTTTTGGTAAAGCATGTGCCGTAATTATTTGGGCCCCCAATTTGCTGGGTGTCTTTACTGAGATTTTTCTCTTCCTAGTTTATATCTATCCTTTCATCCTTTTTATTCTTTTCTCTTTAATTTTACCTCATTTACCTTTTCTTCATATCTTCTACCCATGCCCCTTTAATTATTCATCCCTCTCTTTCTACCCTCCTTTCTTTTTATTCCCCTTCTATTTCCCCTTTATTCTATACTTTAGCCCTACACTCTTTCTTATCTCCCTCTTACTTCCCTTCGCCTCCCCTTTTTTCTCTCTCAATCCCACTTTCTCCTCTTTCTTTCTCTCTCTTCTTCTCTCCCCAAATGTGTCTTCCTTACGCCCCTCCCAAATTTCCCCCCTTTTTCTCTTTCTTCCTTTTTCTCCTTCCTTTTTCTTTTTTTCTCTATCTCTTTCCTCTCCCCGAATCCCCTTTTTTCCCCACCTCTTGATGTCCCTCAATTCCGCAGCGTTTTGGGGTCTGACAACCGACGCACCTTATCTGACACTGACGGACCTTATCTGGACACTGGGGACCTTATCTGACACTGACGGACCTTATCTGACACTGACGGACCTTATCTGACATGACGGACCTTATCTGACACTGACGGACCTTATCTGACACTGACGGACCTTATCTGACACTGACGGACCTTATCTGACACTTGACGGACCTTATCTGACACTGACGGACCTTATCTGACACTGACGGACCTTATCTGACACTGACGGACCTTATCTGACACTGACGGACCTTATCTGACACTGACGGACCTTATCTGACACTGACGGACCTTATCTGACACTGGACGGACCTAACTGCTAGGTAAACACATACACTAGTTTTGTATTCACATTTTGGAAACTCTGAATTATAAGTTCCAAACAACTGTCAGCCACCCTCTCTATTATATCGATAATTGAACATCCCCTACATTTATTTTCCTATCTTTTGATCCCACTAGGGATGGAGGATAAGCATGGAAGATGCCCACACAACACAACTCAGTATAGGGGGTAACACGAGAACTAACTTTTTCGGAGGTACGTTTCAAACCCCCTCCCGGCTCCCCCTGTTTCAAATGTTCCATTCAACTTTATTTGTTCCATTCTCACGATATCGACTAGATCTACACTCATTCGTAATCGTTTAACCTTTCCTCTGTGCCCTAATTCTCCCCTGCTCCCTCTCTGATTCCTGATCCCTAATTTTCCAAATATAATATTCCCATCCCCTCCCAGTATACGATGGGCACGGTGGATCCCAATCAGCCTACTACACACAGGAGAATCTACACAAAAAGATAACCAGCCAGCCTGCATTCAAGAGCGGTAATGTTGAGGAAGCCCTAGTAAAGGCATTCGTGGAGCTCGATAAGGATATGCAGGAAGGTAAGAGAGTTGGGTGAGATTTTGACTTTTGGAGCGAGATTTTGACTTTTGGGGCGAGATTTGAGTTTTGGGGCTTGGGGTGAGGTTTGGGCTTGGGGTGAGGGCTTGTTTTGGGAAATTTTTAGGGCTGGTCTAGACTCCCAATAATTGTCTAGCAGCCCCAACACCTTTCCTGTCCTCTGAATAGTACCACTTCAAGTTCCAACTTCCATTCACGTTCAAACTAGAAGTTCTAGTTCCCAATTTCATTCCCATAACCGGAAAAGGGATACAACAAAACATGTTCACCCTCTTTATTCACCCTCTTTATTCACCCTCTTAATTCCTGTCTCAGATTCAGAATGTCGCTTCACAACCTCTGGCTGCACTTCTGTGGTAGTGATGACACGAAATAACCAGATCTACTGTGCTAATTGTGGTGATTCAAGGGCTGTGTTGAGTGAAAGAGGTCAAGCTATCCCGCTATCTTTCGATCATAAACCGGGAAATGAGGGTAGGTAGTAGAACTTTTCGGTGGCTCTATCTATCTATCTATATATCTCTATCTTTCTCTTTCTCTCTCTCCTCTCTCTCTCTCTCTCTCTCTCTCTCTCTCTCTGTCTCTCTCTCTCTCTGTCTCTGTCTCTGTCTCTCTCTGTCTGTCTCTCTCTGTCTCTCTCTCTCTCTCTCTCTCTCTCTCTCTCTCTCTCTCTCTCTATCTCTCTATCTCTCTATCTCTCTCCCCCATTCTTCTACACACTACTATCCCTACGCTTATTGCACCACAGTTTCAATCAAATCGCGACTCAATAACCTCTCCCCTGCAGAAGAACTATCGCGAATCAAAGCAGCCGGGGGTTTCGTTGAATTTAACAGAGTCAATGGTACACTAGCTCTCTCCCGGGCACTGGGTGATTTCGAGTTCAAACGTGGTAACCTGGCTCCTAAAGACCAAATGGTGACAGGTAAATTATTTAATTTGATAATTATTTTTTAATAATTTATTTAATATTTCTTATCATTGATTGCATATACTATTAGAAAAGACCAAGATGAGGGGAGAAGTCGGTATCCGAGGTTCCTAAGATGTTTTTATTAAACAAACACAAGCAAACAAACAAATCAAGTTCCGAGTCTGAACAGCGCAAGGGTCGAACGAGTAAATTTTGAACTCAAATATATCCGTTTGGCGTGTTTGGTTGGAGGGCGCGGTGAGTGGCGCGCATGGAAAGTACACCAAATACAGCGCGCTGTGTTATGGGGCACTGTTGGTGGGATGTGAATTGTCCCTGGAGCAAAGCGGTGTGGGTGGGGCCCCTGAGAGAGGTGTGTCATGTGGGAGCCGTGAGAAGGATAAAGGAGGAGAGATAGTGTGAGAATCGATGATACCTTGTTGCTACTCAACAAATGATACCACCCTTTCTCTCCGCAGCGGTGCCGGAAGTGACAGTAACACCGATGAACGAAAACCAAGAATTCATTGTGCTAGCGTGTGATGGTATTTGGGATGTTCTGACAAGGCAAGAGGTGGTCGATTTCATCAGACCTAAGTTGGCCGAGGGCCAAAATCCTAGCAGGGTAAGAATTGAGCTTTCGTTTTACTAGATTTTGCCTAAACTTGACCCTAAAATTAGCCATGTCTTATCTCTAGTTGTAAATTTTCCAGGACCGGTTTGATTCATTTTTCATGACCCTCTCCGCAGATATGTGAAGCGATATTGACGCGTTGTTTGGCCCCTAGTACAGCTGTCGGAGGGCTAGGATGTGATAATATGACCATAACTTTAGTTTCTCTTATGCAGGTAAGCATCAATTAATTAATTAATTTATTTATTTATTAATTAATAACATTGGCTAGCTAAATTCGGATTTTTTGAAACTGTCACCCCCTTAGAGTTTTCAAATTTCTTTAAATGACCATAAGTCCGGTTCCTGATGAGATAGAGACTTGAAATTTGGAAGTTACGAAGATCTTGCTAAGTTCTTCCGAACCTCCAAATTTCAAGTCTCTATCTTATCAGGAACCGGAGATATGACAAATTTTTTATTTCAGGGGGGTGACAGTTTCAAAAAATCTGAGTATAACCCCTTGTTATGTTCCCAACGCGGTGAGAATCAGATGGGGTCTAGCAAATAACCCCTATCTCGTTGCCAAGTAACACTCTGTCTCAACAACTTACTAACCCCCATCTCCTCCTTCAGGATCAAGGCTGGGGCCGTCTAGTGGAGAAATGTAATCGACCCCTCGACTCATAGCAGTCTTCAGTCATCACACAAGTCACTGCACCGGGGAGAGAGAGGATTGAAGGACAGAGTGTGAGAGAGTGTGTGGAACTTAGTAGGAAGAGAGAGAGAGTGAGAGTGAAAGAAAGGGTTTTGAAACTGGACGATTGTTTAGGGTTGTGTAAGATTTATTGTTACTCAACAACAACATTAGAGAGAGATCATGTATGTTAAACTATTAGGGAAATGTATTCAGTGATTACCATGTAAATAAGAGACAGAGAGAGCTACACCAATATGTATAAGTGAAATTGATTTTAAGAAAGTTCCCCCCTGTTGAGAGAAAAGATTGAGAACAGAAATTCGGTGGGCAACTGTCAGACCAATGCTCTGACCGCGGTTCTCGTTATTTGAAAGAAATGAGAATAGGGTCAGGCCAATATATGGTCATTTTTTTTTTAACTTGTGCAAATTTTTTTCCGAATATGACATAAGTTCAGTTTTTTCGACTTTTATCATAGTTTTTGTCAAAAAATATTATTTTCCAACAAATATTATGTGTAAAAGTGTATAGGGAATAGATTTACAGGCAAAATAAATTCAATAAGGTGATTTAACTCAAATTTTAGCCTCAACCACAAAAAAATTTGTTACAAAGGATTTCCACCTCAAATGTACTCCTAAGGGTCCCCTCTATCGATTCCAACCAATGTTCATATTTGTTCAGGGGTGCTAAGGCCTCATTTCCGGGTGGGCGTGGTACCTGTATTTTCAGCCTGAGGCCAAAACCATAAGTACCCTTAAAATAGGAGTAGAGATTAAAATCGAGGGCACTAGAGTGATCAGCGTCATCGCATTAGTGGGGGTAGGTGCTGGAATTAAGTCTCTATCTCATCTGGTTAATTAGATAATTGGATAATTAGTTTTGCGCATAACCGTTTTTTGGCTATATGGCTATAGCCACTTAGGAATGGTTTAGAGACTTTTCATTGGTGCCATTTTGTAGGCAAAGCGAATTTATGGGGGGGTCGAAGTCGGACTTTTAAGCTCTATCTTCAACCGTTTAGCCGTTATTTAGCTTTAACGGTGTTCAAAATCGGGGATTTTACCGTATTTTGCTCATTTGGAGAATCTTAAAAGCCAAATAACGGCTAAACGGTTGAAGATAGAGCTTAAAAGTCCGACGTCGACCCCCCATAAATTCGCTTTGCCTACAAAATGGCACCAATGAAAAGTCTCTAAACCATTCCTAAGTGGATATAGCCATATAGCCAAAAAACGGTTATGCGCAAAACTAATTATCCAATTATCTAATTAACCAGATGAGATAGAGACTTAATTCCAGCACCTACCCCCACTAATGCGATGACGCTGATCACTCTAGTGCCCTCGATTTTATCTCTACTCCTATTTTAAGGGTACTTATGGTTTTGGCCTCAGGCTGAAAATACAGGTACCACGCCCACCCGGAAATGAGGCCTTAGCACCCCTGAACAAATATGAACATTGGTTGGAATCGATAGAGGGGACCCTTAGGAGTACATTTGAGGTGGAAATCCTTTGTAACAAATTTTTTTGTGGTGTTCCTGACTTATCACCTTACTAATTAAAAACTCATTTCGTGAGGTGCAGGTGACCATGTTTGCAAAAGCGTGTGCCATTCCGTCAAATTTTAATATTTTTTCCTGAAATTTTCGAAAATATGCTGAAAAATGTCCAATATAAACACCTTTAAAATATGTAAGCAAACTTACTCAATCTATGAGGTGCAAACGGTGTTTTAAGTTACACTGTATGTTTACAGCTACTTTTAAGCCCGTAGCACCTCACGTTTCACGACTTTTCCTAGCTAGATACTTGCAGTAGCCTCAAAACCATCATTTGTACCAAAAAAGTTCCAAAAATTTTGCTCAATGAGTGCATGAGGTGCACCCAAAAAACGGTATTTTCTTCAAATGCTAATTGCACCTCACTCTATGAGTATAAAGTTCTAAAAGTGGCCTTAATTTGCTCATATGACATCCCCAAACACTAACTAATCGATTCCAAGGTCAGTACTCAACCTGTGAGGTGCCCTGGAGAAGTAGGTAAAATATGTCATTTTTTGAGGGTCTGCACCTCACTCGCTGAGTAATTTTTAGAGCAAATTTTTGGTAAATCAGGAGGGAAATTGTCTAATCTTGCTTTATGCCAAGTTTAAATTCTTTATTTACTCATTTGACCCCTAATGAGTAAACTTTTAGCTCTAAAATCGGCTTGCACCTCACCAAATGAGTAGATTTTTTCATGGTTTTCACCTCATCTGATGAGTGAGAAATATTCCCACCATTTCTGAAAGTTTGGAGATTTTTGATCAAACGGTATTTCTACAAATCGGGGGCACCTCACGATAGCACCTCACGGCGTAGAAATGATATAGCACCTCACTGGAGTAAGCTAGAGACTTCGTTCTTTCACTAAATTGAACTTTCGATATTTCTCGATTTTTTGAGGTGCTGAGTAAATTTCCAGTGGCCACAGCTATTTTGCTATGATCATTTGAAAAAATTTGGTAGTTGCACAAGTTAAAAAAAAAATGACCATATGCTCTGACAGGTGGGTAGGGTCTTGCACTTGCAGCTGGTGGCACCGATATTGATCATGATGCGTGTTCAGATCGGTTCGGCGCCGCCGGCCAAGCTTCAAGATCAGGAATGCTCTTGCCACAGTTCTCGCGAGAAGAGAGTGGCCAGGCAGATCGCCCTGAAAGCCCAGTCCGAATCCCGATATATATTTGTGTGTTTTGAGAGTGTGTCCAGTGAGTGTAACCCCTTCCAATCAATTTGACGAGTTTTAATTTGCAATACATGATTCGGTGGTATTTCGATTGAGTCCCCCCAGTTTCTTTTGGACAATGATTCAATTCCGGTTTGTGGTTGATAACTCACCACAAATAAATGATTATTTAGGATTTAGGAAACAAACCAGAACACAAATTGTCCGTTCTCTTCTGACTGGCTAAATCGAAATACCACCGAATGTTATTCATTGAAGGAGACTGTATTTTTGGGGGGAAGATTATGAAGGGCCACAAAACTCATAACATCATTAATTTCCCAATTGCAGTACTGTCCTAACAGTACCACATCCTCTCACTGAGAGTTCATCTCTCATTATATACCGACCCACAGAATATATATGGGACACCCTGTAGTTACAAAAATCATCCCTTGTAGGATCACATCACAAAATCAGTCTCTCATTATATTACAAGTCCTCTCTAACCCCGAATCCGGGCCCGGTAGGTGGTGAAGTAAGACTGGTTAGTCCTGTAATTGGCTCACTTGCGAACCTGTCGATTCTGGACCCCGGTGCTGGTTGTTTCCCCTCTCTCAGGTCGTTCAAAATCTCGTGGACGTCTTCTTCTGATCACATGGGGAGAAGGGGGGAGTCATGGAATTTACATGGAATTTACACGCTTTTGTTGGATATCGTATGGGAAATTGTTACTCGATGGGAAGGAAGTTACTTCTGTCAATGGCTGGCAGAGCTTCATAGCTTCTACTTCTAAGTTACACGGTCGCTTGTAGTGGGAAAACGGTAATGGAAAACGAAGATACAGTAAGACGATGCGCAACCGTGACCAATCAGGGCGCTAGTACGTGCTGACACATGAACTTTTTCAAAAAGTTTTTGCCGCACGTTATGCACCGTGCGCGTCTCCTTACTGTATTTTGCGTTACCGTATTTTGACTTCAAGCAGCACTGTATGTCTCTAGTTACCTTTGAGATCTTCGTAGTAGGCATCATTAATCTGCATCATGGGAGCATTGACACACGCTCCCAAACACTCCACCTCCATAAGGGTCCACATCTTGTCTTTACTAGTCTCACCTGCAGTATGGGGGGGGGGGTTACTGTTTAGATGGGGAATGGGGGAGGGTTTGTGCGAGGAACAGTGTTCGAGAGGATACTGTTTGTGGGTTTCTAAAAGAGGATCACTTCGTAACCAAAGTACTCACCTAATCCGATTCCAAGGTTATCCTTACAGGCTTTAACAACCATGTCACTGTCTCGTAGCATACAGGGTGTGGTAGTACAGACTTGAACGTGGTACTTTCCTGGAACAGGACGTGTAGATTAAAATACAGTCAAACTAACAGATTTATTGGAAGGAAAAAAAATGTTTGTGAGGTAGGAGACGAGACATTCTGAATGATCATGTACTTGCCCTCTCTCATCACACCCTTTGTAAAGGAGGGTTAGATGGAGGGGAGCGTATACTTCAACTGGGAGAAGAAGAAGAAGTAAAGTAGGATTTTTTGAAGTTGTCACCCCTCTTTCCAACCCCCTTGTTTTGTGATTGGGGCGACAACTTAAAACAATTCAAAACAACGTACCCACTGGATTTCTATTGAACATAGTGTAAAAAGTTGCAACTTCGTAGACCCTCATTGGGGCCATATCTAGGTATTCAGCGACGTAGTTCATTGCTGCTAGGGGCAACCATCCACCGTGCTGTCTCTGGGCTAGGAAATAGAGGGGGTTATGGGAGGGGGTTTATGTGACAAGAGTTACGAGAAAAGATTGTTTTGGATATAGTTATTGGATGATGGCGATTGGCGGCTGATGGGATATATCTAATCTCGCTGCTATGGGAATTAAAAACATCATTTTGATAGTTTTCTCTCTTACCCAAATCAAGGAGGGGGATGGTAGCAGCTTGTTGATGTCCAACAGGGTACTGTGCTATCACTGCATCTGCCCTCTTCTTGTTTGCTTCACTCCACTCCCAGGGCATGTCAGCCCTATTTTCATCCTCTGAGAGAGAGAGAGAGAGAGAGAGAGAGAGAGAGAGAGAGAGAGAGAGAGAGAGAGAGAGAGAGATAGAGAAGAGAGCGAGCGAGAGGAGAGGCTAAGAGGATAGAGAGAGAGCGATAGAGCGCTAGAGGGAGGGGGCAGCTCGCGCTCGATTCTTTCTCAGCTCTCTCTCTTAGAGAGAGAGACAGAGAGAGACAGAGACAGAGACAGAGACAGAGAGATCTATATTTACCCTCAAGATGAGTGAACAGCTGATTGTGAGGTCCAGCGTTCCCTCCTGCTACCACATTGGTAGTGTGAAGTGCCCTAGTGAGGGCTCCCCGTGCGGCCCTTGTCAGCGCTGAGATCATTGCTAGATGGAATTATTAGGGTCTTTTAGTCATTAGGGACTGTGTTATTGGAGGATCGGGAAAGTGGGGATAAACAATTCATGATTAGTCGTTAGGATCGGGGGTCTGATCTGGGAAAGTACTACCGGAAGTGATGGGATATAAAAAACAGACAGCTGATGATAATTGTAAAATATAAAGTGGTATAACATTTTGGTAATCCAGTAGAAATAGCGAGCCGCATCATGTAGCCATAAATAGAGTAACTAATAACTTATTATTATTATAATTGTTGTGCGTTTAATAATTTAGTTAAAAATGATAAAAATTTAAAACGGAAGAACACGAGTTAAAAAAGGAGACGACCACACGCAGATCACACACACACACCGTGTAGTAAAGACAAAATATTTTAAGGTTTCCTAGCTGATATTTTTCCTAAAATCCGGAGCTACTGATGCTTGCACTGACCACTTCTTGCTATGCTACACGCTCAGAAGAGCTCAGATCTCAGAAGTTATCGAAGTGGCCAGGCATCTGATTCAGCGGAGCTTCGGGAGTAATAAATAGTAATTATGGAATATTTCTGTAGTTTATTTACAAATAAAAGCAATGGAGGAGAAATGGGACAGGATTTTCAGAACTCTGGAATTCCAATTCCAACTCCCCCACTCGCAACATGATTAACTACGCTTTGTAAGATCTAATCTGAATAATATATCCTACGATATGCTTTGTAGAACTATATCTAGCCTGTCTTGATTGTGGGAGAATCTCCCCACACAAGAGTCTCCCCGGGAGACTCAACCAGTCCCTTCTTAGGACTTCTGAATGTACTAATACAATATATCAGTCAGGAACCGACCGAATCAGGAAATACTGGTCCCTGATTGGCTAATAACCAGTCACGTGACCTAAATAACGAGTTCTGATTGGTTTTTTACTTGTTTCGGTCGGTTCCTGATATATCAGTTCATGATTGACTAGCCCAGACTGTGAGAAAGAGAGAGTATCAGTTCATCCACTTCCTACACTTATCACTGCTACACAGACAAGGTATCTTAACATCCTCGGACGGGAACTTGTAGTCGTAGGTTAGCTCCTCCCCCTTATAGATCCTCCTTTCCGCGAATATGATTATTTTCTTCCTGGAAATAATTGTCTTGTTTAAACCCGCGGAAACAGGGTTTAGCGAAGCAAGGAAAGAGAGGTGATCTCAACATTAGTAAAGGACTGCAGAGGTGCTATAGAATAGAGGCTTGGGAGGGATGGTAAGAAGACAAAGGGGGGGGTCGTCATGTTAATTTTGTTAATGTTTTGTTAATTATTATTATTATTATTATTATTATTATAATTAACAAACGACCCTTGGTGAAACATTAACAAAATTAACAAAATTAACAAAATTAACAAAAATCGCGTTTTAGATGTTTTTAGTCGGTTTATAGCTGTTTTATGTGTTTTTAGGTGTGTTTAGGTGTTTCTATCATAAACTCACTATCTCCCATGGCAGATATTTCATAGCTAGGATAATTGTTTGGATTTCATCAAAGGTTTTGAGGTAAGAAAAGGGTCATTATAACAAAGGAGGGGTATACGAGTAAAGAACACCAGTTTAATGTATAAATAGTGCGGTAATATGACGAAAATTTTTCGGCATAATCGTTCTAAAGCTAATTCCACTTCTAGGATACTCTATAGGGTCCCTAGAAACAACCCCTGAAGTTGTCGCAAGATCGGCGATAAAGAAATTGCATTAATTGGGCCTGATTGGTTACAGGGTGCTTTCAGCCTGAAGCCAAAACCATAAATACCCTTAAAATAGGAGTAGAGACAAAACCGAGGGCACTAAAGTGATCAGCGTCCTCGCATTAGTGGGGGTAGGTGCTGGAATTAAGTCTCTATCTCATCTGGTTAATCAGATAATTGGATAATCAGCTCTGCGCATAGCCGTTTTTGGCCATATGGCTATAGCTATGTTAGGAAAGGAGTAGAGACAAAACCGAGGGCACTAAAATGGTCAGCGTCCTCGCATTAGTGGGGGTAGGTGCTGGAATTAAGTCTCTATCTCATTTGGTTAATTAGTTAATTGGATAATTAGATCTGCACATAGCCGTTTTCGGCCATATGGCTGTAGCCACTTAGGAATGGTTTAGAGACATTTCACTGGTGCCATCTTGTAGACAATGGCCAAGTTATGGGGGGGGGGGGGGGTCGACGTCGGACTTTTAAGCTCTATCTCCAACCGTTTAGCCGTTATTTGGCTTTAAAGGTGCTCAAAATGAGCAAAAAACGGTAAAAAACCCGATTTTAAGCAAACCAAATAACGGCTAAACGGTTGGAGATAGAGCATAAAAGTCCGACGTCGACCACCCACAACTTGGCCATTGTCTACAAGATGGCACCAGTGAAATGTCTCTAAACCATTCCTAAGTGGCTATAGCCATATGGCCGAAAACGGCTATGTGCAGATCTAATTATCCAATTAACTAATTAACCAGATGAGACTTAATTCCAGCACGGTGCTGGCAGCACCTACCCCCACTAATGCGAGGACGCTGATCACTTTAGTGCCCTCGGTTTTGTCTATACTCCTATTTTAAGGGTACTTATGGTTTTGGCTTCAGGCTGAAAGCACCCTGTAACCAATTAGGCCCAATTAAGGCAAGTTCTTCATCGCCGATCTTGCGACAACTTCAGGGGTTGATTCTAGGGACCCTATAGAGTACCCTAGAAGTGGAATTAGCTTTAGAACGATTATGCCGAAAAATTTTCGTCATATTACCGCACTAGTGGCGGGTCAAAAAATTTTTTTAAAAAATTCAAAAAAATTTTTGGGGAAAAAATCCTGCCACTAAATCGGGGTGCCACTAAATCGGGGGCCATTAAATCGGGGTTCGACTGTATATCAGTGTTGATTGGATGGGTAGTACGTATAATATTGTCAAAAATAACGCAAATGATCTATTAAAGCGGGATTAAAAGCTTCAAAAAGACTTAAAAAAGCTTCTTTTTTTGTTAATAATGTTAATAATGTTAATAATGTTAATGTTAACATTTTAAAAATTTTCATGAAACATTAACATTAACATGACGACCCCCCCAGACAAAGTGATGGTAGCTATGCTGCAATGGACAATGTAGCCAGTCAATGGACCGCTCAAGAGAGAATCAGGAGGGAAGAAAGGGGTTTGGAACTTGGAATTCACTTACTTTCCTTCCACATTAATTATCTTGCTATAACAGTTCGGATCACAACTGTGGTTTATAAACCTTGCCATACTGCCACTCATTGTGGCGTCTACCACCCAGTGGTTATCAATACGGAACATGTAACTTCCAATACCCTGCATGGGGAGAGGTAAATGAACGATGATACAGGTTCCGGTTTGTTGTCGTCATACTACACGACCAGCACCCATATGGGTCAGGCCAATGCTCTGACAGCTTAACATACATACCTTGCTGTCATAATACCGTTCCTTCATATCACACAGACCCGGTCTGATCAGTGTCCCACTATACTCAATGATCATGGTAACCATGATTAACAAATTCTACTTGGTAACCATGGTTACCAAATACCAACATACCTTGCTATCGTAATACCGTTCTTTCATATCACACAGACCCGGTCTGATCAGTGTCCCACTGTACTCAATGATCATCTCCCCCATTGGTATATCTTGACGACAGTAGAGACCCCGGCCGTGGATTGTACTAGGACACACACACAACACCTGTGGGGGAATGAAACTGCATGGTTACGGAGTTCTATCTAGTAACCATGGTTACCGAATTCTACCTGGTAACCATGGTTACAGAATTCCATCCGATAGGAATGGGAGTTCTTCTAATAAGTTGTCGCTAAGAATTTCTCTGTTGTGATCTCGACCCTCTCTTGTTTGTTATTCCCTGACCTACCTCTCGGGCTGTTGAAGCAACGTATCGGTACCGCATCGCCATGGGCATCTCCCCATGAGATCTCTTCTCGTAGAGAGAAACCTCCCCATACGGACTGGGCCCCTGCTCTGGTAACTTGACATTCCGGTGGGCGTGGTTTAGGAATGCGAACTGATCCACATACGTCTTCCTGGGTGAGCGAGGGAGTACGGTAATATGATAATATGACTCATTATATCATGGCGAGCTATATGTAAAAGAATCATTTCTATCAGTCTTTCTGGGAGGGGACGTGTGTTTCATATCATTGTAAAATGATATGATTTGCCATGCTACGCAGTCTGTCTGTTCGGCACTTTAAGCGTAAGCTCACACCGGGCCGAAGCTGACAGACAAGGAACATGTCAAGATATGATCTGCATCAACCCAAGTCCCAAGGAATGGTTGAGATTGAGACAATAGGCTGGATGTATTGTGAAATGGGGGGGGGGGGGGCCGCGTATTAAAATGTCCTTTAATGTCCCTCGATTTTTGGGACATTAAATTGTCCGTGTTTATTTAGGACATTAAAAGACATTAAAGGATATTATAAGACATTAAAAGACATTAAATTATAACTTCCAAAAACCATTCCAAAATGTGTTACCAAACATGTTTACCACCAATGTACTACTAAAGGTCCCATCTTTCGATTCCAATGAATGTCATAAATGTTCACTGGTGATTAGGCTTGCTTTTGCGTGGGGCGTGGGTGCGGTACCTTTTTTACATACAGTCGGACACCGATTTAACGGCCCCCGATTTAGCGGCACCCCGATTTAACGGCAGCATAATCTTCCCCCGGTATAGAAAATCAACCATATTTGACCCCGATTTAGCGGACACCCCGATTTAACGGACAAAACCCTTTCCCCCGAGGGTGCCGTTAAATCGGGGCCCGACTGTACATGCATATTTCTAGGCTAGACGATATCTCAAAATCATCTTATGAAACGAGTAGAAGACACCGAAGGCTTTAGAGTGAGAGAACAGCCCCGATTTTGATAAAACTTGCTCAGAATAGTGTTTGGTGTCAAAAAAAATTTAGTGCTCAACTCCTAAATTTACGATTTTTAGGTTTTTTAGGTTTTTTGGTTTTTATGGGTTTCAGGAACGTCCTAGAACAAAATGAATAGAACCATCTTTCTCAGCGTGAAATTCTGTATCAATTTTAGTAGCTATAAACCTTTCTAATTTCTATGACGTAGAGTTATCCCAAACGGGTACATGTTATAGGGGCGGGTACATGTTTTAGGCTAACGGGCGAACCTCTTGTCAGAACACCATGTTATAGGTACTCAATCGACGTGTATTGGTGAGGAAATCATTTTAGTGAAAACCATTTTGATCTGCGATGTCTGTGTAACGAATAAAACCTAAAAAACCTTACCACATGAAGCATACCCGTTTGGTTTTTTGGGATAACTTCTGAACCTTACGACTACGTCATAGAAAGGTTTATAGCCACTATGATCGATGGAGAATTTCACGCCCAGAAAGATGATTCTATTTATTTTGTTCTCGGACGTTCCTGAAACCCATAAAAGCCAAAAAACCTAAAAAACCTAAAAAAACCTAAATTTAGGATTTGAGCACTCAAAAATTTTTGACTTCTAATTAGACATCAAAGACCATTCTGACTGAGTTTCATCAAAATCGGGACTATTTTCACTTTAAAACCTTGACATTTAGTCCAAAACTTCGAAATTTCCGGGGTTTGCTTAGAGGTACAGGGCCACCCTAAAATGAGGCTTAATCACCCCCAACATCTATGGCATTGGTTGGAATCGATAGAGGGGACATTAGAAGTAAATATTAAGTGGTTGAAAACACCATTTTAGTTTAATAATAGCTGAAAATTCATGTTTTAATTAAATGTCCTTTAATGTCTTTTAATGTCTTTTAATGTCCTTTAATGTCCCAGGGACATTAAAGTCAGACGTGTTTATTTAGGACATGGATATTAAATTCACGCGGGCCCCCCCCCCCCCCCCCCCCGTGAAATGTAAGTGTCAGATTTCCGGTTGACAAGTCCCAGGCCCCAGCTTTTTACAAAAAACGGTGCCGTTCTTACCTCACAACAGGCATGGTTCTAGCGCACCCTCCGGGTGGTTCAGGCAGCTCCCTCCCAAGATGGAGTCTTTGTGGACCAAAATCAGGGAAGTGGAAACTGTAAACTTCAAGACGATAGGAGTTGGGGAGTTGTTCGATCAGATTTACCATACCATCGTGCGCTGGGGGAGGGAGAGGGGGGTTAGAAAATTATTGTTTTGCTCGACTATTCCTGAGTTTGAAATGTTCATGGAATCCAAATGAGATGGGAAAACATGTTTAGATCCTAGTAACTCAAGTGTCCTACATCAAGTCGCACGTTACCACTGGTTACCACTGGTTACCATTGGTTACCATTGGTTACAGCCTACCTAAAGTCCACATAGCTAGACCATGTAGTACCGACTGCTGTGGCTGACTCCGAATCCTCTGTATCAAACTACTGATCAAGGTCCACGCATCTGTGAAATTGTGAGAAAAGATATTTCAAAAACTAATCTATTGATATTTAATTAATTATTTCGTTAATTGGGCATCAGTTAGCGCGTTATCCACTGAAACCTGACCCGCCCCCGGCAGGTCTAGTTTCAGTGTCGGTGCCACAGATCGCACCGATTTCAGGACCCCTGCGCTATTCATCACTTGCCAAATTATACCATTGTGATATGACCTTATTTATAAATTCAGGATAGAAACAATCCTTGTGTTTTACTAACCATCCACATCATCAGTTTCTATGTAAGTTCCATCCTCGGTTGTGATGACAAATACAGGGTAAGACGTCTCACTAGGATCACGGTCTTTGTTATGGCACCTGAAACATAGAATTATCAGTTTTCACTTGATTTCTAACATGCCAGTCAATTATCACATTGATTTCTAACATGTCAGTCAATTATCACATTGATTTCTAACATGTTTTTCTAACATCTCACTTGATTTTTTTTGAATACTGTGAACCCTATAAAATCTACCTGATATAAGTCCTGTTTTTTGTTTGTCTGATAAGCAGTTTGAGGCTGGTGCTCGTTTGTACAGGTCCCTGCCGTTGTTTCTGAACCGGTTCAGGCTCAGGTTCCGGACTTGGAGGTCGGGCAAGCTTCCGTTTTCTTGAAGACGACGCTGCTAACTCTTCTTTTTCGTATTCAGCCAATTCCTGGGAGAGAGAGAGAGAGAGAGAGAGAGAGAGAGAGAGAGAGAGAGAGAGAGAGAGAGAGAGAGAGAGAGAGAGAGAGAGCGAGAGAGAGAGAGAGAGAGAGAGAGAGAGAGAGAGAGGGGGGATAGACTTAGAGAGCTAGAGAGAGAGAGAGAGAGAGAGAGAGAGACAGAGAGAGAGACAGAGAGAGAGACTAGAGGCACTGCGCTTTATATAACTCTATTTACGGGATGAACTATGCACGTGCACAATCCATTACCCTAGCCTAGCAGAAATAGAGTGTGGGAGTGAGAGAGAGAAAGAAAGACAGAGACTAGAGAAAGATGTGAGAGAGAGAGAAAGAAAATTTAATCACCTTGTACTCAGGCTCTGCTAGTTTTTGTGAAGCTACCACCGCTGACTTCCTCTTCCCAACATCCCTGGCAGCATTTCCCGGGATCCTGGGAACAACTGCATCTTTTTTCTCCATCTTTACCGAATCTTTCCTTTTCACCACTTTCACCACTGGCTCCCTATAAACTTCGATTGGGTCTATTTTTTCAATTTTCACCACTCTCGCACTCGGTGATGGTCCGGATGATGTCCTATTTCCTGGTTCACTTGTGTGTGACTTCTTGCATTCCTCACTAACTTGTCTACCGTGTGGTGGTGGTAGTGGGATATCAGGGATGAAGGATACCCAATCGGTTGTAAATGCAGATCGAGAACAAACATTCCTGGAATTGATTGGCATCGGAGTAGGAACAATCCTGGAACTAACCGGATTAGGAGCATGTTGGGCCGGTGAGGTAGGGAGAGGTGTCGGGGGTTTAGAGAGTTGCTCTATCTTCTCAATAGTGGTAAAAAGTGGGGCAGAGAGAGGTGGGACAGACCCAATTCCAAGTTCCATCTCAGCGATCTCAGTAGCACGTGGGACAACCGGTTTTTTGAAACAGTTGGTAAGCACTTCAGTAGGTGGTTTGGTAGCATCTCCAGTCGCCATAGCAACCACTTTTTCAGGTGGTTTGGTTGTATCTTCAGTAACCATAGCAACCACTTTTGTAGGTGGTTTGGTTGCATCTCCAGTCGCAATAGCAACCACTTTTGCACGTTGTTCAACAGAGTCATCAACAACCATTGTATCACCAGGTTTAGTGCCTCGTTCCATATGATCAGGAAACGGTTGCTGCTCTCCAAATTTATGTTGCTGTTGCTGTTGCTCTCCAAATTTATGCTGTTGAGGTTGCTGCTCTCCAAATTTATGCTGTTGAGGTTGCTGCTCTCCAAATCCTTGCTGTTCCCCGGACTCTAATGGCTGCCTCTGATTATTCTGGAGGGGAGGATCACGAGGTGTGACCACCCCAGACTCCAAGCACTCAATCCTCGGTTCTCCCAGTTGTTTAACCCTCCGATTCGGGTTACCATTCCGCCGATCATACTGGGCTAGGACTTTATTGAAATCACGAAGCGCCTCGATAGTCCCCACAACACATGACTGTTTCTCTGTATCAGTGGATGGTTGTGGTTCAGCCATGTTAGGAGGTGCAATCCCGGCTGGAACATCTCGTGGGACGAAACGAGTGTCACGTACTGGATCACGTGCTGAGTCTCTTGGGTCACGTGCTGAGTCTCTTGGGTCACGTACTGACTCTCTTGGGTCACGTGCATGATCACGTGGGTCACGTACATGGTCACGTGCATGATCACGTGGGTCCCATGCAGTACGTGAGGGTATCTCATTTGCTGCGAAATCGAACTGGGACCAAGGCATGGATCTTGGCTGCTCCCAGTTAGCCTGAAACAGGGGTCAAAGTGAAATAACAACGACATAGATCTGATCTGGGGGGGGCTCTGATCTGGAGAGAGTCACAAGAAACAGATGTAAAGACACAAAAACTACATTGGATACCAGACAAACAGACGGTACACATGTATCATACCTGGTCTTTAGTTTTGAGTATCCCAAGATTAGAAAGGTCCTTGAAAGTTGGAGGTTTTGGTTTACTTGGTCCCTTCTTGAACTTCTCGGAGGATTTCTGAAATAATAGGTTTGTTACAGTGGTAACCAGCTTCTGGTTGGGGGGGGGGGGGGGGGGGCGGCTGAAGTTTTTGAAGTTTTTGAAGTCAACTTCAAAAACTTCAAAGAGAAACTTACGGTGGAAAACTTCAAAAACTTCAAAAACTTCAAAAACTCATATCTCCTAAACCGTTGGAGATAGGCCCTATGTTGCTTCATAACTCTTATATAAACTTGCATATTCCGAACAAGATGCACCCCTTTAAAAAGCCTATAGTCACTCATAAACCATTAAAACTGGTCTAGCCCAAAAAAAGTCACGCGCACACACAAAATTATGAAAATATCCCATTATCTCTCGAATTAGATGAGGTGGAGACTTCATTTTGGCACGTACCCCCACTAACTCGAGGCCGCTGATGATTTTGGTGACCATATTTTTTTCACTACTCCCTTCATAAAAAAATTGCATTTTGTGAAACTGGCAAAAAGGGTGTGGCCCCCAAAAAAATTTTGAAAATTCACTTCATAATTTTTAAACACTTTCTTAGCATTTTCTAGGCAATATTTTGAGTTATAGAATGAAAATAAAATCTGTTTTTACAAAAAAATTAAATTTTTTACACCAAATTGTGTCATGGATTTCATGGTTAGGAATCATTGTAAATATCCTAATTTGTGATGAAACTAACCTAAACAAGTGAAATAATAGTCACTGATAGCATAAAAAAGTAGTTTAGAGTTTTTGAAGTTTTTGAAGTTTTTGAAGTCAACTTCAAAAACTTCAAAAACTCAAAAAGTAGGGTGGAAAACTTCAAACTTCAAAAACTTCAGCCGGCCCCCCCCTCTGGTTATCATGGTTAGTAACCATTGGTTACCTACTAGTTACCATAGCAACATGTGCTACCTAGTAACACCACAAGTTACCACAGCAACATGTGCTACCTAGTAACACCACTAGTTACCACAACAACATGTGCTACCTAGTAACACCACTAGTTACCATAGCAACATGTGCTACCTAGTAACACCACTAGTTACCACAGCAACATGTGCTACCTAGTAACACCACAAGTTACCATAGCAACATGTTACCTAGTAACACCACAAGTTACCATAGCAACATGTGCTACCTAGTAACACTAGTTATCATAGTAACATGTGCTGTCTAGTAACACCACTAGTTACCTTGACCGGTATGCCGTTGAAGGGATCGTCATCATTAAAATCGAACACATCAAAATGGCTCGTCTTTTTCCGAGGGGGGCACACACCAGGTATAGTTTCCTAATAAATAGGGGAATATTTTGTCAGGGTAACGTAATCATAGACAGCAACCTCAATTCTAAGATTGGTACTTTAGAGGGGGGGGGGGAGTCACGTGTCCTCACTGCCCTCCTGGGTCCCTAAGATGTCTTTAACAATGAAACAAACTCACCCTCCATTGTCCCGCTTCGTTAACATCAACAACTGGTACTGGACAGGGTGGAAGAAGGGGTGGTGTAGGTACTCTTGGGGTGATCTTAGTGGATTGTTGCTCCACTCTACTGGATGGAGGCTGATTGTTGTCTGTGGAGTTAGGAGCTCGGTATTTTGGTAGGTGGTAAGGGGATGGAGCTAGAGGTAGTTGTTGATGGGAGGAGGAGGGTTGTTCGTAATGGGATGGAGGTAGTTGTTGTTGGTTAGAGGTGCCTGATTGTTGTTGTTTAGAGTTGGCTGGTTGTTGTGTGTATCGTTTCCGTTCGTTGGAAAAGTCCCCGTATGTAGGAAACTCTGAAACAGGAAGAGGGTTAGGAAAAGAATATCATCCTCTACTAAATACCCATTACCCATGCTATCCAAGAGTCCAAACATTTTAAATTTTCTCTAACACACATTATTATATCATAGCTATCATAGCTATCTTTTGAATACTATTAAGCGTGACTATATCAACACTCTTTGAGATAGAGAGAAAGAGAGGTCAGAAAGAGAGAGGGAGAGAGAAAGAGGCCATCACATACTTGTTTTTTTGTGTTGATCATTGGCCGCACGGCTCAAATTTGTAAAATAAATTATTTCTACCGCTAGCTAGTCGTTATACTTGACAGGGTCGGCTGTCTATATTATGAGCGATTTCAAATAAATGATGACTCTGATTATAAATGACTCTGATTAATTAACTAATTATAAATGACTCTCATTAATTAACTAATTATAAATGACTGATTGATACCCATTTTAAGATGATCCCTTGACCGTAACCAAGTGTAGAAAGAGTGAAACCGATCCTCGGGTAACAGTTTCAATGAGTCAGACATGTTGCGTAACACAATCTCAGGCTGGTATAGATCAGATGATTGTGAGTGAGGTACGTAATGAAAGGAGGGAGGTCGGAGAAACAGTTGGGATTTGTTGTCCCTTTTTCCAGGACACAGTTTGGAATTGTTTTGCTGGTTTTTATCTCTTTCAGGGAACTGATATGGGTCCTCTAAATCTTGATCCGGGTCAATAGGAGTAGCACGAGGGTAGGTTTGGGTGCCAGTGGTTGTGCTTTGAGTAGTGAGTGGTGTTGTCTGGCGTGTAGTGGTGGGTGATGAAGGAAGGCTCATATCTGTTTCATCTGGTGTGAATTTGTTAATCAGGTTAGATTAATAACTAGTTACCTACTAACACTGGGGGGGGGGGGGACATGTTAATTTTGTTAACTTTGTTAATATTAACATCGAAAAAACAGGTGATTTATTAACATAATTAACAAAAGTTAACAAACATTAACAAATGCCATTTATACCATCTAAAGTCCCTTTAGCACGTGTTTTTTGGTATTACACATGCTGCATGTTGTTCTGCGAACAAAGATGTTCCTTCTGCATGATTTGCATACCCCCAAGCCGTCTACTACAGCCTTCCCACAACGATTTATTCCATTCTGAAATTCGAACAAAAACTAGCCAACCTGAACCGCAATTGAGGTCAAATGACACAAATCTGCATTTTCCAACCTTAAAAACTTAATAAGACTCATAAATTTACCTTCAATCGAAAAATATCCCAAAAATATTTTTTTCTAAAAAAACACAAGGATTTGTAAAAAAATTTTCAATTTTTGACCGAAAAAAGCAATTTTTGGAATTTTTTCGTATTTTTCAAACATCACTTTCTTTCGTCTAAAGAATGGATTATCAATGAAAAAAAATTACATTCAAGTGACATTTTACACGCTAAATTGAAATATTCGTACTCTTTAAATTTTGATCGATTTGGAGCCAAAAAACTTGTATGTTGGACTTATGTTATCGGAGGAGGCCTTACATGGGTATACAAACGTTAGATAAGTTATTAAACTACAAAATTAAATGAGTTAAAGTCGTATTATCAACCGATAACACCAATATTTTAGCATTTGTTAATTTTGTTAATTTTGTTAATTAACGTTAATTAACAAAATCGGAAAAAAGAGGTGATTTATTAACAATTAACATGTCCCCCCCCCCTAACACTAGTAAAACTAGTTACCTAGTAACATAAGAAACACAAAACATACCATTATTTGGAGTGTTTGGTTGGGATTCTCTCCACTCCCCACCTCCACTACTCCCCTGGCTGGCACTTGCTGAAACATGCCCGGGCATGATCCTTCCCTCACCCTGAGGTGCAATTGCTGGCGGGTGTCCGGGGAATATTCTCCCCTCGCTCTGTGACGTCACCCCAGGGGAATATAGCCGGTTTTGCGGGAGACATTATTCCGGCGTTGTTTCGTTTGTTTAACTCGGGCAGGTGGAGGTGCGAAGGTAGCGAGGGCCGGGTTTGTCATTAGGAACCGACGTGGTGGTCCACCCTGAAAAAGAGGAGTTTGTTAGAGAAAGAGAGAGAGAGAGAGAGAGAGAGAGAGAGAGAGAGAGAGAGAGAGAGAGAGAGAGAGAGAGAGAGAGAGAGAGAGAGAGAGAGAGAGGGAGAGAGAGAGATAGAGGGGGCATGAATTATTAACTATTTTTGCGTTGTATCCCCTACCCAATTGCAATTTGCGAGTCGCAAAGAATGCAAAGACTGTGCGAGCTTAAAATACCCAAAATCTTAATTAAAAAGGGAGAGCTATAGTTGAGGAGAGAAAGATAGATTTTCTTGGAGAGGGGGCTAGGGGGCTAGGGAGAGCCGAGATGAGTGAGAGAGATGCTACACAACAATCCTGCCCCGTTATATATAACGTACGTAATAATGAGATAATCATAATGCTTCGTAGCTTTATAACTGGGCAGGATTGTAGCCTAGCATGTCTCTCCTCCCCCTCTCTCCTCCCCCTAGCTCTCGGTTGTTTTAATGTTCTAACTCTTCCTTTACATTTTTAAAACGAGGGTTGAGCTAGGCAAGCTCTCAGAGTATTGGCCTGTCCCTATTCTCATGTTTTTAGAACTGTGGTCAGAGCTTTGGCCTGACAGCTCCCTAGCCTAGCAGAGAGCTGTCTCCCTTTTTTCATGTTTAAAGATTCCCAAACCGCCAACATTTTTATGAAACAGGTCGCTTTCCCAGATGACCTCATATTATTTGAGAGAGAGAAGGGGGCGATAGAGCGTTCAAAGCCCACACTATTCTACAAGTTTTCCTTAATAATTTGGAGGTGGATGATAGCTCCTCCTGGCATAACTATGGTTTCTACGGATTAACTTAAATATAAAAGTGTTTCTACTTATTTTATTTGCTCAGATTGACTTTCAATGACATCAATGATTTCTAGAATGTTTGTTGTGTTGTCGATAGTTATATTTTGGTATCCAGTAGCCACTGCTCTTACCACCACCACCCCACCTGCTACTCCTCCTATAATAGGGGGAATCACCGATCAACCGGCTTCAGGTGAACACCTAGAACGTACTGACAGACAGACAGACAGACAGACAGACAGACAGACAGACAGACAGACAGACAGACAGACAGACAGACAGACAGACAGACAGACAGACAAAAAAACCTGATTTACTGGGATTTTGTACGGTAAGTCGAGGTTTGACTGTAACCTAGAGAAGGGAATTCACTTGACTTCCACTTCTTTCAGTTTGGAACGCGATTGAAAGAGGGGCGGGAGCCTACATCACCTGTAATATAAGGACCACAACACTACACATCAAGACGGATAGCATCCTCGGCAGTGATGATCGGTTAGCTAGTTAACTTCAAATATTTAGACGAAGAATCAATATGGTGGAGGCTATCAATTTGGTTCGAGGCTGAGTATAAGTACAAGCTCCAGTACTGTATGGATTCCCAAGCGGTCCTACCAGTCCAGCCTGGAGAGGGTATCACAGCTGACAAGATTTGGAGTTTTGCCAAATCTTCCGATACCCTCACGATATGGTGTGATGGGGTGGAGGTGCTTGTGTATCAGTTTGCTAGTAGTAGCATGAGGGAGGATTGTGAGGCATACTGGGCGGGAGATGCTGAGGAGAGGATCCAGTTTGCACCCACCAAAGATACTGCTTCTGATTTCTACACCATTGGAGACTTAGGTATGTAGAACATAATTAATTTACTAATTAATTAGACCGGAGTCTTAGTTCCGTGCAATAATTGAACGTTAAAATCCGATCTGGTATTTAATTAGTTTAACTAATTTTCTAATTCTGTATTTTCCAGGTTGCCCGGAACTAACGATAGAAGGAGGAGGGACGTGGACGGGAGGGGCAGGAGATGTAGTAACTGTGGTTTGCGAGAAGAAACATGTGCTGGTGGGGGATAGTGAGGTCACGTGTCAAATAGACGGCAGGTGGAGTACAGCGCCCTCGTGCTATTACACCGGTAAATAAACTATACCGGTAACTATAATATTATTGGTAGATCAAATTGGTCGGGTCTGATTTATAGGGGTTGCAAAACTTAGGGTCTTTTGCAATCCTACATGTGGGGGTCGGGGATATGGAGAGAGAAAGAGAAAGGTTCAGACAGACATACAGACATACAGACAGACAGACAGACAGACAACGTACAGCCAGACAGACAGACAGAAATCTAACCGTAGTGTAGTCTTGTATCTGTTGAACAACTTGCGTTTTGAATTTTCGGTTGTTGTAGAGTGAGCCAGGACCCTGCAATGAGAAAAAGAGTACAATACAATATGTTAACCAAGTAGTCATGGTAACTAAGTGTAACCATGGTTACCAAATGCAACCAAATGTAACAAAGTGTAACCAAGTGTAATCATGGTCACCAAATGACAACTTACCCTGTGCATAAACTCAAACTTCTGGACTCGTTTGTGTAGGGCACTGCTGCTTTGACTCTGAAATAAAGAGGTGTCAGCATAAAATTTTGGGGACAAGTATCTGAAATCTAAAATCTAAATGCAGATTGAAAATAGTTAATACCCTGTGTGTAGTTTTTAAGGATAAAACAGCAATCTATATACTCACGTGTCTGATGACGTTGTTGTTCTGTTTCGGTTTGGGTAACCATGGTAATTGGTAACCATGGTAACCAAGTGTAACCATGGTAACCAAATCGAGTACGGTAATAAGGTATACTCACGTGTCTGATGACGTTGTTGTTCCGTTTCGGTTTTGGCTCTTCTCGGGTCTCCGGCGGGGTTCGTGAGATGGTTCTCTTACCATTGGGCCCTTCGACAATAAACACTATCTGAGAACGCAGATCAGGACATGAGTAAAAAGGCGGGGGGGGGGGGGGGCTTGGGAGGAGAGGGGCATTTGAGCAAGAAAAATATAGACCACAAAAACGTCTGATCTCAACTGACCTTAGGAACATGGTATGGTATCCCACAACAACGTGATGAATCGCTTCCACCCACTCTCTGCAGTAGAGGTGTTATACCACTATTTGCAGAGATACAGTCAATGTAGTATCCAGGTCGGACTTTTAGTGGTTGTATTTCCTGCTCGTACCGGTGAGGCTCTTTGCTTAGAGGGGCCCTGGGAGGAGATACAGCTCAGTGAGTAAACTGGGGGGAGGGGAGAACGACTAGATTGGAAGTTTAGTTTGTGAGGCCTAGAACCTACTTCGTTCGATAGGGTAGAGCGTAGGAGTGATCCATCTTAGCCACTCTTTTTATCTTGTTCTTCCGTTCCTGAAATATCACAAGGTTTTAGTGAAGATCTGTCGAATTTAGTTTGATCGAAAAAACAACTGTAAAACTTGTTAAATTTCCCCAAACTTACCCGCTCAAGTAGAGCTTTTGACTTTTCTCTGGCAGCTTTCCGAGCCTTGTCCATTTCCGAGCCGGCACGGACTTTCTGTAGGTGGAACAAATGGTTACGGAGAGGCCGGGGGTGATAATGTGTGTGTGTGTGAACTAACAATCTGAACTAACAATCTGAACTAACAATTTCAACCAATTCCCCCAATCATGAGTAAATTTAGGGCCAACTTTGTCTACTACAGCTGTAACAGCTGTAACAGAATCAGAGCAGTGATCGAACACGATCATTCACATGTTGCTATGGTAACCACATAGTGACCGGTGACATCACTATAAGGTCACGTGACAAGAGTAATTATAAGCTAGACACGATGATATGATATATATCACTCCTAGAAGGACCCTGTTACTTCATCCTTCTCTTCATCCCCTCAATTTTGCTGAGTGCTGCCTGTAAAGTCGTTTAGAGCAGTCTCTCTGTACCAGATGGTACCCTCTTACTTGCTCAAAATATCTTCAAGTTTCTCTCTCACTCATTCTTTCTTCCTCTCTCTCTTTCTCTCTTCCTCTTTCTCACTCACGTTCTCTATCCCTCCCTAACCATTTCATTCACGCACCATCGCTTTTGAAACATGTTCTAACCCCGCCCCCAGTTTCAATGTTGCTCCTATTGTTCCTGTTCCTCTCACTGGCAAGGGCACGTCATGAGACGGGGATTGAACTTCAGGAACACTACCAGGTTCCATCAAGTACCGTCCAGGTGGATATAACAGGCAGGACTACCATAGCAACGCCAATCCCACTACCTGGATGGGTTGGTCTGCACCCCAAACAACCAACAGATGATGAAGATGAAGAACCGGCTACTGAATCACCGGTATACCTATAAATGACTTCAATTTGAAATTTGAAATGCTGCTGTGATTTTCATTTGCCTAGCTCGATCCTATTTTCATACCTCTCCAACATGAGAGAGATGTTCTTAATTATCAAATGATTATCTAACTGAGTCCTTCTCAGGTCCTTGGAGAGATGAGGTTGTATCAGGGTGAGATACCTAGTCCCGTTCTTGTCACTGTAATGATAGCCCCCACAGAGGTAGAAAAAAGATGGTAGAAATTGCGGTGCTTTCATCAAATCTTAATGACACAATTACAGTCAGACCCCGATTTACCGGGCCAAGATTCGGGGTCTAACTGTACATGTACATGTAACAATTATCCCATATTTCCTACTAGTTTCGGGTCAAGTCGCCCTCTCCGAACCCAGACAAAGACAGGTGGAGGCCACTAAGCAGGAATTCTGCAACATCAATATTCGACCTGAGATTGGAGGTTCAATCTTCCAAGCAAACACTCCGGATATCATCAGGACACGAAACGTAGGTATCAGGAACCGACCGAATCAGGAAATACTGGTCCCTGATTGGCTGATAACCAGTCACGTGACCTAAATAACGAGTTCTGATTGGTTGTTTACTTGGTCCGGTCGGTTCCTGGTAGGTATTGCGTGACGTCACAAATGTCGTGAGGTATACTGACTACATCAGTCATAAGGGAGTTTAGTCAACACACGTGATAAAGTGATGGAGCATTATGTTGTTCCATGATGATCGAGCCATCTCTGGGTTTCGGAGCCCCCTCTAAATCACGATGTAACACCATGACCCATCATTACCGCAGGAGAGATTTCTACTTGTACCAGGGGGCGGATAGGCTGATAATAGAGTTCATAGCAACGACACCTGACAACAGTGATCTCCAGTGGGGCTCTCTCACGTTCCTGGCTGCAGAGGACCTTCTACCAACACCAGGTATGTGTGAATTGGGAATGATTTAATGCAATGAGTTGAGAATAATGCAACTTATATCTATGTTCTATCTGGGAATGGTATAGTTCTATTTGGAAATGAATAATGATATATTGGCAACTAGCACATGCCATGATATTGCTTGAAATCGATTACAAATATGTCGTGATTTACAAATAATGTGTGTATATGTGAAGTGAGTGGGTGATGTCTACAGCAGTATATAGGTATAGTGCACCACAAGACTGCTGGAATTGTTCTCAAAACACATGGTGGGTGTTTTGGAAGCAATACTTTTAATTCAACTCGCTTAAATTTACTAAGGTGTTACAGTAAATCCTATTCATTATTTAACTACCTCCCACTCCCATCTCCCTCAATGTTAATAAATCTTACCGGCTGAAAGGTGTTCTTCACCCTGACCAGTTGGTTTTCTTTCTCCTTCTTCTCCTTCGGTGCAGGCGGTTTCTTGGTCTTAACCCCTGCAGTTACAGCCTGACCCTCGCTCGGCTGCCGAATCTTCGGTTTCGGAGGTGTCTTTTGGGGTGACATCTTAACTTGTATCTCCTGATGACGAGAACAAAGTGTTTATGAAGGAGCAACAAAAGATGTGTTGATGAAGGAGAAACAGAAAAGTTAAAAGAAGTTTTGATGAAGGAGTAGTAAATACCTTTTTGCCGCTAACAGTGAAGGAGTCGCAGTTGAAGGAGCTGAGATCAAGTTTAGTTACGGTGAGTACAATCTCAAATTCTAACTCATCCTCGCCGATAGTTTTCCCTGGGAATTTAAATTTAATAAATATTAGGTCCTTTCTTAAATGAGGTGTGCTACGCAGTGACGTCACATCACAATTATGACGTCACTTTAACATTAATTAGTGACGTCACATAGTATTACCTGTTTCAACCCGCTCCTTCCAGTAGATAAATGGTAAAGGAAGGGAGGTGAGAGAGGATGAGATATCACCAAAATGCTCGTCCGGATCAAGGGGCGGTTGGTTAACTACCGTACACCTGAACAGAGAGAGTTTGTTTGTTTGTGATTGCTGCGTCTAGAGGAGAGAGAGAGAGTTTTAAAAACTGGAAACTGTGATAACATATATTTTATTAGTGTCTCTTCCTAATAGGATAAACTATTTTAATTAATTAATTAATTATTAACATTGAAACTCCCCAATACCTGTATTTGCAGCGGTAGTTTGTGTCCCTAAAACTTCACAATACCTGTATTTGCAGCGGTAGTTTTTGTCCCTAAAACTTCACAATACCTGTATTTGCAGCGGTAGTTTGTGTCCCTAAAACTTCACAATACCTGTATTTGCAGCGGTAGTTTGTGTCCCTAAAACTCCAAAACATTCTCTCCACAGTATACCCAACAGGTATCAGAACCTCCGGGTGATCAGATATGTTCTTGATTGTACCTGAACATTATATATTAGTAAACTCTCAATCACTCGGGTCTTGAAACATGAGCCAATGGATTCACGCAACAGATAAACAGCTCATATTTTACTGAAAATTTGATGTGTTGCACAATGAACATTGGCAAATGTACATGTGATCACGTACCTAGGCTTGTAACACGTGAAGCCCCAACGTGGATTACTAGGGAAGTGTTGTCCATTCTCCTACTGTTCTTCTTGGTAGCTCCTATCTTAGCTGGGTCAATGTAGACCCGCCTGAAATGGGAGATTATCAGGAAATACTGGTCCCTGATTGGCTGATAACCAGTCACGTGACCTAAATAACGAGTTCTGATTGGTTGTTTACTTGGTCCGGTCGGTTCCTATACTTTTCTAAAACCGTGCGTACTACATCATGACTCACAGAACGAGGGCTTGTGTAACCCGGATAGATCAGATAATGAAGCCCAAATACGTATCCCGAATAGTCCTCCAGAACCGCGACCAACAATAATTAATTCATGTACATACCTGCTAACAGGGAATGTACTCTGGACCATATGTTCCCAATAGGGCTTCCTGTGAGCCTCCTTGTGGACCATACAGTAGATCCTCTTATCTGAGAGGTAGACAGCTCCTGATTTTCTAAACAGGGGTGAATTGGTTTGGCCGTGCATATGGATTAAACAGAGAGGTAGTTTTAAAGAATGGACGGTTTTAAAAGAGAGGCGGGGTGCTTTAGAAAAAATCTTGTGGTCAAGACTAAAGATTAGGGAATGATTGCTTAAGAAGGAGAAAGGTGGGAAAAGATTGGCACTTACATGCCACATGAGAAGTGGTAAGATCTCTTGCAGGACCTGTCACAACATCCAATAGTAGCGTTGTAGATACGGCACCTGTGACATGACATATGTTACAAAACAAATGTGCCAAATTAGTGGCCAATTAGTTGTTTTGTTGAACAAGGCAACCAATTAGTACCAATTAGTATCCAATTAGTATCAATTAGTACCTGTCACATCGGAGGGAACTGCCCCTGTTTATAGCCAACTCAACGTTCATTAACTTCCCATCCTCCTCCTCGTATACCTCGGAGCTCCACAGTGCACAGTTAACATGAACCCAGGTATCAACACCGCACATTAACAATCTCCCACTCTCAGCCTTATCACCCGTCTGGGTACACAGGACGCAACTCCGGCTGTCTTCCAATGAGAATGTACTGCAGCCGTACTGCTGCGCTTCTGTGGGGAGGGAGATGTAGTGAGTAGGGTGAGTTATACTGCAGCCAGAGCCCCTGTAGTATAACTATCCCGGGCAACATTATTATGAACTATCTGACTCATTCGGATTTCGGTCTCATCTGAAGCATAGATCATAAGGCCGAATGTCTGCCAGACTGAGTCCGAACACTAAAATAGGGGATGTGGCAGTACTGTCAGACCCCGGTTTACCGGAACCCCGATTACCATTTGGTTACTAAGTCACCAATTTACGTTCATGCGCAGAGGGGTAATTTGATCATTACCAAGATTACCATGGCAACTATAAAACTCTTGACTTATCTCAACCACTGCATCAAGTAAATGGTAATGTAGATTGAAACTACAGGCAGCTCTCTATATTGAGAACAGTCATGCAGGGCCCCGTCCCTGTTATTTTTACATGATCTGCTAGCTTGTAACTTGGTCAAGTTAAAGTCTAACCTCTCCATGTCTATCTCTTAATATTGAACTATTTTTATCTCCACCATCTAGGAAATGCTGAGAGAGAGAAGAGAGAGAGAGAGAGAGAGAGAGAGAGAGAGAGAGAGAGAGAGAGAGAGAGAGAGAGAGGGAGAGAGAAAGAACTCAGGTAAACAAGTGCATGACCGCGTCCCTCAGACTCGAGTACAACGTGCAAGATGAGTACTCAGATAATGACTAGCCGGGAGACTGGCACACACGATTCAGAGGGGGTTTATAATGCGACATGAATCGATCTATTACTCAGCTGCTGAGGGGAGCAATGTTGTTGTTACAGGGCCTCCCTTGCACCTCCGGAGATCGCTCCCACAGACACGTCACGTCCTAGCCTGGTAGTCAGGACCACTATCGGTCCCATCCTGGGGATTATAATGATAGAAAACCACCAGAGACGAAATCTACTGCCAGAAAAGTGACTCAGTGACACATTTTTTTGGTGGTGGACGACTTCCAGAGCGGTGCATCTTTTATTATAATCCCCCAACTGGGATGTCTATGAGAGATCTCCAGAGGTGCATGGGAGGCCGTTCGCGTTACATTCGTTCTACAGTTCTAGTAGTTTAGTAATTCGATTTTTCATAAATTTTAAGCAATTTTCCAGGACTATTAATTGTCGTTTATTTCAACATTTTGAATAGGGTGAATTAATACTGTACATAACCGATTTATAGTCAGCACTTGGTTAACATTCACATTTCTTACACAGAATGAAGGTCCTACTTTTGTTACTGATTGTTGCAACTCTGGCAGCTGCAAACCGGCACTGTGGTACCGGTCCAATGCAGAAGGATTATAGGGGAAAAATTTCCAAAACTAAATCAGGGTTAAAATGCCAAAAGTGGACCAGCCAAAGCCCTCATAGTCACGACAATACCCCGGAAAAGTAAGTACACACCCCAGCAGGAACCGACCGAATTAAGTAAACAACCAATCAGAACTCGTTATTTAGGTCACGTGACTGGTTATCAGCCAATCAGGGACCAGTATTTCCTGATTCGGTCGGTTCCTGCACCCCAGAAATCTTGATGGCGCCGTCACCTCTCTAGAGTGGTGTTATTGCGCTTCGTGAGTTGTAAGGGTGACGGCGTCACCAACAAGAAATCTAATGTTCTATACTTCGACTTGTACACAGTCAGAGTTAAGGCATTTTTAGTTTTAATTCCATATTTCACTGCATCTTACTGTTTCAGGACCCCTAATTCACCATGATCTCAACAAGTTTTACATTATTTCAGGACCCCAAGAACTGCTCCTTCATCAAACCAATTATTTCAGGACCCCTAATTCACCATGATCAAGTTTTACATTATTTCAGGACCCCAAGAACTGCTCCTTCATCAAACCAATTATTTCAGCAAACCAGGAACTGGTTTGGGAAACCACAACTACTGCAGGAATCCTGACGAAGAGCCTGAGGGTGCATGGTGCTACACTGTCGATAAAAAGAAAGAATGGGAATACTGTCCCGTTCCTCGATGTGGCGAAGGTGGAGGCCGTCGTCGTCGTGGTGGACAGTAGGCCCCCCATCGCCGAGAGGATAAAGGAGCAGTGGCTATACGAACTAGGCCCCCTCCCCATCGCCAAGAGGAAATGAGCAGTGGCTAGGAACAGTAGTGTAAAACTTGTGAATCTACGACAGTGCGGCATCACCTCAATATAGTTAACTAAGTTGAGGCTTGTTACCTCACTATACATCTCATCATTTGACTGTCAAGTGTGTAACTGTATCTCACTATACACCCACACACACACACACACTATACACCTCCAGTATTTAGCTCTAGCCATGTGTAGCTACCCCCCGGGTAACATGGTGGGGCGAATGAGGGGCAGCATATGTGGTAGATGCAGCATATGCAGCAGATTCAATGACCTCCCCCAATGGGGGAGGTCACTGTGTGTATCCGGATTAATTGATTTCACTGTGTGTATGAAATCCGGATTAATTGATTCATATGATTCATATGATTTGCGTGAAATCATATGAATCATATGGATCATATCAAAGTAAAACACGGGGTTTAATAGATGAGCTAATTTAATTAAGGGGTCTGAGTAACCATGATCATTTCTCTAGATTGGAGTATGGATTTGGTATTGTTTCTTGTCTTACTATCGGGCACAGTATTTGATACAGACCACAGTGACATGTATTTGATAATTGAAGGGGAGTATGGAACTAGTGTTTTGTGGAAAACTAACGGCAAAATTGAGTTTATAATAAGTAACGAAACTACTTCTATCCGTTACGATCATCCCATTACACCAAAGTTTAATTTCAATTGGGAAAAGCGCGAAATTAATGGCAATCCAATGTCATGGGTGGATGGAGCAGAGATATTGGAATTCAATCCACTCAATGCGACAATGTTTGCCGACTTAACAATTGAATTAACGAGCCAGTCTATTTCTCTACCGATTACTGCTAGCGCTACAGATAGAAATGATTTATACTACATCATTTGCATTCTACTTTTGATAATAACCAAGGTTGATTTAAAGAAAGTCAAAAACCTCCTTGTGACAACATTGTACCAGGAAATTACTCTAGCGTCAAATCAAGATTTATCTGTATAAAAGGCCATCAATATGACTCTGCTACCATTCATCTAATAACCATGTTCCGGAACTTTGTTATTGCTGGTGGATTAGGAGCTGATCCTGCCAAACTGTCTATGGCTATAGAACCGATCAAACTGCAGGAGAAAATGGGTATTGCAGTCAAATCAGTGGCATATGGTGAGCTGCAAAACGTTAATACGAGCAATAACACCATAATTCTTCGATTTGATGGCCATGCAATGCTTAGAGATATAATGTCTGGAGCTTTTAAAAGCAGGAATGCAGTTCATGGTGACCATAAAGTTATAATCGAACCTGGATACTATTCGGAACGACAAGATCTGCTTGATGCGATAATTAATGCTTGTAATAGTTATCTTAATGAGCGTAAATATGACGGTGATTCAATAGCCATTAACAATGACAAAAGTGGAGGAAAATCTCGAATAAACCTACCAAAATACGTGAACTTTCATCAATCACCACTTCTCCGAATGATTGAAGCAGAAGAAACAAGTGATAGGGAATGGAAAGTGTTTAACACCAACGACAAGCTAATAGAACAGCAGATGATGGGGTGTTTTTATCTTAACATAGTTGAAAACAGTTTTATTAATGGGAGAAAATCCAGAATTTTATGTATCTGTCCGTTACAGTTTCGTTCGGGTTATTCATTTTACGAGTTTCAAAATCCGACATATGTACCAATTGAAGTGAGAGAGTTTTCTGATATTTCTCTTTCTATACGTGATTTTAACGGAAGGTTGATATCTTTTTCCAATAAATTTGATACAGTTGTAACGTTAGAGATGCGACCAATGCACTATAAATAGAAGCACATGATTGATTCATCATTATATTTCAAAATGGAACCTATCCGTTATAACCAAGACGATGAGTATTCCCGTGTCATTATGCAGCATGGATCTGGTCTAGATTCCGATGGATATTATATCTATAATCAAAATGGGGAGGGGATTGGAAGCTTTTTGGCATCACTTTTTAGAGGTGCTCTTCCTATTCTCGGATCGGCTATAAAAGGCGCCGCATCTGCCGCTACCCCTCATATTAAAACAGGCCTAAAACGTGCTGCTGTTGCCGGAGCTGAAGATTTGTTTAATCGCATCCACCCTATTGATCGGAAAGCTAAACGCTATCGTAAAAGAAAACTATGAAAACTTTTGCCGGATTGAATGAAGCAATTTCTACGGAACTCTTGCTATGGAAACGCCCAAGTACACGTGTTGCAGTTGAAGATTGTTACACCATTAAGGTTTATCCATTGACGAGTATTCTAAATGGGCCAATTACCTTTGATATTCCTCCTCAACAAACTGGCATGCTCTGGGATATTGATATTCATACAACTTTTGCGGTTATGAACGGGACATCTGAAATCTCTAAAGAAGACAACGTATCTATAATTAACAATGTAGCTAACGCTATGTGGGAGTTAGTTGAAGTTACATTGGCTGACAGAGTGGACATTATGCAGAGTATGAGGAACAGCTATGCGTATCAATCTTACTTTAACATAGTTCTAAACACTCATCCGGATCGAAGTGACTACTTGTTCGAAACTCAACTGTTCAAAATGGACTCGGGTCAGACAAAGGGCGATTCGGAAACATTACAGTTTATTGGTGAAAATATAAAAAACAAAGCCGCTAGCGAACGAACTGAAAAAATTCAATCTTCGGATGAAATTTCTGTATCCAGCAAATTACACTGTCCTTTAGTAACATCTTACAAAGCTCTACCACCGAATCTTCCCGTCAAAATAACCCTGACTAAGAACGGAGACAATTTTCTTCTGCTTGCATCAAAAGCGGGTTATACGGTTAAACTTTCAGAGGTGTATCTGAAGGTTAAGTTTATAAAGCCTATTCCCAAAATCCTTTCGCTAATTGAGGAGAGATTAGCAAAGGAAGCTGCACCATATCATATTAGTAAACCAGAACTTATTGTACGACCCATCACTCAAACTGGCAGAGTGTTTCGCATGAATCATATCTTTACCGGGAAGTTACCACATCACGCATTTTTCTGTGTGCAGAAATCGGATGACTTTGATGGAAAAATTACCACAAACCCATTTGCTTTTGTACCGTTTAACAAGTTCCAGTTACATATTGACGGCAAACCTTACTTTTCTGACCCGTTAGAAACATCTCCTACAAGCGGAAAATACCTTAACAATAACGTCTACCTCCAACAACTGTATGAATCACTAGGTTTGGATATAAAGGGGCAGTGTTTGATAACCAGCAAAAACTTCGAACAGAACTTTGTTGTTGGTATCTCTCTTACAAAAGATCGTATTGGGACTACTCCCCATGGCTATATAAGCCCGCAATACGAGTCTAGTACACAGCTTGAAATCGATTTGGGATCCGAAAGTTCAACCGAGGGCCTAATTCTCATTGTGTATGCGGTATACGATCGACTGATAAAAATCCATGGTGATAGAAGTGTGGAGATAGTTGAATGAACACACAACAGATCAACAGTATTCTAACTAGGAATTCGGTTACAAAAGGCAAGTTTTTGGGAACATTTCCTTCCTGTATGACCATCCAAACTAAGAAAAGGAGATATGGAATAATTACAAACACTGATCCACATAACAAAAGAGGTCTGCATTGGTGTGCCTGGTGGAGTGATAACGGCTATCTAACATTTTTCGATTCTTTTGGGCGATCTCCATTAGATACTGACTTTCCGTCCAGTTTTTCAGAGTTTGTTGGTAAATTTAAGCAGTGTACCTATGTCAATGCGCCTGTTCAAATGTTCGATACTACGGTTTGTGGTCAATTTTGTATTCATTTTATCTATGCAATGAGTTATGGAGTAACAGTTGACGATTTTGTCAGTTGTTATACTAATTTGGATGATAATGAGCGAATTGTGACAAGTATTGTTGATATTATTAACTCGTAAACAAGCTGTTTCTATTTGAATTGAAATTTAAATCATGAAACCATATTTACACACTAAATTATAAACATCTTCATATTGCTTTGAAAACTTGCAGCAACAGCAATCGTTTACAAACACATCATATTCCACACCCATTTCCTCTTCGCTATGACAGAGCATACCACGTTCGTTTCTACTGATGTCAGCTTTAGCAAACGCTTTGAATAAAGACCGTAGAATTTCCGGATTTTCTGCCTTAATTGGCTGGATGAGATTTGTTGGGATCTTTATTTCCGTTGGTTTTCCTCCTTCCAAGGGGATCAAAATAAAGCGACTCATGTTTCCCGTAATATAAAGTTATGGACGGACTGCATGGCCATCCCCTTTATACTAGTTCGGAGTGATGTATCAGTAATTAGAGATAAATGCTGATCCATGGTTCCCAATAGTCTGTAATCACGGTCAGTTCTTTCGGAAGTAATGGAGAAAAACTCAAGAGAACAAATCCACGACTTTTCTCAGATGCTCTTTTGTAGGCTGCAAGTATTCTATTAACGTCTCTTCCGACAAATATCTGTCGAGCAAGCGTATGTACTTGACGAAGATTGCGTTGGTTATGGAACAAAACATAGTAATGGGCATTAGCACTCATAAGACGGAAAGTATTACAGTTTGGAAACAGATTTTGGGTTATGAAAAATAGGCTTATTTTCTTATGGTGACTCCCCATAATGAACGCAGACGCCACATCTTTATTCGTGTCGAGGATAAGATCATCGACAACCAACATACTTGGCTCCGAAGTGTCCATTTGTTCAAAGTCTAACCCATAAATAAACTTTATGTCAGGATGATCTTTCATGAAAGGCTGCTCCACGCTATACATGTAATAAACATTCTTTGGGAACGGTTCGATTAATCGTTCGCGGATAATACGTAGGATAAATTGAGTTTTCCCAGCCCCAGTTTGACCAAAGATGATTGTGTTGTGGTTTGCAAGGAATTTTATTGGCATTATAACTTGAAAAGGTCTTGATGATCCACCCAGGAGTTGAAAATATCTGGATAACCGCTCCACTTGACAAGATATTGCACTTTGTTTCGATGGGTTCGTTTCCTTACTACGCGTTCGACTGGCCAAATATCGTTTGATGTATCAACAACCTGCAACTCCGATTCGTAAAAGGAACCGCCAATCACTTGTCCTCCAATATCTTTAATGGTGTAAGTCGGCGGGTTTGTAGCTTTTATAGCCGCGATTTCAAAAACCTCATAACTCCAAGATTGTTCATAGCCTTTTTGAAACACATTCTTTTTTCGAGTTATTCTAACAGTCTGTCCTACCTTATATCTAGGCTTTGCTGCTCTTGGTAGTTTCGGGAACAGATTACGACGAACTTTGGATTCGTTAGATTTGTTTACCTCGTTTGGCTTCATTTTTATGCTTCTATGGTGGCTGTCGTTATATCCATCCACTAGCTTATCTAGTATGTCAACCCATCTATGGGAACCCCTAGCAGTGAAGGCCCGAAACATGCGAGTCTTTAGCGTTCGATTAACGCGCTCGACAATCGCACACTTCCTGTCGGAAGAAACTGTAAATAAGTCAATTTTGTGCTTGGCCAATAGAGCCAGAAACTTTCCATTTTTAAACTCTCCCCCATCATCTGTCTCAATCTTCTGAGGTTTTTCTCTCTCAATTAATGGTTTAAGGGCTTTTAAAACGGCTGCAGCAGTCTTGTTTTTCAATTTAAAGGCCCAAAGTTTTTTGCTGAATGTATCGATGCATGTGATGATCCATTTGTATCCGTTATTTTGCTTTGCATAAGCACTCATATCCACAAGATCAATCTGGAACTGGTAGTTTATTGATTTCGTATAGATTCTGCGATATTTACTCGGTTTGCGAACAGGTTTATGGAGTGTATAACTGTGTGATGCCTTTAACACTTTTTTCACGGCACTGCGCTTTGTGGTAGAGTCTCTCTCCTTGGCTGCCTTGAAAAACGCATTTTGTCCAGTATAAGCTCCGCTAAATACAGGATCAACGTAAAGTTTCGCTAAGTTTGACATAATGGTGATTTTTTGACACTTGTGAACCCTATAAATAGTCTCGAGAGAGAAAGAGAAATCAGTTATTCCAATCAATACCATGGCGTCGTGTAATCAATGTGATGAAGTGTTTGAAACCGTCAGTGATTTGCTTCGACATAAAGCTACGAACCATGTTCCTATTGTTGCAGTTGGAATGCGGAATATTATCGATAGTGGGAAAAGAAAACGAGAAGAAAACGACAGTGATGAACGAATCGATAAACGTGAACGGGGAAATAGTGTTGAGAATTTTAGAAGGAGAAAGCGTAAAGAACCCGATTCTGATCACGATAACGATGACGTTAAGCGTCCTAGAAGGAGGGCTTACATAGACGATAGTTCGGATGAGAGTGAATCGATAAATCCTGTTAACGAAGAGCCGGATGAGCTACCAGTTGTTATACACAGAGAACATGATGATACCAAAACCCCATCACGTTTAGATTACTACAAGAAACAAATTCGGATCCTTACCAACAAACTTCAACAGGCCCACACCAATGCAAAAGATTTTAAAAGACGATATGAAAACAAATTACAAGAATGTACCGATAATCTAGGGCGATACAAAAATCAGATTTCTCTCCTAAAGCAGCAAAACCAGGAATTCGAAGTTCGCTTCAATGACCCCCATTACAAAGAGTTTTCTAGATCCATCGTTAATAGCGTAAGCATAGAAAACTTTGTCCGCATAAAGGAACTTTTGGGAAAGGGGAAGATAAGCTACATATTAAGATCAAAACAGCTATTGGATTCATTGCAAGCGCTGATTATGGGATTGCAGTATGGTGTCATACCACTGGTTGTACAACAAAGCCAGGAACTAACATCATCGGATAGGAAACTCATTTCAAAGCTGGAGAACGTATCGAGGGAGGAAGTGAAACAAATAATTTACAAGAACAAAACTTCGTTTATTCATTTGTTCAGTATTATAGCTGAAAGTATTGATTATCTCAAGCGTGTTGATGAAAATGTGCCCAAATCTGTTAGACGTTTAGAAATTAGCGACGAATCTTCCGATTCAGATTAATACCAAGACTTTGTCATCTATTAAACCCCGTGTTTTACTTTGATATGATCCATATGATTCATATGATTTCACGCAAATCATATGAATCATATGTCATCTATTAAACCCCGTGTTTTACTTTGATATGATCCATATGATTCATATGATTTCACGCAAATCATATGAATCATATGAATCAATTAATCCGGATTTCATACACACAGTGAAATCAATTAATCCGGATACACACAGTGACCTCCCCCATTGGGGGAGGTCATTGAATCTGCTGCATATGCTGCATCTACCACATATGCTGCCCCTCATTCGCCCCACCATGTTACCCGGGGGGTAGCTACACATGGCTAGAGCTAAATACTGGAGGTGTATAGTGTGTGTGTGTGTGGGTGTATAGTGAGATACAGTTACACACTTGACAGTCAAATGATGAGATGTATAGTGAGGTAACAAGCCTCAACTTAGTTAACTATATTGAGGTGATGCCGCACTGTCGTAGATTCACAAGTTTTACACTACTAGGAACTAGGCCCCCTCCCCTCGTTGAGAGGAGCAGTGACAAGCTGAGCTGTTTGAGCAGATCTTATGGACCCACTCCTTCCCATCCCTGAGGAATGTAATTGAAATACTATTTACTACTTAGTAGATTTGATCATTTCAACGAAATTCAAGCCGTTTAATTCAAGCCGTGTTAATATCATTAATATGCGTCACTAACAATGCTACCCAGCCTGGCGTGTATAATAGAAAACATGGTATTTTACTCTTACAAACTTCGGAGAGAGAATGAGAGAGAGAGGGACACACACATCACACATAAATAAACACGCAAAACCATTCATCGTGGGCGAACTCTAGTAATAACGGACTCTTTATCTTAACCCAAGGTGGACTCTATATCTAAAAGCGGACTCCTTAAATCTACAGTTTCACTTTGAAAAAAGTTTAGATAAAGAGTCCGCCATGTGTAGACTTTTTAGACATAGAGTCCTCTAATACATAATTCTGGTGCCAAATCCTCCAACCCGAACTCTGTCTGTCTAAAATCCTAAAATGTCTGTCTAAAATGTCTGTCTAAAATGTCTGTCTAAAATGTCTGTCTAAAATCCCGATTTACCGGGAACCTTTCCCCCGGTGTCCCAGGAGTTTATTTTGGCTGGGAATGGCCGTTTGCCTGTGGCCAATTTTTTGTTTTTGATTTTTGACCAATTGGGGGGGGGGGCTGCCGCAGGAATCCCATGCCTCATTTGGCGATTTTCAGGGTAGCTGCGAGTTTTTAGATCTTCGCTTTTCGGCCAAAAAGCGTGAGATAAATGAGATTTTTGAGGCAAATCTGCGATTTTTCCGGGCAAAATCGCAAATTTAATTTAATATTGACCCTGTATGTACCTTTAGTTTTGTCAGGTTCCTTGTTAAACCAGTGCACTTTCTTTGGAGTCTTGACAGGTGTTTGAACCTCAAATGCTTTACCGTCTATAACGGCATACCAAGGAAAGGCCTCGTTTATCGACTAGAGGGGAGGAGGTGCATTTGTTAGACAATGAGGGGAGGTGTAATTACCACAAGGGATGCGAATATAAAAGGAGTCTAGTTTTGGAGATAATATCCTACCGCGACTCTCGAGATACCCTGGGTATCATACCCAAGCAAACAGTACCCAAGCAGTACCCAAACAGTACCCAAGCAAACACTAGGTCTAGGGCACGCTGGACAGGAATACAATAACAACAACATACATTAACAGCAGAAAAACCAACTAAGAACATACTGGACAGTAACGGGTCTGGGGCACAACATACCTGAGCGAATGTTTTAACAGCACCAGGAACCCTGACCTCGTCGATACAATCAAACATGTCATTTTCAAAGGTCCTCAGACTCCTCACAGAGTTGTATTTCTGGATGTCAATCTGGTCCGGTGAGGTCAGGGAGAACCGGACTTCTTCTATCACCTAGGTGAGAGAGAAACATGAAATGTTGGAAATTGTCAAATGTTGAGATAAAAGTCGCAGCCTAAAACACACATTTTGGACACCCCCCCCCTCCACACCAATAAGACCATTCTGCAACTCTACCCAACAGCTCCACTACCCCCTGGATTTCTCCCTCAGTACCTACCAGTTCTATCCTGTCCTGGACTGCCTGGACCAGTTGCTACTTACCAGTTCTATCCTGTCCTGGACTGCCTGGACCAGTTGCTGCCTCCAGGTATTATCTCTACAACACCTCCTACACACATAGACAACCTCTGACTCTGGAAGGTTGGACATCGCCTCGTACTCAACTTCTGTAATACTGTCACACTGAAGTCGAGAGGTAGAATAGTTAAATTAAAAAAGGAAATGAGATCACATGTCAAAGTTACTAATCAATTACTTAACTTGACAATTAATTAGTTAATTACCTCGATGTGAACCCAATGATCACAGCTTGTACAGTTGATCATCTTGGTCTCGTAATCCTCGTCCTCGTAGACTGCCTCACATAATGGACAGTAGTTTCCTGTGGTGAGGGTGAGATAGATAGAAGATATTGGGAAGATATTGGGTGGTTAGAAAGAGAGGGAGAGAGGACAGTAGTTTCCTGGGTGGGGGGGTTCAGTGAGGTTGGGATATAGAGAGGTGAGGTTGGGATATAGAGAGGTGAGGTTGGGATATAGAGAGGTGAGGTTGGGATATAGAGAGGTGAGGTTGGGATAGAAGAGGACAGCAGTTTTCTGATGGGATACTGGGAAGATAGAAAGACAGCAGTTTCCTGATGGGATAATATTGGGAGGGTAAAAGAGAAGGAGAAAGGTTGTACTTTCTTGAGAAAAAGAACAAATTCCTCGAAACCGAATAGAAAAAGTGTGCTTACCCTTTTTGTAAAGTCTACCACATGGCCGACACACGGAGAGATCATAAACCCAGGTTATATCCCATCCTCCCTTGGCTCCACACTGTAATAATATTGGAAATATTGATATTATATCGTATGTATATCATTGTTTATTATTGATAATGAAATATTGGGATATTATTGTTTTCTTTTTTAGTACCTGCACAAAACAGAAACACATTCTTTTTGAATTTTGAAATATAATATTATGCAGCATACAAATTTCAATAAAGCAAGAACAATGAAAATATATAGCGCTTTGAAACATAATCAACATTCTCTCAACATTTTATAACATTAACTGTAACTCAGAATTCAGAATTCAGAAATATAGACCCCCCCCCCCCCCCAGAATCATAACTCTAGTTATCATTATCCTCAGGAACCGACCGACACAAGTAAACAACCAATCAGAACTCGTTATTTAGGTCACGTGACTGGTTATCAGCCAATCAGGGACCAGTATTTCCTGATTCGGTCGGTTCCTCACTATCCTCAGCGGTACAGTACCCCTTTGGAGTGGAAAATACAGTACAAGCCAGTAACAAGACAATAAAGGAAGCACTGAGGCCGTACAAAATGTACAGAATAAACGCTCGAACCTCTACCATCCCACTCGGCATAACTTTACCTCCTCCATCGCACTTGATCAGTCCCACCAAGGTCCTGTTCTCACACCTCACCTCCCTCCTCTCTCCTTCACCGCACTCTTGAGTAGCAGACACTCCACTAGGAATGCCATACAGCTCACTTTCTAGCACTCCATACTTCTTGGAGATCCTGGTGCTGCAGGGGATTGTGTGGGATGGTATGAAGTATCCCTCCAGTATTACTGATGATATAGGGCCGGATTGTGTAAAGTTTTTAATGGCAGCATGATATAGGCTCCCATCTGATCCCTCAATATCAAACGTAGTACCCATTTCAAGATCCTTTTTCCCCACAATAAACAGTTGTCTGGAGTCTACTGCTGTTGTGCCACAGGGCTCCAGATGAACACAGGCCTTGTCCCTCCCGGTAATCTCCTCCATCGGTAGATGTGTTAGACACAGGTCGTTATTTAGAGAGATTCTCACCCTCATGTGTCCTGGATCATCCTCCCAGTAGGCGGTATAATTGCCATGGTTCTCGAGACGCCACGTGTCCAGAACCAAACTGCACTCACCCCATTTTACACCTCTCTCCCCTTCCCTCTTGAGGCAGGAAAACATCCGAAACCCTTTGTCATTGCGACGCTCCGCAAGCCGTCTAAATACACAGGGGACTGCCTGAGTGAGGTCAACTAAATCATCCATGGCCATGGTCTTGAAGTTGTCTGTTATCTCCAAACAGTCTTTAGCAGCGCTCATGTACAGCGGGGCAGTGTTGTAAGAAAGCTGGGGTCGGTGTGGTATATGGTAGAGGGTACACTCGGAGGTAGCCAGGTTGAACGCTACATTGCTGCAGTTATTGTAGATCTCACATACCCCCATGCAGCCGACTGGAGTGAGGGCCCCGGTGATAACGGAACGGGAGACGCGGTCCGGGGTGTTGTATATACCCCTCACAAAGCAGTCCCATGTATCGAGATGTAGACCAAGCATCAATGGAGGTCAGGGCAGGAATGATGTTGAGTAGAAACAAAATCATTTAAATTGTGAGAATTAAGCAATACTTGCGGTGCGTGAAACACAAGAATTAAGCAATACTTTGTAAGTTTGGTTTGGGGGTGAGAAACGCAATTATCTATAATGCACAGAATACTGATGAGATAATAAAGCAGTTGGTGAATTTACTGAAACAAGAATAATTGAACTATCTGCGTTCTAAATATAAGATGTTCATACTGCATATTGTGTGGCCACTGGCCTCAAACAACAGAAGTTTCAATAATACAAATATATTTGATGCTACATACCTTCCTACAGTAGAGACAAGATGGACACTTCCAGACGCCATTAGAGCTGGGCGTTCTGCATACTTTGGGATCAAGACAAGCGTAGTGGAACGTCTTGTAGCACTCGCAGCACTTTAACAACTGTGGGGAATAGTAGATGGAGAGAGAGAGAGAGAGAGAGAGAGAGAGAGAGAGAGAGAGAGAGAGAGAGAGAGCGAGAGATGCAGAAGAGAGATAGATAGTAGCTAGAGAGAGATTAACTATTGAGATGGAACTTAAGTTATCTCATCAGATCTCTATATTCTCCGATCCGACCTCTGTCTACAAGTATACAGCTAGGCAGCTATCTGAGTTAGCATTCTATAGACGAAGTCTTACTGTGACTATAGCTATCGATATCATGTAACGATCGTCGATTTCTATGGAGACGATAAAGAGCTAGCAGACGATAGACAGAGAGAAACCTACCATTTCTTCTGTGGTTGAATTGCAGATGTTACACATAATGCACCTATCGCATCTCCAATCAGCTGTTATCGCCTCAGTCTCCTCTATATCAAGACAAAACCTGGACAAGATTAGAAAAGGGTAAAAACTCCGAATCGGGGTAAAAAGGGGAGGTAAAATGGGCATCTTTTAACATGTTTTAACATGTTTAATGGGAATAAAAATGAAAATTAGCTCAATATAAAATGTCCAAAACATGTTTTGCTTACTTGTGAAAAGGTTCGGCACACGCATTGCAGTAGATAAACCCCTCTCTCCCTGCACTGCCACAGATGTAACACAACTCGGGGCATGTCGGGCCATATTGAGTGGTTGGAACCAGGGAACCCTCAGTCCACAGCTGGTCTAATCCCACATCCTGAATAGAAGAGAGGGTGGAATAGAGGTACAGTGAGGTTGGGATATAAAGATGGTGGGAGGTGAGAGGGGGAATAGGAGGGAGGGGTGAGAGTGGGATAGAAAATGATATCAGTTATCAGTTAAATTACAAAAGACTGTCCAACAATTTCACTGTCTAATAATTATTAAGGCCGGTTTCACTGTCGTATATTAATTAGTTTAATTAATTAGTTTAATTTACCTTCCATAGCAGAGAAACTAGACCCGTTTCTATTTTCTTGGTTGGTCGGGGCACATCAGATTTTATGATCTTAACTGGCTGCTTCTTCTTTTGGCTTTTCTTCTTCGTCCTACTAGATCGACTACTTGATAGATCTGGTTGGGAGAAGGGCGGTGGTGAAAAATCCCCCAGAGTAAACTGTTCTGCATTGAAAGCCCCATAGTGGAGTGTATTTGGGAGCTCTAGATCAAAAGTTATGTAATGTTCACGCATTTATTATTAGAATAGTCTGTCCGATGCAGAGTACATTCAATGTACAGACATTATGTACATTCTCAAAGACACTCCAGTGTGTACAAATTGTGTGTTGCATGGGAGAGTGCGGCGCGCACAACGAGTGCTGAAATCAACTCTACATTGCGCGTCGTGTCCTGCACGCAGCGGGAAAAAGCAGGGTTCTGGGACAGGACCACGGTGTGAATTTCGGGAGATATATACCGATTACCGGGAGGATGGGATCATGGGTGTTGTGGGGTGAGACAGGGTCGAACAAGGCAATCTTGGGAAGTAAAAGGTACAGATAGTGTAGATAATCGGAGTGGTTTATATAACGGGAACTGAAGAGAGTGGGAAAGTTATGAAAACTAAAAATTGTGTAACAACCTGTTTTTATTGAATCCGTCTCACTCTCTACATCTGGTAAACTCCTCCTATTCTCCCCTTTGTTTTCCTCACTCTTCCCTTCTTCCTCTGGTGCTCGTTTCTCATCCATTAACTTCACCACCCTCCACTTTCTAGCTCCACTATTCTGCTCCTCTGTCGTCCTGGCTCTCTGATTGAGACAATTCCCCTTCTTGGGACTAGTTCCCCTTCTTGGACTATCAGCTCACAGGTAAAGGAGTGGTGGTCTCGGTTGTAGTGGTTTCTGCCTCCGTGTCCTCTGGTTCCTGGGTTTTTGACAGATCACTCTCTGACGGTTCCCCTTTTATTGGTACCACCTGAGGAAAATATTGGTAACGAAATTACCCCTCTGTAGATAGGGCATTGCAATAGTAAGGCACGTTTTAGCGTGCCCGCAATGTAGGGGTAATTGCGTTACCAAAGGAAAATAGAGAGTTGAAATATTATTGGTGACATAGTAAAACAATAATAAAAGAGAACTATCCTACCATTTCTGTACTCCTTTTCTCCATCCCCCTTTCCCCCACTTTAGCTGGTTGTGGTGGTTCATCTTTACCCTCCTGATCTTGCTTATCCATCAGTTTTGCCCAAGATATGAGGGTCTCAAAGCTAAGATCCATATATTTTGGGCAATCGAGACCATGATCGAGTAGGCACTTGATAACAGTGGCTGGTAGGTCTCCAAGGACTAGGGACGATGTTAACTTTTCAATCTTTGTACTTCTCAAACCTGTGTGGAGGAGGGGGTAATTATTGAGGGGGTGGGGGTAATTAGAAGGAGGGAGTCTTTTTGAAATTCTCTGTCCAAGTTATATGGATTTTTTGAAACTGTCGCACCCCTTTTCACACGCGGCGTCGTATTTGCGCGTGACAGCCCCCACTTGCTCTCACTTTTCGGCAAAAAACCGCATATCATCGGAAAGAGCATAATTTTGTGAGTCCGTAAAACTTTGGTTTGACGAAATTGGTCAAGAAACAAAGGCGTGAGAGCGAAAACAAGTTTCCGACGCGCAAATAAAAACTCGCCCGCCACCCAGGGGGGCGACAGTTTAAAAAAATCCGACTTATTCCAATAACGGTCGGACCCCGATTTACCGGGTAAATCGGGGTCCGACTGTATAGTATATTACTTTATTAATTAGTCTCACCTCGGGTACTCTTTAGATCGGACAAATCACTTTTTGTTAAGAACAGATAAAGACCTTCAATCCAGATGGGAACTGACACCATCATACCTGGGAGGGGAGGTGTGTTATTTAGAAGCAGTGAGTGAGGGTCAGGCAAGGCAAGGAGGGGAACTTATACAGGGTGTCCCACTTATAAATTAAGGTACGGTTCAGTTTTTGGCAGTAACCGGATAATAAATTGTGGACATTTTGGCAGTACTAAACACTATCTATTACCTGGAGTGTAAGCATTGTACCCAGTAATTTCCTTGGAGATCAGAGACTTTAGTTTCTCAAGATCACACTGCAGTGGTGTTACCTTCCGTTCTGTTGTTGATGTCTGTGGAGGGAGTGAGAGATAGATAGAAAGATAGACAGATAGATATGCTGATATAAGGGGAGATAGGTGGAGATAGAGAGGAGAATCAAAGATCAGTGAATAATGTGCGTGACCTTTAGAATGAGATGATGAATAATGATTAAAACTTAAAAGCAAGGTTTTAGTTAACTGCGGGGTTTTTTCTCTTGACCACCTTTAGCTATGTAACCTTTGGCTCATAAGTCACGAGAAGATTGAGGAGAGAGAGGAGTGGGGGGAGGGAGGGAGAGAGAGGAGTGTGTGAGAGAGAGAGAGAGAGAGAGAGAGAGAGAGAGAGAGAGAGAGAGAGAGAGAGGAGAGAGAGAGAGAGAGAGAGAGAGAGAGAGAGAGAGAGAGAGAGAGAGAGAGAGAGAGAGAGAGAGAGAGAGAGAGAGAGAGAGAGAGAGAGAGAGAGAGAGAGAGAGAGAGAGAGAGAGAGAGAGAGAGAGAGAGAGAGAGAGAGAGAGAGAGAGAGAGAGAGAGAGAGAGAGAGAGAGAGAGAGAGAGAGAGACAGGAGGGAGAGAGAGACAGAAGGCGAGAAGAATCAACGGAAATGAGAGATAGATATATAGAGAGAAAATTTTGATAAAAAGTGAGTCATTCGACCTCCCGCCCGTAATAATGCGAGGGTGGTATAGTCTAGACAATGATTGCGTGACCTCTGATTTTAAAAAGTCACATACGCTAACGAGGGATAAGCATGGAGGGGATCGGAGCTATATGAAAGATTTAGATACCACGATAAACCTATCTCTATTTTCTCTCTCTCTCTCTCTCTCTCTCTCTCTCTCTCTCTCTCTCTCTCTTTTCTCTCTCTCTCTCTCTCTCTCTCTCTCTCCCTCCTACTTCCTCACGTTCCTTATCACAGTAAAGCGAGTTTATGTCAGACACTAAACCTTAAACATATTTAAATGCTAATAATAATATTATGCTAATATTTATTATAAGCAAATTTAACCGAGTGGTTTTCTAACAAAACCACTCGTTTAAATTTGTTAAAATCCGATCCAAGAATACTCTCCGGATAGTTATCCCACTATTTCACACTAACCCTTTTTCTCAAGTAGCCATGGTAACCACCAGTAATTAGTAACCATGGTAACCACTACCTTTACTAGGTAATTAGTTGCCAATGTTACCACTATTTCACACTAACCCTTTTTCTCAAGTCTCGTGGGTATTTCTTCAGCAGTTCACTGATCTTCCTCCGAGCAGTGGTACAATCAACTGCCGTCACGTTGTCAGGAAGTCCACGTGGAACAATTCCAAGGAGATCTGTCTTCCTGTTGCTGAGGATCTAAAGAAATTACAGGGTGTTACCAGAAAAATCGGATAATTTTGTTCATTTGTCATTTTGTAGTACAGAATTAGTAACCATGGTAACCACCCTGTTTACCAGTAACCATGGTAACCGCCCTGTTTACCAGTAACCATGGTAACGACCCTGTTTACCTGATGTATCCCCTCCATGGTCATGTTCAGTAACTTTGACAGAGAAAGAAGTTCCTCAGAAGTCGGGTTTGGTCGTAACTTCCAGTATCTGGGGGTAGGGGAATATGACACTGAATTCAACGCATACATTATAAAAACAACTAACGGCTAGTTTTAAAAATCCACTTTCCAAGTCGGGAAATATATATTTAACTGGTTTTACACGTACTTGTACACAAGAAGATCTTTAAACAGTGCCTCTTTGTGAGCACCATCCTCCAATAGTTTGTAGAGGATCTTATCCAGGATATCATCACTGACAGCAGTACAACTGTCCTCATCTTCCTCTTTTATCGATGGAACCCGGGACTGTGAAGGTTATAGTTTAGACACTAATAAATATCAGTTAAAGAACTAGAACTCTGGCAATATATTCTGAAGTGCCGTTTAATAACTAACCGAGGTTGAAGAGGAAGATGTCTCCCGAGACCTTGTAGCACGTAATGGTCGGATAGGAACTGATGGTCGGTTTGCTGATGCCCCTCCTTGTGTGGTACTCAAATTGAAACATTTTCGCAGCGCACACCTCTGCTTTCTGTTACATTCAGCACATTGCCCGCACTTTTCCCTCTTGCAGTTGTCACAGCTGTTACAATATTCAACTGTTGTCCTGGGGTAATTAATTGGCGGTTAATTAGTTTTAATTAATTGGCGGTTAATTAGTTGTAATTAATTGGCGGTTAATTAGTTGTAATTAACTGGCGGTTAATTAGTTGTAATTAATTGGCGGTTAATTAGTTGTAATTAATTGGCGGTTAATTAGTAGTAATTAATTGGCGGTTAAATAGTAATGTCTGAACCAGGCCGCAGAAATAACTTAACTTAACACAATACTGAACACACAAGCTGTGATAAGGTTTAAGAAAATACCTCTTTTTATCAAATTTCCAGTATGTCACAGGACAAGAAAGTTGTTCATCAAAACCTAAAAAGCTGTCCTCAACAGGACCACGCCTTCGTTTATTCTTTCTTGACATTGTCACCAACTTGTTTCATTCTATAGTTCAAAGCGATGGGATATCGGGGGAGAACTTATATTGGGAATAGCAGGGAAGTGATTTGTAGTTAATCGGGGTTTGGATATTATTAGGTATGCTATTGGTTGGACTCAATTAAAACTCATTAGATTTTAAACAAACAGAAAGAATAAAACACTTGTTAAGACATGCTGTCTTATTATATTATATACATTGAGACACATTCGTGCAACATTTAGATATAGTCAGCGGCATTTTAATATATATTTAGAAAAGTGTTTATCATATGTGGGAGGGTTAGGTTACTCCTAAAAAAGGAGACAGGAGAAGATTGTATATATATATCCATGTAAAATGCAACAAATAAGCAATGTGAATAAATTAATATAGTCCGTTAGTGAGGGGGGTCAGGTACAAATCACACAATTCGTCATCCTGTCACTCTTCATTGACCCTGAGGGAAAATGTGTGTCGGTAAATTCACAATCGGAAACATAAAAATTTGCCCTCCTACTTCCTAACTGGACTGAGCTGTGAAATAGCTACAATTTATGAAATGTATGTCAAAAAGAGAGATGAAAAAAGAGAGGGGATGAAATTACCATTGTTTTGCCTGGAACTGCTGAACTAAGAATTCGATAATTTCATATCCCACCCGCCTCGCATAATCGTTTCCCCTCTCCTTAGCAATGTTTCTCAGCAGTGTCTCCACTTGGTGACCTATCAACGCAGCGACGTTTTCATTCCGGAGCTCATCCATCTAACAAATATAGTTGATACGGTCTAACAAATAAATAAATACTAGTAAACCCGTTCGCCCTACGGGCGAATCTCGGGGAACTGGTATTGGTAGCTGGATTAGGGAACACTGACATCATCAGTCTAACTAATGACATGCACTATCCCATCTTAAGTTACGGTACCGTAGAAGAAGCTCAGGCGGGATCGCTGCGAGTTTCTGGTTTCAGAACGTCAGATGATGATCAGGCGATCAAAGTTATAAAAGAACTTGCTTTTTCGTCTGTTTGCAGTATTCATCTGCCTTTTAAATCTCCGAGATTAATCATCGGTACTGTTTAACCTCTAACGTCTTGTTCATTCTCTCTGCACTTCTTTTGGTGTTGCTGCATTTAAACCCCTCAGTGTATGGAAAAGTAGAGAATGGCGGTGAGATCTTGCGTGAATAACTCCAATTGTCGCTGTCGTATATCAACAGTTGTTGAAGTCTGAAGAGAGCATATTAGCTGGAACAGTGCAGTGACACAAACTAAAGCAAGATCAAATGCACGTGCACGTGCAGATAGTAGCAACAGCCATTGGCAACGGCTTCGACCCCTGGCCCCACTCCAATAGTACTCCACATTCCACCTCTAAACCTGCACGTGCTAAATGCCATATAAGGTAAAAAACGTCACACAGGATTTCCCTATTTGCTTTAATAATAGTATGATAGTTGATAGGTAAACTTTATCCAGTGCACACTTGCCACTACCCAATATTAACCTCAAGTATCGATCAGAGGGCAGAGTTCCCAGAACTGTCGACTCTCTTGAGCTCGCAAATAGGGATCACTTTGAATTTCAAACACATGAAACTAAGCTACATTTCAGTAAAATTGCATGACATCCTGTAGTTTTAGGGCCCATAATTGTTTTGTATCTCGCTAGCAACGGTCTACACAGACAATGCTTAGACCCCCCAGAACCCGCAGCGGAGTCCCCGGCCTCCACTGAAACAGGTTTCGCCCACCAAAGTTTAATCTCATTTTGAACGACTCGACGGGTCTGTACTCTGGTCTCATCCGAGAGACTAAAGCAGAAGCCTGTTCACTGTTGGTACTTGGTTGTTGCAAAAAGAACACGGGGACTTCGGGAAAATTTTTTTAAATTTTTTAAATTCATTAACCCCAACACCGATTGGCATCACTTTCCAACAGCCGAAGAGAAGCTGCCGAAGAGAGAAAGGGGGTAACCGTATGAAGAGTTAATCGCGATGAGTCTCATTCACATTGGGTTCGATCATTTGCCCCCGGTGTTGGGGTTAGTAATAAATAAATCTTAAAATCACTCACTCAAATAAACAATAAATATTACAAATAAAATCTCACACACGAATCACGATTTAGATGTTGAAGTCTATATTTCCTAATCCCGTTGCCCGTTGGGGTGTATTTAACACGGCATCCTCTTCGGGAAAAAAAATCTTTGTTTTTCGTTCTGAAAAAAAAAATCCTGGAAATCTTTTCTAAAGTCCGTTTCAAGCGACTTGAGCCGAAATTCTTGGAATTTGGCGCATAGGGATCCCTAAAAAAGTTCAGTATTTACACAGAGTTTACACAGTCTTTACTCAGTCGTTACACCCAGAGCGGCGCGTGCTGCGCACAGTGGCTTTTTCCAAGAAAATATTGGATTGTGTGCTGCACAATTGACAAAATTGAGCGCTGCGGCGAAAAAAGTTTCCGAAAACGCTGCAAATCGAGTGCGAAAGACGCAGTCGTTACACCCAGAGCGGCGCGGGCGCTCTGGGTGTAACGACTGAGTAAAGACTGTGTAAACTCTGTGTAAATACTGAACTTTTTTAGGGATCCCTATTGCGCGTGTATTTACAAAGGGGAAATCCTGAATTTCCAGGAATCTCAGGTCAAGTCGTTTGAAACGCACTTTAAAAAAAGGTGCGCGTCGGGAATGCAGCAGTGTTGAAAAATATATCCGCGCGTTACGTTAATTTTGAAATGCCGCGCCGTGCAAGAAGAGCAAATTTAATCGTTTTGTTCTTTAAAAATTTGTTTCTCCCTTTTTTTTAAAGTGTGACCTCGCTTCGTTTCGTTTCGTTTCGTTTTTGTTGACTCTCTGGCCATCGATAGGCCAGAGAGGGTTCCGGCAGTTAAGATCAACACGATCTACAATTTACATTTCTTTTTCTAGTTGAGTGCACTCAACCAAACGATATCCTGGACTTAAATATCAATAATACCCAACAAGTTGAGAATTCTCAACAAACCCCACCACCCAAATCACATGATCACGCGATCCAAATCCAAGGCACGCCTCTCACCAGTAGCCCTTCGGTTGTCATCACCTCTCCACCGACCGTTCCACCCACAATCTCACCTCAGTTCGTTTGTCGTATCCCCTACATCTGACGACTCTCTATCCACTGAAGGCTCGGTTTCAGACGGTGGCAATGATTATGCTACTCCCAACACCAGCATCACAAATGGAATACCCCTTTCAAACTCAACGCCTATAAGCAGATTGATAAATGAGTCGAGGTGGTTTACAGAAGATAAGTGTGGCCAATGCTTTGAAACGCTTCCGTCCTATGAGAATGCTAAATGTGAAGCCTGTCATGAACCTTTTCACCAGACCTGTATGACAGCTCTCAATCAATCCGAACAAATGGTTCATACTCCTGTCATCTGGTTCTGTACTCCCTGCTACAACATCAATGGTTTGAATTGGGTAGTTACTGAGCCAGGCGAAGCAGAGTGTTGGGGCGAGTTAAATGGGATTGAACTTGTTGAAGCCTTTTCAAATGTGTCTAAGATAAGTCGTGATTGGGCACCAAACTTGTTTAATGTTCCATTCGGCCATGTAGGTCGATCTTTCATAGAGGAACTTACCAGATTGGCGAATCTGTTTTGCGACAGAGAGGATTCACGGTGCTGGGCCCTGTCAGCTTTAGTTCTTGCACCTCTCCTATTGCTACAGAAACCCTCGAAAAAATCCAAGAACAAACAACACGCTGCAATACTGAAGAGGAGGTTGGAACTGTGGAAAGAAGGGGACTTCGAAGCATTAGTTCGGGAAGCCAAAGCGATCCAGAAACCCCTGAAATACAATGCACCATCTCAAGAATATAGCAACAAGAAATTCGTTGACCTTATGAGAGAGGGTAGGATTACTGAAGCAACTTCCTGGTTAAACCCCGAACGGCACTCCTCTGGTGTGAAGAAGTTAGACGAGGAGGTCCTGGCAGACTTGGTGAAGAAGCACCCCAAGTCCAGGTCTGCGAATAGTACCTTTGCCAGACATGGTCCAGTGGAAGAACCTATTGGCGTCACTTTTGAGAAACTGACAGGGGACACTATCTACGAATGTGCAAGAAGTTTGAAAGGTAGTGGTGGACCCAGTGGACTAGATGCGACAGGAATTTACAGAATTTTGTGTTCACGTAAATTCAGGAACGCCGTTCCAGCCCTCTGTACGGCCCTTGCCAAGATTGCACGTACACTGTCAACAAACAAAGTGGACCTTAAATCATTAGATGTTTTCTGTGCTAGTCGCCTCATTCCCATGTCCAAACCAGGAGGCGGAACACGACCCATTGGCATTGGAGAGTGCTTTCGACGGGTCCTCACCAAAGCTGTTGTACGAACGATTAAGAGCAGCATCAAGGAAGCAGCCGGACGAGTCCAGCTTGCTGCCGGCCAGATCGGTGGAGTGGAAGCAGCAATCCATTCTCTAAGAGAAAAGTTTGAGGCTGATGATTGTGAAGGAATCATTTTACTAGATGCTGAAAATGCCTTCAATAATCTCAACAGGACTATGGCAATGAACAACACCAAGTTTTACTGTCCTGATTTCAGTACATTTTTGGTCAACATGTACGGAAAACCTCGACACCTGTATGTGGGTGAGACAATCCTACTGAGCGCCGAAGGAACGACCCAGGGAGACCCAGCGGCGATGGACCTATATTCAATCGGAATCCTGAGGTTAATCGAGTTGGCAGAGTCTCCGGAAATAGTTCAGGTGTGGTACGCTGATGATGGGAACGCATCAGGAGGTTTAACTGGGCTACTTGCATGGTACAACAAAGTAGTATCTTTTGGACCCAGTTTTGGGTACTTTGTCAACCCTTCCAAAAGTGTACTGATAGTAAAACCCCAGTTCCTGGAGACAGCTAAGAGCATGTTCGGAGACACAGGGATGCAAATAACAGCAGATGGGGCAAGACATCTGGGAGCAACCATTGGTTCAGAATGTTTCAAAAACACGTTTGTTTCCAACGCAGTGTCTACCTGGCGTGAAGAGCTCAAGAACTTAGTAGTTATTGCGAAGACCCATCCCCACCTTGCATACAGCAATTTTACGAGAAGTTTCAAGTTCAAGTGGGGCTTCATGCAGAGGACCATACCAGATGTAGCAGACCTCTTTCAGCCGCTAGAGGATCTCATTCGATCCGAACTGATCCCCTGTTTCGCTGGTAGACAGGTGTCTGATTTGGAGCGAGAAATGTTTGCACTTCCGACTAACCTTGGCGGAATGGGGATTGACAATCCTGTGCTCACCAGCGACAGGGCCTTTGCCAACTCATGTTTGTTAACCAAGCCACTGGTTGATGCTATTCTGGTATCACAGGAGATTGATATGGACATGTCCAAAGTTGACAAACTGGCTAGGGATGCTCGTGTTGAGATCGCTAAATCAAATGAGGGCCACAACTCTGAATCTCTTAAGAAGTTGCTGACCAGGATATCATGCCCGAAACTAGTGAGATGTCTTGACCTTGCAGGAGAATCTGGTGCATCTGGATGGCTTACGACCAGGCCTTACCCCCATTTGGGCTTTGAGCTTAACCAGTTAGAATTTGTTGACTCAATAGCTCTACGATATGGATTTGAAGCGAAAGATCTAGGCTCAACATGTGCTTGTGGTAAGCCTAATGATACCGATCACACCATGTCATGTGCTAAGGGCGGTTATACAATTCTCAGACACGATAATATCAGAGACCTTATGGCTGAGATTTGTTCCTATGCCGGCCTCAAAGCTGTTGAAACCGAAAAGCTTCTGCAACCATGTCCAGACGGTATCCAGTTTCACCCATCGGCAAACACTGCTCCTGACGCACGAATGGATGTGGTTGCACTAGACCTGTGGCGTAAATCGCAACTTGCCCACATGGATGTGAGAGTCTTCCATGCCAATGCACTGTCCCATATCAACACGCCCATTGATCAACTATACCGAAGGAATGAGTCAAGCAAAAAGCAATCATACGGTAAACGGGTTCGAGAAGTTGAAGGAGGGACATTTTCTCCATTGGTCATGAACACAGCGGGTGGGATAGCTAATGAGTTTCACAAAGTCTTGAAGACACTCTCATCCCGAATCTCAACAAGAACAGGAGAACCATATGCTGAAGTGATGGCTCACCTCAGAACGAGGTTACGGTTCTCATTACTGAGGACATGCCTCATAGCCTTGAGAGGAAATCGGAGGAAGATCGCCATCGCCAACCTAGCCTGCACTGAGCTTGTTACGTGAAGTGAATAAGAAGAGGATAAGAAGAATTATCAAGACCGTGAATTAATTAATTTATTGTGTTTCTCCCTTCACTTTTTTCACTCTCGCGACGTTTTTTGTTGGTGCTCCTTGAAAAGCGCGGCCTTGTCCCGACTATCGGAGGCCAGCAGCGTTTGCTATAAAGTTATTGCTTGTCACCGTAGTCTTGCGAAGTATGTGAATGTAAAAAAACTTGTCACTGCGTGGTCTGCGTACCTGAACGCACATTGTTCCCATCTCCCGGCATCAGGCATGGCACGGTTTAATGCTGGTTAACCGTTAAACCATGTGGTAACAAGTTACCATCACGAATTCGCAACGGATCAATTTACGAATCATAAAACCTCTCTGTGTAGGGCTATGGGTGACGACGCACGTGGTGCCGAGTATTTGAACCAGGTCGCCTTGGTTCCTGTTAATGAGGAAAACCAACTGGTGACGACTCGAGCAACTAAAGTTGACCCTGGTTACCTAGTTGAGTTGGCCAAGGAAGTTGCAGTTGCCAACACAACGGTAAAAGCGGGTGCTTGTTCAAAGTTGGAAATCATCGCCCAACAAATCAGGTTCCTACAGGAACAAGCTCGCCAGGTAAAATCCTTTTTTGTAATTTGGTAGAGGTTGCAATAGTTGTTTGGAATTGTTTTTTCGGTGTAAAACACCCTAGATAGACCAGCCCCTTTTTGCTAAAATGGTGAACTGAGACATAACAAAGGTTTTCCACTTGCATTGTACTCCTATGGGGTCCCAGAAACACCAAAAAAATTTTCCACTCCAACCGAGGTGAAGAAAGTGCCCAAAATGACCACGCCCTTTTTGCCTGTATTTTCAGCCTTGGCGAAAAATAGCAACTTTGCTTTGGATTGGAGTAGAAACGAAAATGAGGGCACTAAAATGTGTAGAATGAGCAGCAGAATCGATTCGGACCATGCAGAAGTCGCTATCTTGTCAACTTCGAGAGATAATTGAATAATTAAGTATGCGCATAACCGTTTTTGAGCCGTTCGGCTATAGCCACTCGGGAGCGGTTTCAACAATTTTTCTTCACAGGAGCTTGTTCAGCATATAAAAATTAGTGGGGGTAACAAATTTGAAGTTTCTATCGTTAAAGGTCAATGCGATATTCAACTTCAAAGATCGAAAAATGAGGGGAAAATGAGGAAAAATGACCAAATTTCGACTTTTTACACCCATTTTATGACCTTTAAAGTTGAGTATCGCATTTAACTTTAACGATAGAAACTTCAAATTTGTTACCCCCACTAATTTTTATATGCTGAACAAGCTCCTGTGAAGAAAAATTGTTGAAACCGCTCCCGAGTGGCTATAGCCGAACGGCTCAAAAACGGTTATGCGCATACTTAATTATTCAATTATCTCTCGAAGTTGACAAGATAGCGACTTCTGCATGGTCCCAATCGATTCTGCTGCTCATTCTACACATTTTAGTGCCCTCATTTTCGTTTCTACGCCAATCCAAAGCAAAGTTGCTATTTTTCGCCAAGGCTGAAAATACAGGCAAAAAGGGCGTGGTCATTTTGGGCACTTTCTTCACCTCGGTTGGAGTGGAAAATTTTTTTGGTGTTTCTGGGACCCCATAGGAGTACAATGCAAGTGGAAAACCTTTGTTATGTCTCAGTTCACCAAATGGCCCCAAAATGACAAAACGCGACTGGCCTAAGACTGTCGGTATTATTTAGGTGCCGGCAGGCACCTCCGACCCGAAGAAAACAGAAAAAACGAAAGAAAAAAAATTTTTGCCCCTGCACCAAATCCAAAAAGCCGGCCCTATATATACAAACGTAGGTCTTTTTTCGGGGGGGGGGGGGGGGGGCAAATTTCAGGCAGCGATTGTGGCCACATTTTTTGAGATATCGACCTGAAATTTTGTAGGCGTGTTCTAGTAGTATAACTACGTGTCATAACGTGGCCGGATTTTTGATTTTTTGCCTAATTAATTAATTATAGGTAATTAAAAAGTAGCCCCTGCACCGTGCCCCTGAGCATGGGGTGTTCTGTCCCCTGGGCATTGCCCCTGAGCCGAAATTATCTCCCGATCTGCTTGAAATATCGACTTGAAACTTTGTAGGAATGCTCTTCAAGCATAAAAAATGATCTACAAAAAGTTAGAATAGTCAAAATTAAGTAATCAATGAGTTATAGGCATGCAAAAATGGACATTTCTGGTGCCCCTGAATTTTGCCCCCGAGCATTTGAAAAAACTGCCCCTGGGCAATTTTAAAATTCAAATTGTGGCCACACTGTTTGACATATCGATCTAAAACTTTGTAGGCATGTTCTAGTGGTATAACTAAGAGTCACCACGGAGCCTGATTTTTGATTTTTTACTTAATTAATTAATTATAAGCAATTAAAATTTTAAAATTGCCCCCGCACTAACAAAAGTGGCCCAGGGGCACCTGAGTCGCAATTATCTCCCGATCTGCTTGAAATATCGACTTGAAACTTTGTAGGAATGCTCTTCAAGCATATAGAAAGGTCTACAAAAGGTGGGAATATTCAAAATTAAGTAATCAATGAGTTATAAGCAATTAAAAAATGGACATTTTTATGGTGCCCCTGAGCATTGCCCCTGAGCATTTGAAAATATTTTCCGTTCTGCTATAAATATCGACTTGAAACTTTGTAGGAATGTAGTTCAAGCATATAGAAAGGTCTACAAAAAGTGGGAATATTCAAAATTAACTATCCAATTAATTATAAGCAATTAAAAAAATGTGCAGTGGCAGTGCAGGGGCAAAAAAAATAAAGCATATATATGGCGGGAAAATATTTTGGCGGGAAACCGAAAAAGCCCAATAAGCCAAGAACGGGATGGGGCCAAGGTCTGGCCCACTGGCTTTTGATCACCTCATCGAGCCCGATCGAACGCGACCAATGTCGACCTCCCACGACGACCTAAACCCCTAATCCCACGTGGTGCCAGCCAACCGCCAGCCAAACGGAAAAATCTAGTGATCCTCTATCAGCTGGTATCAAAATCTAAGCTCTAAGTGACCAGTAACTGGCATTATTAGTGCTAATTGGCGATAACGTCATAAATCACATAATTACGACTAATTAGTGAACCGGGGGTGGTAGAGACCTGTGGGATGGTACTTTGGACTTTTTATAGAGTCCCTAATCATATCAGAAAGTCAAATTTAAAATTCCAGACCCAACTTCCCACAACCGACCCTACTATAATAAACAGGCCGCTGCGCATCAAAAAATATTTTAACAGCCTGAAGGTTGCTGTTTCGACGAATCTCCCAACTTCGGGTCGGACGAGGGGAAGCTTGCCTTTTGCGATCATATAACATCAGACGGAGTGTAAAGATTGTGTTTATAGTCGACATATTAGCGGAAACTTTTGTCACCTAAAGACCTCTATAATAAGTTATGATATCTCCCATCAGGTGTTGCTAGATGCCTCGACCGATGAAATGATCACCAAAGCATCGTGCAACTTTGTTAAAAAGCCTGGCAAGATTTATCATCTGTATAAGAAACCTGATGGAAAACCATACATGGGGATGTTGAGTCCCGAGGAATGGGGAGGTGAGTGATATCAATATACCACCTGTTTTGTTTAGTTTGTTTCTAAAAAAGCTAATTTGCAGCTTGTTATTACGTAACTGAATCAATTGATCAGTTGACAAAACCGGTTTCTCTCCTTTTTTTTTTGAGAAAAAAAAAATTTTTTTGGGGTACCCTGGGGATAAATTTCTGGGCTCGTAAAACCGAAAACAAGATTTACAGTAAAAAAAAAAAAGGAAAAAAAACGAAGAGCTGAAAGTCGGGGGTGGGCAAGTTTGGAATTTTTGGATCGGGGTTACGTGGGTTGTATGTGATTTTTTTTCCCCTCCCCTGGTGTGTGGTTTTTCTGAAATCCTGTGTTTATTTATTGATTCTGGATTTACGGATTTTCCACATTTGATTTGTACGTGTCTTTTCCCGTATATATTCTTTCTTCCCCTTTTAAGAAAAAAGTTTTAGAGAAAAAACATTAGACGGTTTTTTATCCCCTTTATAGAGAAAAAAAAAGGTTTTTTTCCTTTTTTCCCCTTCCCTTTTTTTTTTCCCCTTTTTCTCCCCCCCAAAAAAAAAGGGGGGGGAAAAAAAAAGGGTCGGGGGGGGGGGGGAAAAAAAACCCCCGGGGGGAAAAAAAAAAAAAAAATTTTTTTTTTTTTTTTTGGGGGGGGGGGGGGGGGGAAAAAAAAAACCCCCCCCCCCCCCAAAAAAAAAAACCCCCCTTTTTTTCTCCCCCTTTTTTTTTTTTCCTTTCCCTTTCCCCCCCCCTTCCTTTTTTCCCCCTCTCCCCTTTTTCTCTCTTTTTCCCCCCCCCCAAAAAACCCCTCCCAAAATTTTAACGGCCAAGAGGGGGAACGCAAAAGCCCGGGGAAGAAACCCCCCCATAACCGCCGGGGGGAAACATGTCAAGGATTATAAAAGGCCCCCATTGAAAAAGATTTGGGAAAAAGGGGGTTTAGGGGTTTATTGTACTGGAAAGGTTTTGGGGAATAAGGTTTAAAAAGGGGAAAAATGTTTAAATTGGGGGCGGGAAAGAAATTTTTTAAGTTTTTGAGGGTTTTTGGTTTTTTGTTTTGTTTGGTTGGTTTGGTTTGGTTTTGTGTGTGTTGGTGTGGTTTTGAGAAAAAAGGGGGGGGGGGGGGGGGGGGGGGGGGGGGTTGCCAAAAAAGAGAAAAAATCTAGACTTTTTGGCTCCATCAAAAAACCCCATATAATTTTAACCTGATAAAAGAAAACAAATTAAACCGGTTCCTTTCCCCCTCCCCTCCCCCCTAACTTTTTTTTCCCCCCGGGGGGGGGGGGGGGGGGGGGGGGGGGGGTTTCTATTCTTCCCTTTTTAAGTCTTAAAAATTTATTGGTTCGGTTTTGTGGGAAAGCAGCCCAGAACAGGCACATCATAAACACGACCGGGGGGGAGATGGTGGGAAGGCATTTTTTACGGCAAAGGGGAAAAGATGCGGAGAAAAAGGGAGGGCGAGGGAGCGAGTTCGCTAATAGGAGAATTGTGGGGAAATTTGAGGGGAAATGGGAATTAAAATTTAAATTTGGGGTTATAATTACTGGACACCCCTAGATTAAGTTTGAGGTTTTACGTTTATCTGTTTATCGTTGCAGATGAGTCGAGGTTCCTGAACGTGTTAGTGTCTTGCGTGTTACAGGATGCTGACTATTAGTGTATCTTTGGTTTGTTTTAACTGAACTGTATACAGAGGGTCTAATTAGCACACCAAGGCCGGTTTCCCGGAGATTTTTAGGGGGAAATGCACGGGTTTTTGGCAAGGGATTGAGTGGGGAGAAAGGGAGGGGAGGAGGAGAGGGAGTTTGGTGTGGTGGGGGGTGACGAGCCCAAGAGAGAGAGAAGGAGAAAAGAGTGGAGAGAAGAGAGAGAGAGGTGGGGGGGAGAGAGAGGAGAGAGAGAGAGAGAGAGGGGAGGAGAGGATGAGAGGAGAGGGGAGAGGGGAGAGGGGGAGAGAGGAGGAGTGAGCGAGAGAGAATTGAAGAAGCGGAAGTTGTTTAGTGGTATTATTATCTACTTTTTGTATAAATAGCTACTCTACTGATAATGTTGTAATGAAGGAGAGATAATTACAGTCGGACCCCGATTTACCGGGGTGCTCGAGAGAAAGAGTTTTGCCTGGTAAATAGGGGGAAGTTTATATCCTCCCGGTATATCAGGATCCGACTGTACAAATATAATATAAGTTTGTTGAGGGGAAATTAATTGAAATTTAAACCACAGAATTAATGACCGTGACCCATTCTGTATACAGTGTACCCTCGCAAATATGCATTTACTGTGTGTTTTTTAAACTTAGTTATGTTTTGTAAGTGAAACTTTTTAACACAACAATTTACATTCATCGTTTTCCTATACTACTCGATTAGATATATCTCTGGATAGGAGACTTCCCTCTCGTCTCTCGACTTCCCTGTTTATGTTAGGGGACGATCATATTGATGATCAAACTTGATGAATATCTCAGCGTCTTTAGCTCAAACCCCCCCCCCCCCGGCCCCACTCACCTTGAAGTCTGATTTCTGATCACCCAATATGCGGTACCGGGTACGACCCCGGTGGGACAGGGTCGAGCAAGGAAACTCACCCCAGCCCCACACTAAACCCAACCCCTTACCATATTACTGTACCACTATAGTTATGGCAGCTATAGCAAGAGTAACGTGTAACCTGCCCGCTCGATCAGCTGCACTCAGGTAATCTGTCCGTGGCAACACCATGACTTGTTGGCAGAGGCTAGATGCGTTGAGAGTTATAGTCAAACCCCATCGACTTTATGTCTGTCTAGTGTCTGTCTGTATGTCTGTCTGTCTGTCTGTATGTCTGTCTGAACGGGGGGGGGGGGGTTCAGGATAAATGGTTCGGACGTATATGCCACTTAAGGGGGTGGGTGTTTTTTCAAAATTGCCACTTAGTGTTTTTCGCTAAATGGTCATTTTTTGGCCAAATTTGGTCAATTTTCGGCCAAATTTGGTCAATTTTCGGTAAAAATTGAGATTCTTCGAGGTGGTTTTGTTCCCAGAAAACAGCCTAAATTTTGCCATTTTTTGGGCA